>OX465113.1:4592546-5177546 GCA_949987565.1 Luidia sarsii
CGTTGAAAAAGCTGAAATCGAACATAGTATGATGATTTTATGATCAAGCAAAGAGAACAAACCTCAGTCAGCTGGGCAGCTTGTGTGTGCATGCAGCAGTACACAACAGTTATTCGGCAGTGAGCACCTGCAAAGAAAAATACACTTTGCTCGTTAATATCTCTTTCATTATTCTCCTGACAGAGCAAAAACTTCGCTTGCAAACAGGCCTAGAAAACACCTATGCATCAGCGTTGAAAAATCTGAAATCGAACATAGTATGATGATTTTATGATCAAGCAAAGAGAACCAACCTCAGTCAGCTGGGCAGCTTGTGTGTGCCTGCAGCAGTACACAACAGTCAGTCGGTAGTGAGCACCTGCAAAGAAAAATACACTTTGCTCGTTAATATCTCATTCATTATTTTCCTGACAGAGCTAAAACTTTGCCTGCAAACAGGCCTAGAAATCACCTATGCATCATCGTTGAAAAATCTGAAATGAAACATAGTATGATGATTTTATGATCAAGCAAAGAGAACCAACCTCAGTCAGCTGGGCAGCTTGTGTGTCCATGCAGCAGTACACAACAGTCAGATGACGGAGAGCACCTGCAAAGAAAAATACACTTTGCTCGTTAATATCTCATTCATTATTTTCTTGACAGAGCAAAAACTTCGCCTGCAAACAGGCCTAGAAAACACCTATTCATCAGCGTTGACAAATCTGAAATCAAACATAGTATGATGATTTTATGATCAAGCAAAGAGAACCAACCTCTGTCAGCTGGGCAGCTTGTGTGTCCATGCAGCAGTACACACAGTCAGTCGGCAGTGAGCACCTGCATAGAAAAATACACTTTGCTCGTTAATATCTTATTCATTATTTTCCTGACAGAGCTAAAACTTCGCCTGCAAACAGGCCTAGAAAACACCTTTGCATCAGCGTTGACAAATCTGAAATCAAACATAGTATGATGATTTTATGATCAAGCAAAGAGAACCAACCTCTGTCAGGTAGGCAGCTTGTGTGTGCATGCAGCAGTACACAAGTCTGTCGACGGAGAGCACCTGCAAAGAAAAATACACTTTGCAAGTTAATATCTAATTCATTAATTTCTTGACAGAGCTAAAACTTCGCCTGCAAACAGGCCTAGAAAACACCTTTGCATCAGCGTTGACAAATCTGAAATTGAACATAGTATGATGATTTTATGATCAAGCAAAGAGAACCAACCTCAGTCAGCTGGGCAGCTTGTGTGTGCATACAGCAGTACACAACAGTTATTCGGCAGTGAGCACCTGCATAGAAAAATACACTTTGCTCGTTAATATCTAATTCATTAATTTCTTGACAGAGCTAAAACTTCGCCTGCAAATAGGCCTAGAAAACACCTTTGCATCAGCGTTGACAAATCTGAAATCAAACACAGTATGATGATTTTATGATCAAGCAAAGAGAACCAACCTCTGTCAGGTAGGCAGCTTGTGTGTGCATGCAGCAGTACACAACAGTCAGTCGACGGAGAGCACCTGCAAAGAAAAATACACTTTGCAAGTTAATATCTCGATCATTATTCTCCTGACAGAGCTAAAACTTCGCCTGCAAACAGGCCTAGAAAACACCTTTGCATCAGCGTTGACAAATCTGAAATCGAACATAGTATGATGATTTTATGATCAAGCAAAGAGAACCAACCTCAGTCAGCTGGGCAGCTTGTGTGTGCATGCAGCAGTAAACAACAGTTATTCGGCAGTGAGCACCTGCATAGAAAAATACACTTTGCTCGTTAATATCTAATTCATTAATTTCTTGACAGAGCTAAAACTTCGCCTGCAAAGAGGCCTAGGAAACACCTTTGCATCAGCGTTGACAAATCTGAAATCGAACATAGTATGATGATTTTATGATCAAGCAAAGAGAACCAACCTCAGTCAGCTGGGCAGCTTGTGTGTGCATGCAGCAGTACACAACAGTTATTCGGCAGTGAGCACCTGCATAGAAAAATACACTTTGCTCGGTAATATCTTATTCATTATTTTCTTGACAGAGCTAAAACTTCGCCTGCAAATAGGCCTAGAAAACAACTTTGCATCAGCGTTGACAAATCTGAAATCGAACATAGTATGATGATTTTATGATCAAGCAAAGAGAACCAACCTCAGTCAGCTGGGCAGCTTGTGTGTGCATGCAGCAGTACACAACAGTTATTCGGCAGTGAGCACCTGCATAGAAAAATACACTTTGCTCGTTAATATCTTATTCATTATTTTCTTGACAGAGCTAAAACTTCGCCTGCAAACAGGCCTAGAAAACACCTTTGCATCAGCGTTGACAAATCTGAAATCGAACATAGTATGATGATTTTATGATCAAGCAAAGAGAACCAACCTCAGTCAGCTGGGCAGCTTGTGTGTGCCTGCAGCAGTACACAACAGTCAGTCGGTAGTGAGCACCTGCAAAGAAAAATACACTTTGCTCGTTAATATCTCATTCATTATTTTCCTGACAGAGCTAAAACTTTGCCTGCAAACAGGCCTAGAAATCACCTATGCATCATCGTTGAAAAATCTGAAATGAAACATAGTATGATGATTTTATGATCAAGCAAAGAGAACCAACCTCAGTCAGCTGGGCAGCTTGTGTGTCCATGCAGCAGTACACAACAGTCAGATGACGGAGAGCACCTGCAAAGAAAAATACACTTTGCTCGTTAATATCTCATTCATTATTTTCTTGACAGAGCAAAAACTTCGCCTGCAAACAGGCCTAGAAAACACCTATTCATCAGCGTTGACAAATCTGAAATCGAACATAGTATGATGATTTTATGATCAAGCAAAGAGAACCAACCTCTGTCAGCTGGGCAGCTTGTGTGTCCATGCAGCAGTACACACAGTCAGTCGGCAGTGAGCACCTGCATAGAAAAATACACTTTGCTCGTTAATATCTTATTCATTATTTTCCTGACAGAGCTAAAACTTCGCCTGCAAACAGGCCTAGAAAACACATTTGCATCAGCGTTGACAAATCTGAAATCAAACATAGTATGATGATTTTATGATCAAGCAAAGAGAACCAACCTCTGTCAGGTAGGCAGCTTGTGTGTGCATGCAGCAGTACACAAGTCTGTCGACGGAGAGCACCTGCAAAGAAAAATACACTTTGCAAGTTAATATCTAATTCATTAATTTCTTGACAGAGCTAAAACTTCGCCTGCAAACAGGCCTAGAAAACACCTTTGCATCAGCGTTGACAAATCTGAAATTGAACATAGTATGATGATTTTATGATCAAGCAAAGAGAACCAACCTCAGTCAGCTGGGCAGCTTGTGTGTGCATACAGCAGTACACAACAGTTATTCGGCAGTGAGCACCTGCATAGAAAAATACACTTTGCTCGTTAATATCTAATTCATTAATTTCTTGACAGAGCTAAAACTTCGCCTGCAAATAGGCCTAGAAAACACCTTTGCATCAGCGTTGACAAATCTGAAATCAAACACAGTATGATGATTTTATGATCAAGCAAAGAGAACCAACCTCTGTCAGGTAGGCAGCTTGTGTGTGCATGCAGCAGTACACAACAGTCAGTCGACGGAGAGCACCTGCAAAGAAAAATACACTTTGCAAGTTAATATCTCGATCATTATTCTCCTGACAGAGCTAAAACTTCGCCTGCAAACAGGCCTAGAAAACACCTTTGCATCAGCGTTGACAAATCTGAAATCGAACATAGTATGATGATTTTATGATCAAGCAAAGAGAACCAACCTCAGTCAGCTGGGCAGCTTGTGTGTGCATGCAGCAGTAAACAACAGTTATTCGGCAGTGAGCACCTGCATAGAAAAATACACTTTGCTCGTTAATATCTAATTCATTAATTTCTTGACAGAGCTAAAACTTCGCCTGCAAAGAGGCATAGAAAACACCTTTGCATCAGCGTTGACAAATCTGAAATCGAACATAGTATGATGATTTTATGATCAAGCAAAGAGAACCAACCTCAGTCAGCTGGGCAGCTTGTGTGTGCATGCAGCAGTACACAACAGTTATTCGGCAGTGAGCACCTGCATAGAAAAATACACTTTGCTCGGTAATATCTTATTCATTATTTTCTTGACAGAGCTAAAACTTCGCCTGCAAATAGGCCTAGAAAACAACTTTGCATCAGCGTTGACAAATCTGAAATCGAACATAGTATGATGATTTTATGATCAAGCAAAGAGAACCAACCTCAGTCAGCTGGGCAGCTTGTGTGTGCATGCAGCAGTACACAACAGTTATTCGGCAGTGAGCACCTGCATAGAAAAATACACTTTGCTCGTTAATATCTTATTCATTATTTTCTTGACAGAGCTAAAACTTCGCCTGCAAACAGGCCTAGAAAACACCTTTGCATCAGCGTTGACAAATCTGAAATCGAACATAGTATGATGATTTTATGATCAAGCAAAGAGAACCTACCTCAGTCAGCTGGGCAGCTTGTGTGTGCCTGCAGCAGTACACAACAGTCAGTCGGTAGTGAGCACCTGCAAAGAAAAATACACTTTGCTCGTTAATATCTCATTCATTATTTTCCTGACAGAGCTAAAACTTTGCCTGCAAACAGGCCTAGAAATCACCTATGCATCATCGTTGAAAAATCTGAAATGAAACATAGTATGATGATTTTATGATCAAGCAAAGAGAACCAACCTCAGTCAGCTGGGCAGCTTGTGTGTCCATGCAGCAGTACACAACAGTCAGATGACGGAGAGCACCTGCAAAGAAAAATACACTTTGCAAGTTAATATCTCGATCATTATTCTCCTGACAGAGCTAAAACTTCGCCTGCAAACAGGCCTAGAAAACACCTATGCATCAGCGTTGACAAACCTGAAATCGAACATACTATGATGATTTTATGATCAAGCAAAGAGAACCAACCTCAGTCAGCTGGGCAGCTTGTGTGTGCCTGCAGCAGTACACAACAGTCAGTCGGTAGTGAGCACCTGCAAAGAAAAATACACTTTGCTCGTTAATATCTCATTCATTATTTTCCTGACAGAGCTAAAACTTCGCCTGCAAACAGGCCTAGAAATCACCTATGCATCATCGTTGAAAAATCTGAAATCGAACATAGAATGATGATTTTATGATCAAGTAAAGAGAACCAACCTCTGTCAGGTAGGCAGCTTGTGTGTGCATGCAGCAGTACACAACAGTCAGTCGACGGAGAGCACCTGCAAAGAAAAATACACTTTGCAAGTTAATATCTCGATCATTATTTTCTTGACAGAGCTTAAACTTCCCCTGCAAACAGGCCTAGGAAACACCTATGCATCAGCGTGTAAAAATCTGAAATCAAACATAGTATGATGATTTTATGATCAAACAAAGAGAACCAACCTCTGTCAGCTTGGCAGCTTGTGTGTGCATGCAGCAGTTTACAACAGTCAGATGACGGAGAGCATCTACAAAGAAAAATACACTTTGCTCGTTAATATCTCATTCATTATTTTCTTGACAGAGCTAAAACTTTGCCTGCAAACAGGTCTAGGAAACACCTATGCATCAGCGTTGACAAATCTGAAATCGAACATAGTATGATGATTTTATGATCAAGCAAAGAGAACCAACCTCAGTCACCTGGGCAGCTTGTGTGTGCATGCAGCAGTACACAACAGTTATTCGGCAGTGAGCACCTGCATAGAAAAATACACTTTGCTCGTTAATATCTAATTCATTATTTTCTTGACAGAGCTAAAACTTCGCCTGCAAACAGGCCTAGAAAACACCTTTGCATCAGCGTTGACAAATCTGAAATCAAACATAGTATGATGATTTTATGTTCAAACAAAGAGAACCAACCTCTGTCAGCTTGGCAGCTTGTGTGTGCATGCAGCAGTACACAACAGTCAGATGACGGAGAGCATCTGCAAAGAAAAATACACTTTGCTCGTTAATATCTCATTCATTATTTTCTTGACAGAGCTAAAACATTGCCTGCAAACAGGTCTAGAAGACACCTATGCATCAGCGTTGAAAACTCTGAAATCGAACATAGTATGATGATTTTATGATCAAGCAAAGAGAACCAACCTCTGTCAGCTGGGCAGCTTGTGTGTCCATGCAGCAGTACACACAGTCAGTCGGCAGTGAGCACCTGCAAAGAAAAATACACTTTGCTCGTTAATTTCTCTTTCATTATTCTCCTGACAGAGTTGGAACTTTGCCTGCAAACAGGCCTAGAAAACACCTATGCATCAGCGTTGAAAAATCTGAAATCGAACATAGTATGATGATTTTATGATCAAGCAAAGAGAACCAACCAACCTCAGTCAGCTGGTCAGCTTGTGTGTGCATGCAGCAGTACACAACAGTCAGTCGACGGAGAGCACCTGCAAAGAAAAATACACTTTGCAAGTTAATATCTCGATCATTATTTTCTTGACAGAGCTTAAACTTTGCCTGCAAACAGGCCTAGGAAACACCTATGCATCAGCGTTGAAAAATCTGAAATCAAACATAGTATGATGATTTTATGATCAAGCAAAGAGAACCAACCTCAGTCACCTGGGCAGCTTGTGTGTGCATGCAGCAGTACACAACAGTTATTCGGCAGTGAGCACCTGCATAGAAAAATACACTTTGCTCGTTAATATCTAATTCATTATTTTTTTGACAGAGCTAAAACTTCGCCTACAAACAGGCCTAGAAAACACCAATGCATCAGCTTTGACAAATCTGAAATCGAACATAGTATGATGATTTTATGATCAAGCAAAGAGAACCAATCTCAGTCAGCTGGGCAGCTTGTGTGTGCATGCAGCAGTACACAACAGTCAGTCGGCAGTGAGCACCTGCAAAGAAAAATACACTTTGCTCGTTAATATCTCATTCATTATTTTCTTGACAGAGCAAAAACTTCGCCTGCAAACAGGCCTAGAAAACACCTTTGCATCAGCGTTGACAAATCTGAAATCGAACATAGTATGATGATTTTATGATCAAGCAAAGAGAACCAACCTCTGTCAGCTGGGCAGCTTGTGTGTCCATGCAGCAGTACACACAGTCAGTCGGCAGTGAGCACCTGCAAAGAAAAAAACACTTTGCTCGTTAATTTCTCTTTCATTATTTTCTTGACAGAGCTAAAACTTTGCCTGCAAACAGGCCCAGAAAACACCTATGCATCAGCGTTGAAAAATCTGAAATCGAACATAGTATGATGATTTTATGATCAAGCAAAGAGAACCAACCAACCTCAGTCAGCTGGTCAGCTTGTGTGTGCATGCAGCAGTACACAACAGTCAGTCGACGGAGAGCACCTGCAAAGAAAAATACACTTTGCAAGTTAATATCTCGATTATTATTTTCTTGACAGAGCTTAAACTTTGCCTGCAAACAGGCCTAGGAAACACCTATGCATCAGCGTTGAAAAATCTGAAATCAAACATAGTATGATGATTTTATGATCAAGCAAAGAGAACCAACCTCAGTCACCTGGGCAGCTTGTGTGTGCATGCAGCAGTACAAAACAGTTATTCGGCAGTGAGCACCTGCATAGAAAAATACACTTTGCTCGTTAATATCTCATTCATTATTTTTTTGACAGAGCTAAAACTTCGCCTACAAACAGGCCTAGAAAACACCTATGCATCAGCTTTGACAAATCTGAAATCGAACATAGTATGATGATTTTATGATCAAGCAAAGAGAACCAATCTCAGTCAGCTGGGCAGCTTGTGTGTGCATGCAGCAGTACACAACAGTCAGTCGGCAGTGAGCACCTGCATAGAAAAATACACTTTGCTCGTTAATATCTAATTCATTATTTTCTTGACAGAGCTAAAACTTCGCCTGCAAACAGGCCTAGAAAACACCTTTACATCAGCGATGACAAATCTGAAATCGAACATAGTATGATGATTTTATGATGAAGCAAAGAGAACCAACCTCAGTCAGCTTGGCAGCTTGTGTGTGCATGCAGCAGTACACAACAGTCAGACGACGGAGAGCACCTGCAAAGAAAAATACACTTTGCTCGTTAATATCTCATTCATTATTTTCTTGACAGAGCAAAAACTTCGCCTGCAAACAGGCCTAGAAAACACCTTTGCATCAGCGTTGACAAATCTGAAATCGAACATAGTATGATGATTTTATGATCAAGCAAAGAGAACCAACCTCTGTCAGCTGGGCAGCTTGTGTGTCCATGCAGCAGTACACACAGTCAGTCGGCAGTGAGCACCTGCAAAGAAAAAAACACTTTGCTCGTTAATTTCTCTTTCATTATTCTCCTGACAGAGCTAAAACTTTGCCTGCAAACAGGCCCAGAAAACACCTATGCATCAGCGTTGACAAATCTGAAATTGAACATAGTACGATGATTTTATGATCAAGCAAAGAGAACCAACCTCAGTCAGCTGGGCAGCTTGTGTGTGCATGCAGCAGTACACAACAGTCAGTCGGCAGTGAGCACCTGTCAAGAAAAACACACTTTGCTTGTTAATATCTAATTCATTATTTTCTTGACAGAGCTAAAACTTTGCCTGCAAACAGGTCTAGAAAACACCCATGCATCAGAGTTGACAAATCTGAAATCGAACATAGTATGATGATTTTATGATCAAGCAAAGAGAACCAACCTCAGTCAGCTGGGCAGCTTGTGTGTGCATGCAGCAGTACACAACAATCAGTCGGCAGTGAGCACCTGCATAGAAAAATACACTTTGCTCGTTAATATCTAATTCATTATTTTCTTGACAGAGCTAAAACTTCGCCTGCGAACAGGCCTAGAAAACACCTTTGCATCAGCGTTGACAAATCTGAAATCGTACATAGTATGATGATTTTATGATCAAGCAAAGAGAACCAACCTCTGTCAGCTGGGCAGCTTGTGTGTCCATGCAGCAGTACACACAGTCAGTCGGCAGTGACCACCTGCAAAGAAAAAAACACTTTGCTCGTTAATTTCTCTTTCATTATTCTCCTGACAGAGCTAAAACTTTGCCTGCAAACAGGCCCAGAAAACACCTATGCATCAGCGTTGACAAATCTGAAATCGAACATAGTACGATGATTTTATGATCAAGCAAAGAGAACCAACCTCAGTCAGCTTGGCAGCTTGTGTGTGCATGCAGCAGTACACAACAGTCAGTCGGCAGTGAGCACCTGTCAAGAAAAACACACTTTGCTTGTTAATATCTAATTCATTATTTTCTTGACAGAGCTAAAACTTTGCCTGCAAACAGGTCTAGAAAACACCCATGCATCAGAGTTGACAAATCTGAAATCGAACATAGTATGATGATTTTATGATCAAGCAAAGAGAACCAACCTCAGTCAGCTGGGCAGCTTGTGTGTGCATGCAGCAGTACACAACAGTCAGTCGGCAGTGAGCACCTGCATAGAAAAATACACTTTGCTCGTTAATATCTAATTCATTATTTTCTTGACAGAGCTAAAACTTCGCCTGCAAACAGGCCTAGAAAACACCTATGCATCAGCGTGTAAAAATCTGAAATCAAACATAGTATGATGATTTTATGATCAAACAAAGAGAACCAACCTCTGTCAGCTTGGCAGCTTGTGTGTGCATGCAGCAGTTTACAACAGTCAGATGACGGAGAGCATCTACAAAGAAAAATACACTTTGCTCGTTAATATCTCATTCATTATTTTCTTGACAGAGCTAAAACTTTGCCTGCAAACAGGTCTAGGAAACACCTATGCATCAGCGTTGACAAATCTGAAATCGAACATAGTATGATGATTTTATGATCAAGCAAAGAGAACCAACCTCAGTCACCTGGGCAGCTTGTGTGTGCATGCAGCAGTACACAACAGTTATTCGGCAGTGAGCACCTGCATAGAAAAATACACTTTGCTCGTTAATATCTAATTCATTATTTTTTTGACAGAGCTAAAACTTCGCCTACAAACAGGCCTAGAAAACACCTATGCATCAGCTTTGACAAATCTGAAATCGAACATAGTATGATGATTTTATGATCAAGCAAAGAGAACCAATCTCAGTCAGCTGGGCAGCTTGTGTGTGCATGCAGCAGTACACAACAGTCAGTCGGCAGTGAGCACCTGCATAGAAAAATACACTTTGCTCGTTAATATCTAATTCATTATTTTCTTGACAGAGCTAAAACTTCGCCTGCAAACAGGCCTAGAAAACACCTTTACATCAGCGATGACAAATCTGAAATCGAACATAGTATGATGATTTTATGATGAAGCAAAGAGAACCAACCTCAGTCAGCTTGGCAGCTTGTGTGTGCATGCAGCAGTACACAACAGTCAGACGACGGAGAGCACCTGCAAAGAAAAATACACTTTGCTCGTTAATATCTCATTCATTATTTTCTTGACAGAGCAAAAACTTCGCCTGCAAACAGGCCTAGAAAACACCTTTGCATCAGCGTTGACAAACCTGAAATCGAACATAGAATGATGATTTTATGATCAAGTAAAGAGAACCAACCTCTGTCAGGTAGGCAGCTTGTGTGTGCATGCAGCAGTACACAACAGTCAGTCGACGGAGAGCACCTGCAAAGAAAAATACACTTTGCAAGTTAATATCTCGATCATTATTTTCTTGACAGAGCTTAAACTTCCCCTGCAAACAGGCCTAGGAAACACCTATGCATCAGCGTTGACAAATCTGAAATCGAACATAGTACAATGATTTTATGATCAAGCAAAGAGAACCAACCTCAGTCAGCTGGGCAGCTTGTGTGTGCATGCAGCAGTTTACAACAGTCAGATGACGGAGAGCATCTACAAAGAAAAATACACTTTGCTCGTTAATATCTCGATCATTATTTTCTTGACAGAGCTTAAACTTCCCCTGCAAACAGGCCTAGGAAACACCTATGCATCAGCGTTGACAAATCTGAAATCGAACATAGTACAATGATTTTATGATCAAGCAAAGAGAACCAACCTCAGTCAGCTGGGCAGCTTGTGTGTGCATGCAGCAGTTTACAACAGTCAGATGACGGAGAGCATCTACAAAGAAAAATACACTTTGCTCGTTAATATCTCATTCATTATTTTCTTGACAGAGCTAAAACTTTGCCTGCAAACAGGTCTAGGAAACACCTATGCATCAGCGTTGACAAATCTGAAATCGAACATAGTATGATGTTTTTATGATCAAGCAAAGAGAACCAACCTCAGTCACCTGGGCAGCTTGTGTGTGCATGCAGCAGTACACAACAGTTATTCGGCAGTGAGCACCTGCATAGAAAAATACACTTTGCTCGTTAATATCTAATTCATTATTTTTTTGACAGAGCTAAAACTTTGCCTACAAACAGGCCCAGAAAACAACTATGCATCAGCGTTGACAAATCTGAAATCGAACATAGTATGATGATTTTATGATCAAGCAAAGAGAACCAACCTCAGTCAGCTGGGCAGCTTGTGTGTGCATGCAGCAGTACACAACAGTCAGTCGGCAGTGAGCACCTGTAAAGAAAAACACACTTTGCTTGTTAATATCTAATTCATTATTTTCTTGACAGAGCTAAAACTTTGCCTGCAAACAGGTCTAGAAAACACCCATGCATCAGAGTTGACAAATCTGAAATCGAACATAGTATGATGATTTTATGATCAAGCAAAGAGAACCAACCTCAGTCAGCTGGGCAGCTTGTGTGTGCATGCAGCAGTACACAACAGTCAGTCGGCAGTGAGCACCTGCATAGAAAAATACACTTTGCTCGTTCATATCTAATTCATTATTTTCTTGACAGAGCTAAAACTTCGCCTGCAAACAGGCCTAGACTACACCTTTGCATCAGCGTTGACAAATCTGAAATCGAACATAGAATGATGATTTTATGATCAAGTAAAGAGAACCAACCTCTGTCAGGTAGGCAGCTTGTGTGTGCATGCAGCAGTACACAACAGTCAGTCGACGGAGAGCACCTGCAAAGAAAAATACACTTTGCAAGTTAATATCTCGATCATTATTTTCTTGACAGAGCTTAAACTTCCCCTGCAAACAGGCCTAGGAAACACCTATGCATCAGCGTGTAAAAATCTGAAATCAAACATAGTATGATGATTTTATGATCAAACAAAGAGAACCAACCTCTGTCAGCTTGGCAGCTTGTGTGTGCATGCAGCAGTTTACAACAGTCAGATGACGGAGAGCATCTACAAAGAAAAATACACTTTGCTCGTTAATATCTCATTCATTATTTTCTTGACAGAGCTAAAACTTCGCCTGCAAACAGGCCTAGAAAACACCTTTGCATCAGCGTTGACAAATCTGAAATCGAACATAGAATGATGATTTTATGATCAAGTAAAGAGAACCAACCTCTGTCAGGTAGGCAGCTTGTGTGTGCATGCAGCAGTACACAACAGTCAGTCGACGGAGAGCACCTGCAAAGAAAAATACACTTTGCAAGTTAATATCTCGATCATTATTTTCTTGACAGAGCTTAAACTTCCCCTGCAAACAGGCCTAGGAAACACCTATGCATCAGCGTGTAAAAATCTGAAATCAAACATAGTATGATGATTTTATGATCAAACAAAGAGAACCAACCTCTGTCAGCTTGGCAGCTTGTGTGTGCATGCAGCAGTTTACAACAGTCAGATGACGGAGAGCATCTACAAAGAAAAATACACTTTGCTCGTTAATATCTCATTCATTATTTTCTTGACAGAGCTAAAACTTTGCCTGCAAACAGGTCTAGGAAACACCTATGCATCAGCGTTGACAAATCTGAAATCGAACATAGTATGATGATTTTATGATTAAGCAAAGAGAACCAACCTCAGTCACCTGGGCAGCTTGTGTGTGTATGCAGCAGTACACAACAGTTATTCGGCAGTGAGCACCTGCATAGAAAAATACACTTTGCTCGTTAATATCTAATTCATTATTTTTTTGACAGAGCTAAAACTTCGCCTACAAACAGGCCTAGAAAACACCTATGCATCAGCTTTGACAAATCTGAAATCGAACATAGTATGATGATTTTATGATCAAGCAAAGAGAACCAATCTCAGTCAGCTGGGCAGCTTGTGTGTGCATGCAGCAGTACACAACAGTCAGTCGGCAGTGAGCACCTGCATAGAAAAATACACTTTGCTCGTTAATATCTAATTCATTATTTTCTTGACAGAGCTAAAACTTCGCCTGCAAACAGGCCTAGAAAACACCTTTACATCAGCGATGACAAATCTAAAATCGAACATAGTATGATGATTTTATGATGAAGCAAAGAGAACCAACCTCAGTCAGCTTGGCAGCTTGTGTGTGCATGCAGCAGTACACAACAGTCAGACGACGGAGAGCACCTGCAAAGAAAAATACACTTTGCTCGTTAATATCTCATTCATTATTTTCTTGACAGAGCAAAAACTTCGCCTGCAAACAGGCCTAGAAAACACCTTTGCATCAGCGTTGGCAAATCTGAAATCGAACATAGTATGATGATTTTATGATCAAGCAAAGAGAACCAACCTCTGTCAGCTGGGCAGCTTGTGTGTCCATGCAGCAGTACACACAGTCAGTCGGCAGTGAGCACCTGCAAAGAAAAAAACACTTTGCTCGTTAATTTCTCTTTCATTATTCTCCTGACAGAGCTAAAACTTTGCCTGCAAACAGGCCCAGAAAACAACTATGCATCAGCGTTGACAAATCTGAAATCGAACATAGTACGATGATTTTATGATCAAGCAAAGAGAACCAACCTCAGTCAGCTGGGCAGCTTGTGTGTGCATGCAGCAGTACACAACAGTCAGTCGGCAGTGAGCACCTGTAAAGAAAAACACACTTTGCTTGTTAATATCTAATTCATTATTTTCTTGACAGAGCTAAAACTTTGCCTGCAAACAGGTCTAGAAAACACCTTTGCATCAGCGTTGACAAATCTGAAATCGTACATAGTATGATGATTTTATGATCAAGCAAAGAGAACCAACCTCTGTCAGCTGGGCAGCTTGTGTGTCCATGCAGCAGTACACACAGTCAGTCGGCAGTGAGCACCTGCAATGAAAAAAACACTTTGCTCGTTAATTTCTCTTTCATTATTCTCCTGACAGAGCTAAAACTTTGCCTGCAAACAGGCCCAGAAAACACCTATGCATCAGCGTTGACAAATCTGAAATCGAACATAGTACGATGATTTTATGATCAAGCAAAGAGAACCAACCTCAGTCAGCTGGGCAGCTTGTGTGTGCATGCAGCAGTACACAACAGTCAGTCGGCAGTGAGCACCTGTCAAGAAAAACACACTTTGCTTGTTAATATCTAATTCATTATTTTCTTGACAGAGCTAAAACTTTGCCTGCAAACAGGTCTAGAAAACACCCATGCATCAGAGTTGACAAATCTGAAATCGAACATAGTATGATGATTTTATGATCAAGCAAAGAGAACCAACCTCAGTCAGCTGGGCAGCTTGTGTGTGCATGCAGCAGTACACAACAGTCAGTCGGCAGTGAGCACCTGCATAGAAAAATACACTTTGCTCGTTGATATCTAATTTATTATTTTCTTGACAGAGCTAAAACTTCGCCTGCAAACAGGCCTAGAAAACACCTTTGCATCAGCGTTGAAAAATCTGAAATCGAACATAGAATGATGATTTTATGATCAAGTAAAGAGAACCAACCTCTGTCAGGTAGGCAGCTTGTGTGTGCATGCAGCAGTACACAACAGTCAGTCGACGGAGAGCACCGGCAAAGAAAAATACACTTTGCAAGTTAATATCTCGATCATTATTTTCTTGACAGAGCTAAAACTTCGCCTGCAAACAGGCCTAGAAAACACCTTTACATCAGCGATGACAAATCTGAAATCGAACATAGTATGATGATTTTATGATGAAGCAAAGAGAACCAACCTCAGTCAGCTTGGCAGCTTGTGTGTGCATGCAGCAGTACACAACAGTCAGACGACGGAGAGCACCTGCAAAGAAAAATACACTTTGCTCGTTAATATCTCATTCATTATTTTCTTGACAGAGCAAAAACTTCGCCTGCAAACAGGCCTAGAAAACACCT
Organism: Luidia sarsii; assembly: GCA_949987565.1. NCBI lineage: Eukaryota > Metazoa > Echinodermata > Asteroidea > Paxillosida > Luidiidae > Luidia > Luidia sarsii. The sequence goes on from OX465113.1 coordinate 4,607,549, forward strand.
TTGCATCAGCGTTGACAAATCTGAAATCGAACATAGTATGATGATTTTATGATCAAGCAAAGAGAACCAACCTCTGTCAGCTGGGCAGCTTGTGTGTCCATGCAGCAGTACACACAGTCAGTCGGCAGTGAGCACCTGCAAAGAAAAAAACACTTTGCTCGTTAATTTCTCTTTCATTATTCTCCTGACAGAGCTAAAACTTTGCCTGCAAACAGGCCCAGAAAACAACTATGCATCAGCGTTGACAAATCTGAAATCGAACATAGTACGATGATTTTATGATCAAGCAAAGAGAACCAACCTCAGTCAGCTGGGCAGCTTGTGTGTGCATGCAGCAGTACACAACAGTCAGTCGGCAGTGAGCACCTGTAAAGAAAAACACACTTTCCTTGTTAATATCTAATTCATTATTTTCTTGACAGAGCTAAAACTTTGCCTGCAAACAGGTCTAGAAAACACCTTTGCATCAGCGTTGACAAATCTGAAATCGTACATAGTATGATGATTTTATGATCAAGCAAAGAGAACCAACCTCTGTCAGCTGGGCAGCTTGTGTGTCCATGCAGCAGTACACACAGTCAGTCGGCAGTGAGCACCTGCAAAGAAAAAAACACTTTGCTCGTTAATTTCTCTTTCATTATTCTCCTGACAGAGCTAAAACTTTGCCTGCAAACAGGCCCAGAAAACACCTATGCATCAGCGTTGACAAATCTGAAATCGAACATAGTACGATGATTTTATGATCAAGCAAAGAGAACCAACCTCAGTCAGCTGGGCAGCTTGTGTGTGCATGCAGCAGTACACAACAGTCAGTCGGCAGTGAGCACCTGTCAAGAAAAACACACTTTGCTTGTTAATATCTAATTCATTATTTTCTTGACAGAGCTAAAACTTTGCCTGCAAACAGGTCTAGAAAACACCCATGCATCAGAGTTGACAAATCTGAAATCAAACATAGTATGATGATTTTATGATCAAGCAAAGAGAACCAACCTCAGTCAGCTGGGCAGCTTGTGTGTGCATGCAGCAGTACACAACAGTCAGTCGGCAGTGAGCACCTGTAAAGAAAAACACACTTTGCTTGTTAATATCTAATTCATTATTCTCCTGACAGAGCTAAAACTTTGCCTGCAAACAGGCCCAGAAAACACCTATGCATCAGCGTTGACAAATCTGAAATCGAACATAGTACGATGATTTTATGATCAAGCAAAGAGAACCAACCTCAGTCAGCTGGGCAGCTTGTGTGTGCATGCAGCAGTACACAACAGTCAGTCGGCAGTGAGCACCTGTCAAGAAAAACACACTTTGCTTGTTAATATCTAATTCATTATTTTCTTGACAGAGCTAAAACTTTGCCTGCAAACAGGTCTAGAAAACACCCATGCATCAGAGTTGACAAATCTGAAATCGAACATAGTATGATGATTTTATGATCAAGCAAAGAGAACCAACCTCAGTCAGCTGGGCAGCTTGTGTGTGCATGCAGCAGTACACAACAGTCAGTCGGCAGTGAGCACCTGCATAGAAAAATACACTTTGCTCGTTAATATCTAATTCATTATTTTCTTGACAGAGCTAAAACTTCGCCTGCAAACAGGCCTAGAAAACACCTTTGCATCAGCGTTGACAAATCTGAAATCGAACATAGAATGATGATTTTATGATCAAGTAAAGAGAACCAACCTCTGTCAGGTAGGCAGCTTGTGTGTGCATGCAGCAGTACACAACAGTCAGTCGACGGAGAGCACCGGCAAAGAAAAATACACTTTGCAAGTTAATATCTCGATCATTATTTTCTTGACAGAGCTAAAACTTCGCCTGCAAACAGGCCTAGAAAACACCTTTACATCAGCGATGACAAATCTGAAATCGAACATAGTATGATGATTTTATGATGAAGCAAAGAGAACCAACCTCAGTCAGCTTGGCAGCTTGTGTGTGCATGCAGCAGTACACAACAGTCAGACGACGGAGAGCACCTGCAAAGAAAAATACACTTTGCTCGTTAATATCTCATTCATTATTTTCTTGACAGAGCAAAAACTTCGCCTGCAAACAGGCCTAGAAAACACCTTTGCATCAGCGTTGACAAATCTGAAATCGAACATAGTATGATGATTTTATGATCAAGCAAAGAGAACCAACCTCTGTCAGCTGGGCAGCTTGTGTGTCCATGCAGCAGTACACACAGTCAGTCGGCAGTGAGCACCTGCAAAGAAAAAAACACTTTGCTCGTTAATTTCTCTTTCATTATTCTCCTGACAGAGCTAAAACTTTGCCTGCAAACAGGCCCAGAAAACAACTATGCATCAGCGTTGACAAATCTGAAATCGAACATAGTACGATGATTTTATGATCAAGCAAAGAGAACCAACCTCAGTCAGCTGGGCAGCTTGTGTGTGCATGCAGCAGTACACAACAGTCAGTCGGCAGTGAGCACCTGTAAAGAAAAACACACTTTCCTTGTTAATATCTAATTCATTATTTTCTTGACAGAGCTAAAACTTTGCCTGCAAACAGGTCTAGAAAACACCTTTGCATCAGCGTTGACAAATCTGAAATCGTACATAGTATGATGATTTTATGATCAAGCAAAGAGAACCAACCTCTGTCAGCTGGGCAGCTTGTGTGTCCATGCAGCAGTACACACAGTCAGTCGGCAGTGAGCACCTGCAAAGAAAAAAACACTTTGCTCGTTAATTTCTCTTTCATTATTCTCCTGACAGAGCTAAAACTTTGCCTGCAAACAGGCCCAGAAAACACCTATGCATCAGCGTTGACAAATCTGAAATCGAACATAGTACGATGATTTTATGATCAAGCAAAGAGAACCAACCTCAGTCAGCTGGGCAGCTTGTGTGTGCATGCAGCAGTACACAACAGTCAGTCGGCAGTGAGCACCTGTCAAGAAAAACACACTTTGCTTGTTAATATCTAATTCATTATTTTCTTGACAGAGCTAAAACTTTGCCTGCAAACAGGTCTAGAAAACACCCATGCATCAGAGTTGACAAATCTGAAATCAAACATAGTATGATGATTTTATGATCAAGCAAAGAGAACCAACCTCAGTCAGCTGGGCAGCTTGTGTGTGCATGCAGCAGTACACAACAGTCAGTCGGCAGTGAGCACCTGTAAAGAAAAACACACTTTGCTTGTTAATATCTAATTCATTATTCTCCTGACAGAGCTAAAACTTTGCCTGCAAACAGGCCCAGAAAACACCTATGCATCAGCGTTGACAAATCTGAAATCGAACATAGTACGATGATTTTATGATCAAGCAAAGAGAACCAACCTCAGTCAGCTGGGCAGCTTGTGTGTGCATGCAGCAGTACACAACAGTCAGTCGGCAGTGAGCACCTGTCAAGAAAAACACACTTTGCTTGTTAATATCTAATTCATTATTTTCTTGACAGAGCTAAAACTTTGCCTGCAAACAGGTCTAGAAAACACCCATGCATCAGAGTTGACAAATCTGAAATCGAACATAGTATGATGATTTTATGATCAAGCAAAGAGAACCAACCTCAGTCAGCTGGGCAGCTTGTGTGTGCATGCAGCAGTACACAACAGTCAGTCGGCAGTGAGCACCTGCATAGAAAAATACACTTTGCTCGTTAATATCTAATTCATTATTTTCTTGACAGAGCTAAAACTTCGCCTGCAAACAGGCCTAGAAAACACCTTTGCATCAGCGTTGACAAATCTGAAATCGAACATAGAATGATGATTTTATGATCAAGTAAAGAGAACCAACCTCTGTCAGGTAGGCAGCTTGTGTGTGCATGCAGCAGTACACAACAGTCAGTCGACGGAGAGCACCGGCAAAGAAAAATACACTTTGCAAGTTAATATCTCGATCATTATTTTCTTGACAGAGCTAAAACTTCGCCTGCAAACAGGCCTAGAAAACACCTTTACATCAGCGATGACAAATCTGAAATCGAACATAGTATGATGATTTTATGATGAAGCAAAGAGAACCAACCTCAGTCAGCTTGGCAGCTTGTGTGTGCATGCAGCAGTACACAACAGTCAGACGACGGAGAGCACCTGCAAAGAAAAATACACTTTGCTCGTTAATATCTCATTCATTATTTTCTTGACAGAGCAAAAACTTCGCCTGCAAACAGGCCTAGAAAACACCTTTGCATCAGCGTTGACAAATCTGAAATCGAACATAGTATGATGATTTCATGATCAAGCAAAGAGAACCAACCTCTGTCAGCTGGGCAGCTTGTGTGTCCATGCAGCAGTACACACAGTCAGTCGGCAGTGAGCACCTGCAAAGAAAAAAACACTTTGCTCGTTAATTTCTCTTTCATTATTCTCCTGACAGAGCTAAAACTTTGCCTGCAAACAGGCCCAGAAAACAACTATGCATCAGCGTTGACAAATCTGAAATCGAACATAGTACGATGATTTTATGATCAAGCAAAGAGAACCAACCTCAGTCAGCTGGGCAGCTTGTGTGTGCATGCAGCAGTACACAACAGTCAGTCGGCAGTGAGCACCTGTAAAGAAAAACACACTTTGCTTGTTAATATCTAATTCATTATTTTCTTGACAGAGCTAAAACTTTGCCTGCAAACAGGTCTAGAAAACACCTTTGCATCAGCGTTGACAAATCTGAAATCGTACATAGTATGATGATTTTATGATCAAGCAAAGAGAACCAACCTCTGTCAGCTGGGCAGCTTGTGTGTCCATGCAGCAGTACACACAGTCAGTCGGCAGTGAGCACCTGCAAAGAAAAAAACACTTTGCTCGTTAATTTCTCTTTCATTATTCTCCTGACAGAGCTAAAACTTTGCCTGCAAACAGGCCCAGAAAACACCTATGCATCAGCGTTGACAAATCTGAAATCGAACATAGTACGATGATTTTATGATCAAGCAAAGAGAACCAACCTCAGTCAGCTGGGCAGCTTGTGTGTGCATGCAGCAGTACACAACAGTCAGTCGGCAGTGAGCACCTGTCAAGAAAAACACACTTTGCTTGTTAATATCTAATTCATTATTTTCTTGACAGAGCTAAAACTTTGCCTGCAAACAGGTCTAGAAAACACCCATGCATCAGAGTTGACAAATCTGAAATCGAACATAGTATGATGATTTTATGATCAAGCAAAGAGAACCAACCTCAGTCAGCTGGGCAGCTTGTGTGTGCATGCAGCAGTACACAACAGTCAGTCGGCAGTGAGCACCTGCATAGAAAAATACACTTTGCTCGTTAATATCTAATTCATTATTTTCTTGACAGAGCTAAAACTTCGCCTGCAAACAGGCCTAGAAAACACCTTTGCATCAGCGTTGACAAATCTGAAATCGAACATAGAATGATGATTTTATGATCAAGTAAAGAGAACCAACCTCTGTCAGGTAGGCAGCTTGTGTGTGCATGCAGCAGTACACAACAGTCAGTCGACGGAGAGCACCGGCAAAGAAAAATACACTTTGCAAGTTAATATCTCGATCATTATTTTCTTGACAGAGCTTAAACTTCCCCTGCAAACAGGCCTAGGAAACACCTTTGCATCAGCGTTGACAAATCTGAAATCGAACATAGTATGATGATTTTATGATCAAGCAAAGAGAACCAACCTCTGTCAGCTGGGCAGCTTGTGTGTGCATGCAGCAGTACACAACAGTCAGTCGGCAGTGAGCACCTGTAAAGAAAAACACACTTTGCTTGTTAATATCTAATTCATTATTCTCCTGACAGAGCTAAAACTTTGCCTGCAAACAGGCCCAGAAAACACCTATGCATCAGCGTTGACAAATCTGAAATCGAACATAGTACGATGATTTTATGATCAAGCAAAGAGAACCAACCTCAGTCAGCTGGGCAGCTTGTGTGTGCATGCAGCAGTACACAACAGTCAGTCGGCAGTGAGCACCTGTCAAGAAAAACACACTTTGCTTGTTAATATCTAATTCATTATTTTCTTGACAGAGCTAAAACTTTGCCTGCAAACAGGTCTAGAAAACACCCATGCATCAGAGTTGACAAATCTGAAATCGAACATAGTATGATGATTTTATGATCAAGCAAAGAGAACCAACCTCAGTCAGCTGGGCAGCTTGTGTGTGCATGCAGCAGTACACAACAGTCAGTCGGCAGTGAGCACCTGCATAGAAAAATACACTTTGCTCGTTAATATCTAATTCATTATTTTCTTGACAGAGCTAAAACTTCGCCTGCAAACAGGCCTAGAAAACACCTTTGCATCAGCGTTGACAAATCTGAAATCGAACATAGAATGATGATTTTATGATCAAGTAAAGAGAACCAACCTCTGTCAGGTAGGCAGCTTGTGTGTGCATGCAGCAGTACACAACAGTCAGTCGACGGAGAGCACCGGCAAAGAAAAATACACTTTGCAAGTTAATATCTCGATCATTATTTTCTTGACAGAGCTTAAACTTCCCCTGCAAACAGGCCTAGGAAACACCTATGCATCAGCGTGTAAAAATCTGAAATCAAACATAGTATGATGATTTTATGATCAAACAAAGAGAACCAACCTCTGTCAGCTTGGCAGCTTGTGTGTGCATGCAGCAGTTTACAACAGTCAGACGACGGAGAGCACCTGCAAAGAAAAATACACTTTGCTCGTTAATATCTCATTCATTATTTTCTTGACAGAGCAAAAACTTCGCCTGCAAACAGGCCTAGAAAACACCTTTGCATCAGCGTTGACAAATCTGAAATCGAACATAGTATGATGATTTTATGATCAAGCAAAGAGAACCAACCTCTGTCAGCTGGGCAGCTTGTGTGTCCATGCAGCAGTACACACAGTCAGTCGGCAGTGAGCACCTGCAAAGAAAAAAACACTTTGCTCGTTAATTTTTCTTTCATTATTCTCCTGACAGAGCTAAAACTTTGCCTGCAAACAGGCCCAGAAAACAACTATGCATCAGCGTTGACAAATCTGAAATCGAACATAGTACGATTATTTTATGATCAAGCAAAGAGAACCAACCTCAGTCAGCTGGGCAGCTTGTGTGTGCATGCAGCAGTACACAACAGTCAGTCGGCAGTGAGCACCTGTAAAGAAAAACACACTTTGCTTGTTAATATCTAATTCATTATTCTCCTGACAGAGCTAAAACTTTGCCTGCAAACAGGCCCAGAAAACACCTATGCATCAGCGTTGACAAATCTGAAATCGAACATAGTACGATGATTTTATGATCAAGCAAAGAGAACCAACCTCAGTCAGCTGGGCAGCTTGTGTGTGCATGCAGCAGTACACAACAGTCAGTCGGCAGTGAGCACCTGTCAAGAAAAACACACTTTGCTTGTTAATATCTAATTCATTATTTTCTTGACAGAGCTAAAACTTTGCCTGCAAACAGGTCTAGAAAACACCCATGCATCAGAGTTGACAAATCTGAAATCGAACATAGTATGATGATTTTATGATCAAGCAAAGAGAACCAACCTCAGTCAGCTGGGCAGCTTGTGTGTGCATGCAGCAGTACACAACAGTCAGTCGGCAGTGAGCACCTGCATAGAAAAATACACTTTGCTCGTTAATATCTAATTCATTATTTTCTTGACAGAGCTAAAACTTCGCCTGCAAACAGGCCTAGAAAACACCTTTGCATCAGCGTTGACAAATCTGAAATCGAACATAGAATGATGATTTTATGATCAAGTAAAGAGAACCAACCTCTGTCAGGTAGGCAGCTTGTGTGTGCATGCAGCAGTACACAACAGTCAGTCGACGGAGAGCACCGGCAAAGAAAAATACACTTTGCAAGTTAATATCTCGATCATTATTTTCTTGACAGAGCTAAAACTTCGCCTGCAAACAGGCCTAGAAAACACCTTTACATCAGCGATGACAAATCTGAAATCGAACATAGTATGATGATTTTATGATGAAGCAAAGAGAACCAACCTCAGTCAGCTTGGCAGCTTGTGTGTGCATGCAGCAGTACACAACAGTCAGTCGGCAGTGAGCACCTGCATAGAAAAATACACTTTGCTCGTTAATATCTAATTCATTATTTTCTTGACAGAGCTAAAACTTCGCCTGCAAACAGGCCTAGAAAACACCTTTGCATCAGCGTTGACAAATCTGAAATCGAACATAGAATGATGATTTTATGATCAAGTAAAGAGAACCAACCTCTGTCAGGTAGGCAGCTTGTGTGTGCATGCAGCAGTACACAACAGTCAGTCGACGGAGAGCACCGGCAAAGAAAAATACACTTTGCAAGTTAATATCTCGATCATTATTTTCTTGACAGAGCTTAAACTTCCCCTGCAAACAGGCCTAGGAAACACCTATGCATCAGCGTGTAAAAATCTGAAATCAAACATAGTATGATGATTTTATGATCAAACAAAGAGAACCAACCTCTGTCAGCTTGGCAGCTTGTGTGTGCATGCAGCAGTTTACAACAGTCAGACGACGGAGAGCACCTGCAAAGAAAAATACACTTTGCTCGTTAATATCTCATTCATTATTTTCTTGACAGAGCAAAAACTTCGCCTGCAAACAGGCCTAGAAAACACCTTTGCATCAGCGTTGACAAATCTGAAATCGAACATAGTATGATGATTTTATGATCAAGCAAAGAGAACCAACCTCTGTCAGCTGGGCAGCTTGTGTGTCCATGCAGCAGTACACACAGTCAGTCGGCAGTGAGCACCTGCAAAGAAAAAAACACTTTGCTCGTTAATTTTTCTTTCATTATTCTCCTGACAGAGCTAAAACTTTGCCTGCAAACAGGCCCAGAAAACAACTATGCATCAGCGTTGACAAATCTGAAATCGAACATAGTACGATTATTTTATGATCAAGCAAAGAGAACCAACCTCAGTCAGCTGGGCAGCTTGTGTGTGCATGCAGCAGTACACAACAGTCAGTCGGCAGTGAGCACCTGTAAAGAAAAACACACTTTGCTTGTTAATATCTAATTCATTATTCTCCTGACAGAGCTAAAACTTTGCCTGCAAACAGGCCCAGAAAACACCTATGCATCAGCGTTGACAAATCTGAAATCGAACATAGTACGATGATTTTATGATCAAGCAAAGAGAACCAACCTCAGTCAGCTGGGCAGCTTGTGTGTGCATGCAGCAGTACACAACAGTCAGTCGGCAGTGAGCACCTGTCAAGAAAAACACACTTTGCTTGTTAATATCTAATTCATTATTTTCTTGACAGAGCTAAAACTTTGCCTGCAAACAGGTCTAGAAAACACCCATGCATCAGAGTTGACAAATCTGAAATCGAACATAGTATGATGATTTTATGATCAAGCAAAGAGAACCAACCTCAGTCAGCTGGGCAGCTTGTGTGTGCATGCAGCAGTACACAACAGTCAGTCGGCAGTGAGCACCTGCATAGAAAAATACACTTTGCTCGTTAATATCTAATTCATTATTTTCTTGACAGAGCTAAAACTTCGCCTGCAAACAGGCCTAGAAAACACCTTTGCATCAGCGTTGACAAATCTGAAATCGAACATAGAATGATGATTTTATGATCAAGTAAAGAGAACCAACCTCTGTCAGGTAGGCAGCTTGTGTGTGCATGCAGCAGTACACAACAGTCAGTCGACGGAGAGCACCGGCAAAGAAAAATACACTTTGCAAGTTAATATCTCGATCATTATTTTCTTGACAGAGCTTAAACTTCCCCTGCAAACAGGCCTAGGAAACACCTATGCATCAGCGTGTAAAAATCTGAAATCAAACATAGTATGATGATTTTATGATCAAACAAAGAGAACCAACCTCTGTCAGCTTGGCAGCTTGTGTGTGCATGCAGCAGTTTACAACAGTCAGATGACGGAGAGCATCTACAAAGAAAAATACACTTTGCTCGTTAATATCTCATTCATTATTTTCTTGACAGAGCTAAAACTTTGCCTGCAAACAGGTCTAGGAAACACCTATGCATCAGCGTTGACAAATCTGAAATCGAACATAGTATGATGATTTTATGATCAAGCAAAGAGAACCAACCTCAGTCACCTGGGCAGCTTGTGTGTGCATGCAGCAGTACACAACAGTTATTCGGCAGTGAGCACCTGCATAGAAAAATACACTTTGCTCGTTAATATCTAATTCATTATTTTTTTGACAGAGCTAAAACTTCGCCTACAAACAGGCCTAGAAAACACCTATGCATCAGCTTTGACAAATCTGAAATCGAACATAGTATGATGATTTTATGATCAAGCAAAGAGAACCAATCTCAGTCAGCTGGGCAGCTTGTGTGTGCATGCAGCAGTACACAACAGTCAGTCGGCAGTGAGCACCTGCATAGAAAAATACACTTTGCTCGTTAATATCTAATTCATTATTTTCTTGACAGAGCTAAAACTTCGCCTGCAAACAGGCCTAGAAAACACCTTTACATCAGCGATGACAAATCTGAAATCGAACATAGTATGATGATTTTATGATGAAGCAAAGAGAACCAACCTCAGTCAGCTTGGCAGCTTGTGTGTGCATGCAGCAGTACACAACAGTCAGACGACGGAGAGCACCTGCAAAGAAAAATACACTTTGCTCGTTAATATCTCATTCATTATTTTCTTGACAGAGCAAAAACTTCGCCTGCAAACAGGCCTAGAAAACACCTTTGCATCAGCGTTGACAAATCTGAAATCGAACATAGTATGATGATTTTATGATCAAGCAAAGAGAACCAACCTCTGTCAGCTGGGCAGCTTGTGTGTCCATGCAGCAGTACACACAGTCAGTCGGCAGTGAGCACCTGCAAAGAAAAAAACACTTTGCTCGTTAATTTTTCTTTCATTATTCTCCTGACAGAGCTAAAACTTTGCCTGCAAACAGGCCCAGAAAACAACTATGCATCAGCGTTGACAAATCTGAAATCGAACATAGTACGATTATTTTATGATCAAGCAAAGAGAACCAACCTCAGTCAGCTGGGCAGCTTGTGTGTGCATGCAGCAGTACACAACAGTCAGTCGGCAGTGAGCACCTGTAAAGAAAAACACACTTTGCTTGTTAATATCTAATTCATTATTTTCTTGACAGAGCTAAAACTTTGCCTGCAAACAGGTCTAGAAAACACCCATGCATCAGAGTTGACAAATCTGAAATCGAACATAGTATGATGATTTTATGATCAAGCAAAGAGAACCAACCTCAGTCAGCTGGGCAGCTTGTGTGTGCATGCAGCAGTACACAACAGTCAGTCGGCAGTGAGCACCTGCATAGAAAAATACACTTTGCTCGTTAATATCTAATTCATTATTTTCTTGACAGAGCTAAAACTTCGCCTGCAAACAGGCCTAGAAAACACCTTTGCATCAGCGTTGACAAATCTGAAATCGAACATAGAATGATGATTTTATGATCAAGTAAAGAGAACCAACCTCTGTCAGGTAGGCAGCTTGTGTGTGCATGCAGCAGTACACAACAGTCAGTCGACGGAGAGCACCTGCAAAGAAAAATACACTTTGCAAGTTAATATCTCGATCATTATTTTCTTGACAGAGCTTAAACTTCCCCTGCAAACAGGCCTAGGAAACACCTATGCATCAGCGTGTAAAAATCTGAAATCAAACATAGTATGATGATTTTATGATCAAACAAAGAGAACCAACCTCTGTCAGCTTGGCAGCTTGTGTGTGCATGCAGCAGTTTACAACAGTCAGATGACGGAGAGCATCTACAAAGAAAAATACACTTTGCTCGTTAATATCTCATTCATTATTTTCTTGACAGAGCTAAAACTTTGCCTGCAAACAGGTCTAGGAAACACATATGCATCAGCGTTGACAAATCTGAAATCGAACATAGTATGATGATTTTATGATCAAGCAAAGAGAACCAACCTCAGTCACCTGGGCAGCTTGTGTGTGCATGCAGCAGTACACAACAGTTATTCGGCAGTGAGCACCTGCATAGAAAAATACACTTTGCTCGTTAATATCTAATTCATTATTTTTTTGACAGAGCTAAAACTTCGCCTACAAAAAGGCCTAGAAAACACCTATGCATCAGCTTTGACAAATCTGAAATCGAACATAGTATGATGATTTTATGATCAAGCAAAGAGAACCAATCTCAGTCAGCTGGGCAGCTTGTGTGTGCATGCAGCAGTACACAACAGTCAGTCGGCAGTGAGCACCTGCATAGAAAAATACACTTTGCTCGTTAATATCTAATTCATTATTTTCTTGACAGAGCTAAAACTTCGCCTGCAAACAGGCCTAGAAAACACCTTTACATCAGCGATGACAAATCTGAAATCGAACATAGTATGATGATTTTATGATGAAGCAAAGAGAACCAACCTCAGTCAGCTTGGCAGCTTGTGTGTGCATGCAGCAGTACACAACAGTCAGACGACGGAGAGCACCTGCAAAGAAAAATACACTTTGCTCGTTAATATCTCATTCATTATTTTCTTGACAGAGCAAAAACTTCGCCTGCAAACAGGCCTAGAAAACACCTTTGCATCAGCGTTGACAAATCTGAAATCGAACATAGTATGATGATTTTATGATCAAGCAAAGAGAACCAACCTCTGTCAGCTGGGCAGCTTGTGTGTCCATGCAGCAGTACACACAGTCAGTCGGCAGTGAGCACCTGCAAAGATAAAACACTTTGCTCGTTAATTTCTCTTTCATTATTCTCCTGACAGAGCTAAAACTTTGCCTGCAAACAGGCCCAGAAAACAACTATGCATCAGCGTTGACAAATCTGAAATCGAACATAGTACGATGATTTTATGATCAAGCAAAGAGAACCAACCTCAGTCAGCTGGGCAGCTTGTGTGTGCATGCAGCAGTACACAACAGTCAGTCGGCAGTGAGCACCTGTAAAGAAAAACACACTTTGCTTGTTAATATCTAATTCATTATTTTCTTGACAGAGCTAAAACTTTGCCTGCAAACAGGTCTAGAAAACACCCATGCATCAGAGTTGACAAATCTGAAATCGAACATAGTATGATGATTTTATGATCAAGCAAAGAGAACCAACCTCAGTCAGCTGGGCAGCTTGTGTGTGCATGCAGCAGTACACAACAGTCAGTCGGCAGTGAGCACCTGCATAGAAAAATACACTTTGCTCGTTAATATCTAATTCATTATTTTCTTGACAGAGCTAAAACTTCGCCTGCAAACAGGCCTAGAAAACACCTTTGCATCAGCGTTGACAAATCTGAAATCGAACATCGAATGATGATTTTATGATCAAGTAAAGAGAACCAACCTCTGTCAGGTAGGCAGCTTGTGTGTGCATGCAGCAGTACACAACAGTCAGTCGACGGAGAGCACCTGCAAAGAAAAATACACTTTGCAAGTTAATATCTCGATCATTATTTTCTTGACAGAGCTTAAACTTCCCCTGCAAACAGGCCTAGGAAACACCTATGCATCAGCGTGTAAAAATCTGAAATCAAACATAGTATGATGATTTTATGATCAAACAAAGAGAACCAACCTCTGTCAGCTTGGCAGCTTGTGTGTGCATGCAGCAGTTTACAACAGTCAGATGACGGAGAGCATCTACAAAGAAAAATACACTTTGCTCGTTAATATCTCATTCATTATTTTCTTGACAGAGCTAAAACTTTGCCTGCAAACAGGTCTAGGAAACACCTATGCATCAGCGTTGACAAATCTGAAATCGAACATAGTATGATGATTTTATGATCAAGCAAAGAGAACCAATCTCAGTCAGCTGGGCAGCTTGTGTGTGCATGCAGCAGTACACAACAGTCAGTCGGCAGTGAGCACCTGCATAGAAAAATACACTTTGCTCGTTAATATCTAATTCATTATTTTCTTGACAGAGCTAAAACTTCGCCTGCAAACAGGCCTAGAAAACACCTTTGCATCAGCGTTGACAAATCTGAAATCGAACATAGAATGATGATTTTATGATCAAGTAAAGAGAACCAACCTCTGTCAGGTAGGCAGCTTGTGTGTGCATGCAGCAGTACACAACAGTCAGTCGACGGAGAGCACCGGCAAAGAAAAATACACTTTGCAAGTTAATATCTCGATCATTATTTTCTTGACAGAGCTTAAACTTCCCCTGCAAACAGGCCTAGGAAACACCTATGCATCAGCGTGTAAAAATCTGAAATCAAACATAGTATGATGATTTTATGATCAAACAAAGAGAACCAACCTCTGTCAGCTTGGCAGCTTGTGTGTGCATGCAGCAGTTTACAACAGTCAGACGACGGAGAGCACCTGCAAAGAAAAATACACTTTGCTCGTTAATATCTCATTCATTATTTTCTTGACAGAGCAAAAACTTCGCCTGCAAACAGGCCTAGAAAACACCTTTGCATCAGCGTTGACAAATCTGAAATCGAACATAGTATGATGATTTTATGATCAAGCAAAGAGAACCAACCTCTGTCAGCTGGGCAGCTTGTGTGTCCATGCAGCAGTACACACAGTCAGTCGGCAGTGAGCACCTGCAAAGAAAAAAACACTTTGCTCGTTAATTTTTCTTTCATTATTCTCCTGACAGAGCTAAAACTTTGCCTGCAAACAGGCCCAGAAAACAACTATGCATCAGCGTTGACAAATCTGAAATCGAACATAGTACGATTATTTTATGATCAAGCAAAGAGAACCAACCTCAGTCAGCTGGGCAGCTTGTGTGTGCATGCAGCAGTACACAACAGTCAGTCGGCAGTGAGCACCTGTAAAGAAAAACACACTTTGCTTGTTAATATCTAATTCATTATTCTCCTGACAGAGCTAAAACTTTGCCTGCAAACAGGCCCAGAAAACACCTATGCATCAGCGTTGACAAATCTGAAATCGAACATAGTACGATGATTTTATGATCAAGCAAAGAGAACCAACCTCAGTCAGCTGGGCAGCTTGTGTGTGCATGCAGCAGTACACAACAGTCAGTCGGCAGTGAGCACCTGTCAAGAAAAACACACTTTGCTTGTTAATATCTAATTCATTATTTTCTTGACAGAGCTAAAACTTTGCCTGCAAACAGGTCTAGAAAACACCCATGCATCAGAGTTGACAAATCTGAAATCGAACATAGTATGATGATTTTATGATCAAGCAAAGAGAACCAACCTCAGTCAGCTGGGCAGCTTGTGTGTGCATGCAGCAGTACACAACAGTCAGTCGGCAGTGAGCACCTGCATAGAAAAATACACTTTGCTCGTTAATATCTAATTCATTATTTTCTTGACAGAGCTAAAACTTCGCCTGCAAACAGGCCTAGAAAACACCTTTGCATCAGCGTTGACAAATCTGAAATCGAACATAGAATGATGATTTTATGATCAAGTAAAGAGAACCAACCTCTGTCAGGTAGGCAGCTTGTGTGTGCATGCAGCAGTACACAACAGTCAGTCGACGGAGAGCACCGGCAAAGAAAAATACACTTTGCAAGTTAATATCTCGATCATTATTTTCTTGACAGAGCTTAAACTTCCCCTGCAAACAGGCCTAGGAAACACCTATGCATCAGCGTGTAAAAATCTGAAATCAAACATAGTATGATGATTTTATGATCAAACAAAGAGAACCAACCTCTGTCAGCTTGGCAGCTTGTGTGTGCATGCAGCAGTTTACAACAGTCAGATGACGGAGAGCATGTACAAAGAAAAATACACTTTGCTCGTTAATATCTCATTCATTATTTTCTTGACAGAGCTAAAACTTTGCCTGCAAACAGGTCTAGGAAACACCTATGCATCAGCGTTGACAAATCTGAAATCGAACATAGTATGATGATTTTATGATCAAGCAAAGAGAACCAACCTCAGTCACCTGGGCAGCTTGTGTGTGCATGCAGCAGTACACAACAGTTATTCGGCAGTGAGCACCTGCATAGAAAAATACACTTTGCTCGTTAATATCTAATTCATTATTTTTTTGACAGAGCTAAAACTTCGCCTACAAACAGGCCTAGAAAACACCTATGCATCAGCTTTGACAAATCTGAAATCGAACATAGTATGATGATTTTATGATCAAGCAAAGAGAACCAATCTCAGTCAGCTGGGCAGCTTGTGTGTGCATGCAGCAGTACACAACAGTCAGTCGGCAGTGAGCACCTGCATAGAAAAATACACTTTGCTCGTTAATATCTAATTCATTATTTTCTTGACAGAGCTAAAACTTCGCCTGCAAACAGGCCTAGAAAACACCTTTACATCAGCGATGACAAATCTGAAATCGAACATAGTATGATGATTTTATGATGAAGCAAAGAGAACCAACCTCAGTCAGCTTGGCAGCTTGTGTGTGCATGCAGCAGTACACAACAGTCAGACGACGGAGAGCACCTGCAAAGAAAAATACACTTTGCTCGTTAATATCTCATTCATTATTTTCTTGACAGAGCAAAAACTTCGCCTGCAAACAGGCCTAGAAAACACCTTTGCATCAGCGTTGACAAATCTGAAATCGAACATAGTATGATGATTTTATGATCAAGCAAAGAGAACCAACCTCTGTCAGCTGGGCAGCTTGTGTGTCCATGCAGCAGTACACACAGTCAGTCGGCAGTGAGCACCTGCAAAGAAAAAAACACTTTGCTCGTTAATTTTTCTTTCATTATTCTCCTGACAGAGCTAAAACTTTGCCTGCAAACAGGCCCAGAAAACAACTATGCATCAGCGTTGACAAATCTGAAATCGAACATAGTACGATTATTTTATGATCAAGCAAAGAGAACCAACCTCAGTCAGCTGGGCAGCTTGTGTGTGCATGCAGCAGTACACAACAGTCAGTCGGCAGTGAGCACCTGTAAAGAAAAACACACTTTGCTTGTTAATATCTAATTCATTATTTTCTTGACAGAGCTAAAACTTTGCCTGCAAACAGGTCTAGAAAACACCCATGCATCAGAGTTGACAAATCTGAAATCGAACATAGTATGATGATTTTATGATCAAGCAAAGAGAACCAACCTCAGTCAGCTGGGCAGCTTGTGTGTGCATGCAGCAGTACACAACAGTCAGTCGGCAGTGAGCACCTGCATAGAAAAATACACTTTGCTCGTTAATATCTAATTCATTATTTTCTTGACAGAGCTAAAACTTCGCCTGCAAACAGGCCTAGAAAACACCTTTGCATCAGCGTTGACAAATCTGAAATCGAACATAGAATGATGATTTTATGATCAAGTAAAGAGAACCAACCTCTGTCAGGTAGGCAGCTTGTGTGTGCATGCAGCAGTACACAACAGTCAGTCGACGGAGAGCACCTGCAAAGAAAAATACACTTTGCAAGTTAATATCTCGATCATTATTTTCTTGACAGAGCTTAAACTTCCCCTGCAAACAGGCCTAGGAAACACCTATGCATCAGCGTGTAAAAATCTGAAATCAAACATAGTATGATGATTTTATGATCAAACAAAGAGAACCAACCTCTGTCAGCTTGGCAGCTTGTGTGTGCATGCAGCAGTTTACAACAGTCAGATGACGGAGAGCATCTACAAAGAAAAATACACTTTGCTCGTTAATATCTCATTCATTATTTTCTTGACAGAGCTAAAACTTTGCCTGCAAACAGGTCTAGGAAACACATATGCATCAGCGTTGACAAATCTGAAATCGAACATAGTATGATGATTTTATGATCAAGCAAAGAGAACCAACCTCAGTCACCTGGGCAGCTTGTGTGTGCATGCAGCAGTACACAACAGTTATTCGGCAGTGAGCACCTGCATAGAAAAATACACTTTGCTCGTTAATATCTAATTCATTATTTTTTTGACAGAGCTAAAACTTCGCCTACAAAAAGGCCTAGAAAACACCTATGCATCAGCTTTGACAAATCTGAAATCGAACATAGTATGATGATTTTATGATCAAGCAAAGAGAACCAATCTCAGTCAGCTGGGCAGCTTGTGTGTGCATGCAGCAGTACACAACAGTCAGTCGGCAGTGAGCACCTGCATAGAAAAATACACTTTGCTCGTTAATATCTAATTCATTATTTTCTTGACAGAGCTAAAACTTCGCCTGCAAACAGGCCTAGAAAACACCTTTACATCAGCGATGACAAATCTGAAATCGAACATAGTATGATGATTTTATGATGAAGCAAAGAGAACCAACCTCAGTCAGCTTGGCAGCTTGTGTGTGCATGCAGCAGTACACAACAGTCAGACGACGGAGAGCACCTGCAAAGAAAAATACACTTTGCTCGTTAATATCTCATTCATTATTTTCTTGACAGAGCAAAAACTTCGCCTGCAAACAGGCCTAGAAAACACCTTTGCATCAGCGTTGACAAATCTGAAATCGAACATAGTATGATGATTTTATGATCAAGCAAAGAGAACCAACCTCTGTCAGCTGGGCAGCTTGTGTGTCCATGCAGCAGTACACACAGTCAGTCGGCAGTGAGCACCTGCAAAGATAAAACACTTTGCTCGTTAATTTCTCTTTCATTATTCTCCTGACAGAGCTAAAACTTTGCCTGCAAACAGGCCCAGAAAACAACTATGCATCAGCGTTGACAAATCTGAAATCGAACATAGTACGATGATTTTATGATCAAGCAAAGAGAACCAACCTCAATCAGCTGGGCAGCTTGTGTGTGCATGCAGCAGTACACAACAGTCAGTCGGCAGTGAGCACCTGTAAAGAAAAACACACTTTGCTTGTTAATATCTAATTCATTATTTTCTTGACAGAGCTAAAACTTTGCCTGCAAACAGGTCTAGAAAACACCCATGCATCAGAGTTGACAAATCTGAAATCGAACATAGTATGATGATTTTATGATCAAGCAAAGAGAACCAACCTCAGTCAGCTGGGCAGCTTGTGTGTGCATGCAGCAGTACACAACAGTCAGTCGGCAGTGAGCACCTGCATAGAAAAATACACTTTGCTCGTTAATATCTAATTCATTATTTTCTTGACAGAGCTAAAACTTCGCCTGCAAACAGGCCTAGAAAACACCTTTGCATCAGCGTTGACAAATCTGAAATCGAACATCGAATGATGATTTTATGATCAAGTAAAGAGAACCAACCTCTGTCAGGTAGGCAGCTTGTGTGTGCATGCAGCAGTACACAACAGTCAGTCGACGGAGAGCACCTGCAAAGAAAAATACACTTTGCAAGTTAATATCTCGATCATTATTTTCTTGACAGAGCTTAAACTTCCCCTGCAAACAGGCCTAGGAAACACCTATGCATCAGCGTGTAAAAATCTGAAATCAAACATAGTATGATGATTTTATGATCAAACAAAGAGAACCAACCTCTGTCAGCTTGGCAGCTTGTGTGTGCATGCAGCAGTTTACAACAGTCAGATGACGGAGAGCATCTACAAAGAAAAATACACTTTGCTCGTTAATATCTCATTCATTATTTTCTTGACAGAGCTAAAACTTTGCCTGCAAACAGGTCTAGGAAACACCTATGCATCAGCGTTGACAAATCTGAAATCGAACATAGTATGATGATTTTATGATCAAGCAAAGAGAACCAATCTCAGTCAGCTGGGCAGCTTGTGTGTGCATGCAGCAGTACACAACAGTCAGTCGGCAGTGAGCACCTGCATAGAAAAATACACTTTGCTCGTTAATATCTAATTCATTATTTTCTTGACAGAGCTAAAACTTCGCCTGCAAACAGGCCTAGAAAACACCTTTACATCAGCGATGACAAATCTGAAATCGAACATAGTATGATGATTTTATGATGAAGCAAAGAGAACCAACCTCTGTCAGCTGGGCAGCTTGTGTGTCCATGCAGCAGTACACACAGTCAGTCGGCAGTGAGCACCTGCAAAGAAAAATACACTTTGCTCGTTAATTTCTCTTTCATTATTCTCCTGACAGAGCTAAAACTTTGCCTGCAAACAGGCCTAGAAAACACCTATGCATCAGCGTTGACAAATCTGAAATCGAACATAGTATGATGATTTTATGATCACGCAAAGAGAACCAACCTCAGTCAGCTTGGCAGCTTGTGTGTGCAAGCAGCAGTACACAACAGTCAGACGACGGAGAGCACCTGCAAAGAAAAATACACTTTGCTCGTTAATATCTCATTCATTATTTTCTTGACAGAGCAAAAACTTCGCCTGCAAACAGGCCTAGAAAACACCTTTGCATCAGCGTTGACAAATCTGAAATCGAACATAGTATGATGATTTTATGATCAAGCAAAGAGAACCAACCTCTGTCAGGTTGGGCAGCTTGTGTGTCCATGCAGCAGTACACACAGTCAGTCGGCAGTGAGCACCTGCAAAGAAAAAAAAAACTTTGCTCGTTAATTTCTCTTTCATTATTCTCCTGACAGAGCTAAAACTTTGCCTGCAAACAGGCCCAGAAAACACCTATGCATCAGCGTTGACAAATCTGAAATCGAACATAGTACGATGATTTTATGATCAAGCAAAGAGAACCAACCTCAGTCAGCTGGGCAGCTTGTGTGTGCATGCAGCAGTACACAACAGTCAGTCGGCAGTGAGCACCTGTAAAGAAAAACACACTTTGCTTGTTAATATCTAATTCATTATTTTCTTGACAGAGCTAAAACTTTGCCTGCAAACAGGTCTAGAAAACACCCATGCATCAGAGTTGACAAATCTGAAATCGAACATAGTATGATGATTTTATGATCAAGCAAAGAGAACCAACCTCAGTCAGCTGGGCAGCTTGTGTGTGCATGCAGCAGTACACAACAGTCAGTCGGCAGTGAGCACCTGCATAGAAAAATACACTTTGCTCGTTAATATCTAATTCATTATTTTCTTGACAGAGCTAAAACTTCGCCTGCAAACAGGCCTAGAAAACACCTTTGCATCAGCGTTGACAAATCTGAAATCGAACATCGAATGATGATTTTATGATCAAGTAAAGAGAACCAACCTCTGTCAGGTAGGCAGCTTGTGTGTGCATGCAGCAGTACACAACAGTCAGTCGACGGAGAGCACCTGCAAAGAAAAATACACTTTGCAAGTTAATATCTCGATCATTATTTTCTTGACAGAGCTTAAACTTCCCCTGCAAACAGGCCTAGGAAACACCTATGCATCAGCGTGTAAAAATCTGAAATCAAACATAGTATGATGATTTTATGATCAAACAAAGAGAACCAACCTCTGTCAGCTTGGCAGCTTGTGTGTGCATGCAGCAGTTTACAACAGTCACATGACGGAGATCATCTACAAAGAAAAATACACTTTGCTCGTTAATATCTCATTCATTATTTTCTTGACAGAGCTAAAACTTTGCCTGCAAACAGGTCTAGGAAACACCTATGCATCAGCGTTGACAAATCTGAAATCGAACATAGTATGATGATTTTATGATCAAGCAAAGAGAAGCAATCTCAGTCAGCTGGGCAGCTTGTGTGTGCATGCAGCAGTACACAACAGTCAGTCGGCAGTGAGCACCTGCATAGAAAAATACACTTTGCTCGTTAATATCTAATTCATTATTTTCTTGACAGAGCTAAAACTTCGCCTGCAAACAGGCCTAGAAAACACCTTTACATCAGCGATGACAAATCTGAAATCGAACATAGTATGATGATTTTATGATGAAGCAAAGAGAACCAACCTCTGTCAGCTGGGCAGCTTGTGTGTCCATGCAGCAGTACACACAGTCAGTCGGCAGTGAGCACCTGCAAAGAAAAATACACTTTGCTCGTTAATTTCTCTTTCATTATTCTCCTGACAGAGCTAAAACTTTGCCTGCAAACAGGCCTAGAAAACACCTATGCATCAGCGTTGACAAATCTGAAATCGAACATAGTATGATGATTTTATGATCACGCAAAGAGAACCAACCTCAGTCAGCTTGGCAGCTTGTGTGTGCAAGCAGCAGTACACAACAGTCAGACGACGGAGAGCACCTGCAAAGAAAAATACACTTTGCTCGTTAATATCTCATTCATTATTTTCTTGACAGAGCAAAAACTTCGCCTGCAAACAGGCCTAGAAAACACCTTTGCATCAGCGTTGACAAATCTGAAATCGAACATAGTATGATGATTTTATGATCAAGCAAAGAGAACCAACCTCTGTCAGGTTGGGCAGCTTGTGTGTCCATGCAGCAGTACACACAGTCAGTCGGCAGTGAGCACCTGCAAAGAAAAAAAAAACTTTGCTCGTTAATTTCTCTTTCATTATTCTCCTGACAGAGCTAAAACTTTGCCTGCAAACAGGCCCAGAAAACACATATGCATCAGCGTTGACAAATCTGAAATCGAACATAGTATGATGATTTTATGATCAAGCAAAGAGAACCAACCTCAGTCAGCTGGGCAGCTTGTGTGTGCATGCAGCAGTACACAACAGTCAGTCGGCAGTGAGCACCTGTAAAGAAAAACACACTTTGCTTGTTAATATCTAATTCATTATTTTCTTGACAGAGCTAAAACTTTGCCTGCAAACAGGTCTAGAAAACACCCATGCATCAGAGTTGACAAATCTGAAATCGAACATAGTATGATGATTTTATGATCAAGCAAAGAGAACCAACCTCAGTCAGCTGGGCAGCTTGTGTGTGCATGCAGCAGTACACAACAGTCAGTCGGCAGTGAGCACCTGCATAGAAAAATACACTTTGCTCGTTAATATCTAATTCATTATTTTCTTGACAGAGCTAAAACTTTGCCTGCGAACAGGCCTAGAAAACACCTTTGCATCAGCGTTGACAAATCTGAAATCGTACATAGTATGATGATTTTATGATCAAGCAAAGAGAACCAACCTCTGTCAGCTGGGCAGCTTGTGTGTCCATGCAGCAGTACACACAGTCAGTCGGCAGTGAGCACCTGCAAAGAAAAAAACACTTTGCTCGTTAATATCTCATTCATTATTTTCTTGACAGAGCAAAAACTTCGGCTGCAAACAGGCCCAGAAAACACCTATGCATCAGCGTTGACAAATCTGAAATCGAACATAGTACGATGATTTTATGATCAAGCAAAGAGAACCAACCTCAGTCAGCTGGGCAGCTTGTGTGTGCATGCAGCAGTACACAACAGTCAGTCGGCAGTGAGCACCTGTAAAGAAAAACACACTTTGCTTGTTAATATCTAATTCATTATTTTCTTGACAGAGCTAAAACTTTGCCTGCAAACAGGTCTAGAAAACACCCATGCATCAGAGTTGACAAATCTGAAATCGAACATAGTATGATGATTTTATGATCAAGCAAAGAGAACCAACCTCAGTCAGCTGGGCAGCTTGTGTGTGCATGCAGCAGTACACACAGTCAGTCGGCAGTGAGCACCTGCATAGAAAAATACACTTTGCTCGTTTATATCTAATTCATTATTTTCTTGACAGAGCTAAAACTTCGCCTGCAAACAGGCCTAGAAAACACCTTTACATCAGCGATGACAAATCTGAAATCGAACATAGTATGAAGATTTTATGATGAAGCAAAGAGAACCAACCTCTGTCAGCTGGGCAGCTTGTGTGTGCATGCAGCAGTACACACAGTCAGTCGGCAGTGAGCACCTGCAAAGAAAAATACACTTTGCTCGTTAATTTCTCTTTCATTATTCTCCTGACAGAGCTAAAACTTCGCCTGCAAACAGGCCTAGAAAACACCTATGCATCAGCGTTGACAAATCTGAAATCGAACATAGTATGATGATTTTATGATCAAGCAAAGAGAACCAACCTCAGTCAGCTTGGCAGCTTGTGTGTGCATGCAGCAGTACACAACAGTCAGACGACGGAGAGCACCTGCAAAGAAAAATACACTTTGCTCGTTAATATCTCATTCATTATTTTCTTGACAGAGCAAAAACTTCTCCTGCAAACAGGCCTAGAAAACACCTTTGCATCAGCGTTGACAAATCTGAAATCGAACATAGTATGATGATTTTATGATCAAGCAAAGAGAACCAACCTCTGTCAGCTGGGCAGCTTGTGTGTCCATGCAGCAGTACACACAGTCAGTCGGCAGTGAGCACCTGCAAAGAAAAAAACACTTTGCTCGTTAATTTCTCTTTCATTATTCTCCTGACAGAGCTAAAACTTTGCCTGCAAACAGGCCCAGAAAACACCTATGCATCAGCGTTGACAAATCTGAAATCGAACATAGTACGATGATTTTATGATCAAGCAAAGAGAACCAACCTCAGTCAGCTGGGCAGCTTGTGTGTGCATGCAGCAGTACACAACAGTCAGTCGGCAGTGAGCACCTGTAAAGAAAAACACACTTTGCTTGTTAATATCTAATTCATTATTTTCTTGACAGAGCTAAAACTTTGCCTGCAAACAGGTCTAGAAAACACCCATGCATCAGAGTTGACAAATCTGAAATCGAACATAGTATGATGATTTTATGATCAAGCAAAGACAACCAACCTCAGTCAGCTGGGCAGCTTGTGTGTCCATGCAGCAGTACACACAGTCAGTCGGCAGTGAGCACCTGCAAAGAAAAAAACACTTTGCTCGTTAATTTCTCTTTTATTATTCTCCTGACAGAGCTAAATCTTTGCCTGCAAACAGGCCCAGAAAACACCTATGCATCAGCGTTGACAAATCTGAAATCGAACATAGTATGATGATTTTATGATCAAGCAAAGAGAACCAACCTCAGTCAGCTGGGCAGCTTGTGTGTGCATGCAGCAGTACACAACAGTCAGTCGGCAGTGAGCACCTGCAAAGAAAAATACACTTTGCTCGTTAATATCTCTTTCATTATTCTCCTGACAGAGCTAAAACTTCGCCTGCAAACAGGCCTAGAAAAGACTAATGCATCAGCGTTGAAAAATCTGAAATCGAACATAGTATGATGATTTTATGATCAAGCAAAGAGAACCAACCTCAGTCAGCTGGGCAGCTTGTGTGTGCATGCAGCAGTACACAACAGTCAGTCGGTAGTGAGCACCTGCATAGAAAAATACACTTTGCTCGTTAATATCTAATTCATTATTTTCTTGACAGAGCTAAAACTTCGCCTGCGATCAGGCCTAGAAAACACCTTTGCATCAGCGTTGACAAATCTGAAATCGAACATAGTATGATGATTTTATGATCAAGCAAAGAGAACCAACCTCTGTCAGCTGGGCAGCTTGTGTGTCCATGCAGCAGTACACACAGTCAGTCTGCAGTGAGCACCTGCAAAGAAAAATACACTTTGCTCGTTAATTTCTCTTTCATTATTCTCCTGACAGAGCTAAAACTTCGCCTGCAAACAGGCCTAGAAAACACCTTTGTATCAGCGTTGACGAATCTAAAATCGAACATAGTGTGATGATTTTATGATCAAGCAAAGAGAACCAACCTCTGTCAGGTAGGCAGCTTGTGTGTGCATGCAGCAGTACACAACAGTCAGTCGACGGAGAGCACCTGCAAAGAAAAATACACTTTGCAAGTTAATATCTCGATCATTATTTTCTTGACAGAGCTTAAACTTCCCCTGCAAACAGGCCTAGGAAACACCTATGCATCAGCGTGTGAAAATCTGAAATCGAACATAGTATGATGATTTTATGATCAAGCAAAGAGAACCAACCTCAGTCAGCTGGGCAGCTTGTGTGTGCATGCAGCAGTACACAACAGTCAGTCGGTAGTGAGCACCTGCATAGAAAAATACACTTTGCTCGTTAATATCTAATTCATTATTTTCTTGACAGAGCTAAAACTTCGCCTGCGATCAGGCCTAGAAAACACCTTTGCATCAGCGTTGACAAATCTGAAATCGAACATAGTATGATGATTTTATGATCAAGCAAAGAGAACCAACCTCTGTCAGCTGGGCAGCTTGTGTGTCCATGCAGCAGTACACACAGTCAGTCTGCAGTGAGCACCTGCAAAGAAAAATACACTTTGCTCGTTAATTTCTCTTTCATTATTCTCCTGACAGAGCTAAAACTTCGCCTGCAAACAGGCCTAGAAAACACCTTTGTATCAGCGTTGACGAATCTAAAATCGAACATAGTGTGATGATTTTATGATCAAGCAAAGAGAACCAACCTCTGTCAGGTAGGCAGCTTGTGTGTGCATGCAGCAGTACACAACAGTCAGTCGACGGAGAGCACCTGCAAAGAAAAATACACTTTGCAAGTTAATATCTCGATCATTATTTTCTTGACAGAGCTTAAACTTCCCCTGCAAACAGGCCTAGGAAACACCTATGCATCAGCGTGTGAAAATCTGAAATCGAACATAGTATGATGATTTTATGATCAAGCAAAGAGAACCAACCTCAGTCAGCTGGGCAGCTTGTGTGTGCATGCAGCAGTACACAACAGTCAGTCGGCAGTGAGCACCTGCATAGAAAAATACACTTTGCTCGTTAATATCTAAGTCATTATTTTCTTGACAGAGCAAAAACTTCGCCTGCAAACAGGCCTAGAAAACACCTTTGCATCAGCGTTGACAAATCTGAAATCGAACATAGTATGATGATTTTATGATCAAGCAAAGAGAACCAACCTCAGTCAGCTGGGCAGCTTGTGTGTGCATGCAGCAGTACACAACAGTCAGTCGGCAGTGAGCACCTGTAAAGAAAAACACACTTTGCTTGTTAATATCTAATTCATTATTTTCTTGACAGAGCTAAAACTTTGCCTGCAAACAGGTCTAGAAAACACCCATGCATCAGAGTTGACAAATCTGAAATCGAACATAGTATGATGATTTTATGATCAAGCAAAGAGAACCAACCTCAGTCAGCTGGGCAGCTTGTGTGTGCATGCAGCAGTACACAACAGTCAGTCGGCAGTGAGCACCTGCATAGAAAAATACACTTTGCTCGTTAATATCTAATTCATTATTTTCTTGACAGAGCTAAAACTTCGCCTGCAAACAGGCCTAGACTACACCTTTGCATCAGCGTTGACAACTCTGAAATCGAACATAGTATGATGATTTTATGATCAAGCAAAGAGAACCAACCTCTGTCAGGTAGGCAGCTTGTGTGTGCATGCAGCAGTACACAACAGTCAGTCGACGGAGAGCACCTGCAAAGAAAAATACACTTTGCAAGTTAATATCTCATTCATTATTTTCTTGACAGAGCTTAAACTTCCCCTGCAAACAGGCCTAGGAAACACCTATGCATCAGCGTTGAAAAATCTGAAATCGAACATAGTATGATGATTTTATGATCAAGCAAAGAGAACCAACCTCAGTCAGCTGGGCAGCTTGTGTGTGCATGCAGCAGTACACAACAGTCAGTCGGTAGTGAGCACCTGCATAGAAAAATACACTTTGCTCGTTAATATCTAATTCATTATTTTCTTGACAGAGCTAAAACTTCGCCTGCGAACAGGCCTAGAAAACACCTTTGCATCAGCGTTGACAAATCTGAAATCGAACATAGTATGATGATTTTATGATCAAGCAAAGAGAACCAACCTCTGTCAGCTGGGCAGCTTGTGTGTCCATGCAGCAGTACACACAGTCAGTCTGCAGTGAGCACCTGCAAAGAAAAATACACTTTGCTCGTTAATTTCTCTTTCATTATTCTCCTGACAGAGCTAAAACTTCGCCTGCAAACAGGCCTAGAAAAGACTAATGCATCAGCGTTGAAAAATCTGAAATCGAACATAGTATGATGATTTTATGATCAAGCAAAGAGAACCAACCTCAGTCAGCTGGGCAGCTTGTGTGTGCATGCAGCAGTACACAACAGTCAGTCGACGGAGAGCACCTGCAAAGAAAAATACACTTTGCAAGTTAATATCTCGATCATTATTTTCTTGACAGAGCTTAAACTTCCCCTGCAAACAGGCCTAGGAAACACCTATGCATCAGCGTGTGAAAATCTGAAATCGAACATAGTATGATGATTTTATGATCAAGCAAAGAGAACCAACCTCAGTCAGCTGGGCAGCTTGTGTGTGCATGCAGCAGTACACAACAGTCAGTCGGCAGTGAGCACCTGCATAGAAAAATACACTTTGCTCGTTAATATCTAATTCATTATTTTCTTGACAGAGCAAAAACTTCGCCTGCAAACAGGCCTAAAAAACACCTTTGCATCAGCGTTGACAAATCTGAAATCGAACATAGTATGATGATTTTATGATCAAGCAAAGAGAACCAACCTCAGTCAGCTGGGCAGCTTGTGTGTGCATGCAGCAGTACACAACAGTCAGTCGGCAGTGAGCACCTGTAAAGAAAAACACACTTTGCTTGTTAATATCTAATTCATTATTTTCTTGACAGAGCTAAAACTTTGCCTGCAAACAGGTCTAGAAAACACCCATGCATCAGAGTTGACAAATCTGAAATCGAACATAGTATGATGATTTTATGATCAAGCAAAGAGAACCAACCTCAGTCAGCTGGGCAGCTTGTGTGTGCATGCAGCAGTACACAACAGTCAGTCGGCAGTGAGCACCTGCATAGAAAAATACACTTTGCTCGTTAATATCTAATTCATTATTTTCTTGATAGAGCTAAAACTTCGCCTGCAAACAGGCCTAGACTACACCTTTGCATCAGCGTTGACAACTCTGAAATCGAACATAGTATGATGATTTTATGATCAAGCAAAGAGAACCAACCTCTGTCAGGTAGGCAGCTTGTGTGTGCATGCAGCAGTACACAACAGTCAGTCGACGGAGATTACCTGCAAAGAAAAATACACTTTGCAAGTTAATATCTCATTCATTAGTTTCTTGACAGAGCTTAAACTTCCCCTGCAAACAGGCCTAGGAAACACCTATGCATCAGCGTTGAAAAATCTGAAATCGAACATAGTATGATGATTTTATGATCAAGCAAAGAGAACCAACCTCAGTCAGCTGGGCAGCTTGTGTGTGCATGCAGCAGTACACAACAGTCAGTCGGTAGTGAGCACCTGCATAGAAAAATACACTTTGCTCGTTAATATCTAATTCATTATTTTCTTGACAGAGCTAAAACTTCGCCTGCGAACAGGCCTAGAAAACACCTTTGCATCAGCGTTGACAAATCTGAAATCGAACATAGTATGATGATTTTATGATCAAGCAAAGAGAACCAACCTCTGTCAGCTGGGCAGCTTGTGTGTCCATGCAGCAGTACACACAGTCAGTCTGCAGTGAGCACCTGCAAAGAAAAATACACTTTGCTCGTTAATTTCTCTTTCATTATTCTCCTGACAGAGCTAAAACTTCGCCTGCAAACAGGCCTAGAAAACACCTTTGCATCAGCGTTGACAAATCTGAAATCGAACATAGAATGATGATTTTATGATCAAGTAAAGAGAACCAACCTCTGTCAGGTAGGCAGCTTGTGTGTGCAT
Source organism: Luidia sarsii (assembly GCA_949987565.1). Classification (NCBI taxonomy): domain Eukaryota; kingdom Metazoa; phylum Echinodermata; class Asteroidea; order Paxillosida; family Luidiidae; genus Luidia; species Luidia sarsii. Next base: position 4,636,732 of record OX465113.1, read on the forward strand.
GCAGCAGTACACAACAGTCAGTCGACGGAGAGCACCTGCAAAGAAAAATACACTTTGCAAGTTAATATCTCGATCATTATTTTCTTGACAGAGCTTAAACTTCCCCTGCAAACAGGCCTAGGAAACACCTATGCATCAGCGTGTAAAAATCTGAAATCAAACATAGTATGATGATTTTATGATCAAACAAAGAGAACCAACCTCTGTCAGCTTGGCAGCTTGTGTGTGCATGCAGCAGTTTACAACAGTCAGATGACGGAGAGCATCTACAAAGAAAAATACACTTTGCTCGTTAATGTCTCATTCATTATTTTCTTGACAGAGCTAAAACTTTGCCTGCAAACAGGTCTAGGAAACACCTATGCATCAGCGTTGACAAATCTGAAATCGAACATAGTATGATGATTTTATGATCAAGCAAAGAGAACCAACCTCAGTCACCTGGGCAGCTTGTGTGCGCATGCAGCAGTACACAACAGTTATTCGGCAGTGAGCACCTGCATAGAAAAATACACTTTGCTCGTTAATATCTAATTCATTATTTTTTTGACAGAGCTAAAACTTCGCCTACAAACAGGCCTAGAAAACACCTTTACATCAGCGATGACAAATCTGAAATCGAACATAGTATGATGATTTTATGATGAAGCAAAGAGAACCAACCTCTGTCAGCTGGGCAGCTTGTGTGTCCATGCAGCAGTACACACAGTCAGTCGGCAGTGAGCACCTGCAAAGAAAAATACACTTTGCAAGTTAATATCTCGATCATTATTTTCTTGACAGAGCTTAAACTTCCCCTGCAAACAGGCCTAGGAAACACCTATGCATCAGCGTGTGAAAATCTGAAATCGAACATAGTATGATGATTTTATGATCAAGCAAAGAGAACCAACCTCAGTCAGCTGGGCAGCTTGTGTGTGCATGCAGCAGTACACAACAGTCAGTCGGCAGTGAGCACCTGCATAGAAAAATACACTTTGCTCGTTAATATCTAATTCATTATTTTCTTGACAGAGCAAAAACTTCGCCTGCAAACAGGCCTAGAAAACACCTTTGCATCAGCGTTGACAAATCTGAAATCGAACATAGTATGATGATTTTATGATCAAGCAAAGAGAACCAACCTCAGTCAGCTGGGCAGCTTGTGTGTGCATGCAGCAGTACACAACAGTCAGTCGGCAGTGAGCACCTGTAAAGAAAAACACACTTTGCTTGTTAATATCTAATTCATTATTTTCTTGACAGAGCTAAAACTTTGCCTGCAAACAGGTCTAGAAAACACCCATGCATCAGAGTTGACAAATCTGAAATCGAACATAGTATGATGATTTTATGATCAAGCAAAGAGAACCAACCTCAGTCAGCTGGGCAGCTTGTGTGTGCATGCAGCAGTACACAACAGTCAGTCGGCAGTGAGCACCTGCATAGAAAAATACACTTTGCTCGTTAATATCTAATTCATTATTTTCTTGACAGAGCTAAAACTTCGCCTGCAAACAGGCCTAGACTACACCTTTGCATCAGCGTTGACAACTCTGAAATCGAACATAGTATGATGATTTTATGATCAAGCAAAGAGAACCAACCTCTGTCAGGTAGGCAGCTTGTGTGTGCATGCAGCAGTACACAACAGTCAGTCGACGGAGAGCACCTGCAAAGAAAAATACACTTTGCAAGTTAATATCTCATTCATTATTTTCTTGACAGAGCTTAAACTTCCCCTGCAAACAGGCCTAGGAAACACCTATGCATCAGCGTTGAAAAATCTGAAATCGAACATAGTATGATGATTTTATGATCAAGCAAAGAGAACCAACCTCAGTCAGCTGGGCAGCTTGTGTGTGCATGCAGCAGTACACAACAGTCAGTCGGTAGTGAGCACCTGCATAGAAAAATACACTTTGCTCGTTAATATCTAATTCATTATTTTCTTGACAGAGCTAAAACTTCGCCTGCGAACAGGCCTAGAAAACACCTTTGCATCAGCGTTGACAAATCTGAAATCGAACATAGTATGATGATTTTATGATCAAGCAAAGAGAACCAACCTCTGTCAGCTGGGCAGCTTGTGTGTCCATGCAGCAGTACACACAGTCAGTCTGCAGTGAGCACCTGCAAAGAAAAATACACTTTGCTCGTTAATTTCTCTTTCATTATTCTCCTGACAGAGCTAAAACTTCGCCTGCAAACAGGCCTAGAAAAGACTAATGCATCAGCGTTAAAAAATCTGAAATCGAACATAGTATGATGATTTTATGATCAAGCAAAGAGAACCAACCTCAGTCAGCTGGGCAGCTTGTGTGTGCATGCAGCAGTACACAACAGTCAGTCGGTAGTGAGCACCTGCATAGAAAAATACACTTTGCTCGTTAATATCTAATTCATTATTTTCTTGACAGAGCTAAAACTTCGCCTGCGATCAGGCCTATAAAACACCTTTGCATCAGCGTTGACAAATCTGAAATCGAACATAGTATGATGATTTTATGATCAAGCAAAGAGAACCAACCTCTGTCAGCTGGGCAGCTTGTGTGTCCATGCAGCAGTACACACAGTCAGTCTGCAGTGAGCACCTGCAAAGAAAAATACACTTTGCTCGTTAATTTCTTTCATTATTCTCCTGACAGAGCTAAAACTTCGCCTGCAAACAGGCCTAGAAAACACCTTTGTATCAGCGTTGACGAATCTAAAATCGAACATAGTGTGATGATTTTATGATCAAGCAAAGAGAACCAACCTCTGTCAGGTAGGCAGCTTGTGTGTGCATGCAGCAGTACACAACAGTCAGTCGACGGAGAGCACCTGCAAAGAAAAATACACTTTGCAAGTTAATATCTCGATCATTATTTTCTTGACAGAGCTTAAACTTCCCCTGCAAACAGGCCTAGGAAACACCTATGCATCAGCGTGTGAAAATCTGAAATCGAACATAGTATGATGATTTTATGATCAAGCAAAGAGAACCAACCTCAGTCAGCTGGGCAGCTTGTGTGTGCATGCAGCAGTACAAAACAGTCAGTCGGCAGTGAGCACCTGCATAGAAAAATACACTTTGCTCGTTAATATCTAATTCATTATTTTCTTGACAGAGCAAAAACTTCGCCTGCAAACAGGCCTAAAAAACACCTTTGCATCAGCGTTGACAAATCTGAAATCGAACATAGTATGATGATTTTATGATCAAGCAAAGAGAACCAACCTCAGTCAGCTGGGCAGCTTGTGTGTGCATGCAGCAGTACACAACAGTCAGTCGGCAGTGAGCACCTGTAAAGAAAAACACACTTTGCTTGTTAATATCTAATTCATTATTTTCTTGACAGAGCTAAAACTTTGCCTGCAAACAGGCCTAGAAAACACCCATGCATCAGAGTTGACAAATCTGAAATCGAACATAGTATGATGATTTTATGATCAAGCAAAGAGAACCAACCTCAGTCAGCTGGGCAGCTTGTGTGTGCATGCAGCAGTACACAACAGTCAGTCGGCAGTGAGCACCTGCATAGAAAAATACACTTTGCTCGTTAATATCTAATTCATTATTTTCTTGACAGAGCTAAAACTTCGCCTGCAAACAGGCCTAGACTACACCTTTGCATCAGCGTTGACAACTCTGAAATCGAACATAGTATGATGATTTTATGATCAAGCAAAGAGAACCAACCTCTGTCAGGTAGGCAGCTTGTGTGTGCATGCAGCAGTACACAACAGTCAGTCGACGGAGAGCACCTGCAAAGAAAAATACACTTTGCAAGTTAATATCTCATTCATTAGTTTCTTGACAGAGCTTAAACTTCCCCTGCAAACAGGCCTAGGAAACACCTATGCATCAGCGTGTAAAAATCTGAAATCAAACATAGTATGATGATTTTATGATCAAACAAAGAGAACCAACCTCTGTCAGCTTGGCAGCTTGTGTGTGCATGCAGCAGTTTACAACAGTCAGATGACGGAGAGCATCTACAAAGAAAAATACACTTTGCTCGTTAATGTCTCATTCATTATTTTCTTGACAGAGCTAAAACTTTGCCTGCAAACAGGTCTAGGAAACACCTATGCATCAGCGTTGACAAATCTGAAATCGAACATAGTATGATGATTTTATGATCAAGCAAAGAGAACCAACCTCAGTCACCTGGGCAGCTTGTGTGTGCATGCAGCAGTACACAACAGTTATTCGGCAGTGAGCACCTGCATAGAAAAATACACTTTGCTCGTTAATATCTAATTCATTATTTTTTTGACAGAGCTAAAACTTCGCCTACAAACAGGCCTAGAAAACACCTATGCATCACCTTTGACAAATCTGAAATCGAACATAGTATGATGATTTTATGATCAAGCAAAGAGAACCAATCTCAGTCAGCTGGGCAGCTTGTGTGTGCATGCAGCAGTACACAACAGTCAGTCGGCAGTGAGCACCTGCATAGAAAAATACACTTTGCTCGTTAATATCTAATTCATTATTTTCTTGACAAAGCTAAAACTTCGCCTGCAAACAGGCCTAGAAAACACCTTTACATCAGCGATGACAAATCTGAAATCGAACATAGTATGATGATTTTATGATGAAGCAAAGAGAACCAACCTCTGTCAGCTGGGCAGCTTGTGTGTCCATGCAGCAGTACACACAGTCAGTCGGCAGTGAGCACCTGCAAAGAAAAATACACTTTGCAAGTTAATATCTCGATCATTATTTTCTTGACAGAGCTTAAACTTCCCCTGCAAACAGGCCTAGGAAACACCTATGCATCAGCGTGTGAAAATCTGAAATCGAACATAGTATGATGATTTTATGATCAAGCAAAGAGAACCAACCTCAGTCAGCTGGGCAGCTTGTGTGTGCATGCAGCAGTACACAACAGTCAGTCGGCAGTGAGCACCTGCATAGAAAAATACACTTTGCTCGTTAATATCTAATTCATTATTTTCTTGACAGAGCAAAAACTTTGCCTGCAAACAGGCCTAGAAAACACCTTTGCATCAGCGTTGACAAATCTGAAATCGAACATAGTATGATGATTTTATGATCAAGCAAAGAGAACCAACCTCAGTCAGCTGGGCAGCTTGTGTGTGCATGCAGCAGTACACAACAGTCAGTCGGCAGTGAGCACCTGTAAAGAAAAACACACTTTGCTTGTTAATATCTAATTCATTATTTTCTTGACAGAGCTAAAACTTTGCCTGCAAACAGGTCTAGAAAACACCCATGCATCAGAGTTGACAAATCTGAAATCGAACATAGTATGATGATTTTATGATCAAGCAAAGAGAACCAACCTCAATCAGCTGGGCAGCTTGTGTGTGCATGCAGCAGTACACAACAGTCAGTCGGCAGTGAGCACCTGCATAGAAAAATACACTTTGCTCGTTAATATCTAATTCATTATTTTCTTGACAGAGCTAAAACTTCGCCTGCAAACAGGCCTAGAAAACACCTTTACATCAGCGATGACAAATCTGAAATCGAACATAGTATGATGATTTTATGATGAAGCAAAGAGAACCAACCTCTGTCAGCTGGGCAGCTTGTGTGTCCATGCAGCAGTACACACAGTCAGTCGGCAGTGAGCACCTGCAAAGAAAAATACACTTTGCAAGTTAATATCTCGATCATTATTTTCTTGACAGAGCTTAAACTTCCCCTGCAAACAGGCCTAGGAAACACCTATGCATCAGCGTGTGAAAATCTGAAATCGAACATAGTATGATGATTTTATGATCAAGCAAAGAGAACCAACCTCAGTCAGCTGGGCAGCTTGTGTGTGCATGCAGCAGTACACAACAGTCAGTCGGCAGTGAGCACCTGCATAGAAAAATACACTTTGCTCGTTAATATCTAATTCATTATTTTCTTGACAGAGCAAAAACTTTGCCTGCAAACAGGCCTAGAAAACACCTTTGCATCAGCGTTGACAAATCTGAAATCGAACATAGTATGATGATTTTATGATCAAGCAAAGAGAACCAACCTCAGTCAGCTGGGCAGCTTGTGTGTGCATGCAGCAGTACACAACAGTCAGTCGGCAGTGAGCACCTGTAAAGAAAAACACACTTTGCTTGTTAATATCTAATTCATTATTTTCTTGACAGAGCTAAAACTTTGCCTGCAAACAGGTCTAGAAAACACCCATGCATCAGAGTTGACAAATCTGAAATCGAACATAGTATGATGATTTTATGATCAAGCAAAGAGAACCAACCTCAGTCAGCTGGGCAGCTTGTGTGTGCATGCAGCAGTACACAACAGTCAGTCGGCAGTGAGCACCTGCATAGAAAAATACACTTTGCTCGTTAATATCTAATTCATTATTTTCTTGACAGAGCTAAAACTTCGCCTGCAAACAGGCCTAGACTACACCTTTGCATCAGCGTTGACAACTCTGAAATCGAACATAGTATGATGATTTTATGATCAAGCAAAGAGAACCAACCTCTGTCAGGTAGGCAGCTTGTGTGTGCATGCAGCAGTACACAACAGTCAGTCGACGGAGAGCACCTGCAAAGAAAAATACACTTTGCAAGTTAATATCTCATTCATTATTTTCTTGACAGAGCTTAAACTTCCCCTGCAAACAGGCCTAGGAAACACGTATGCATCAGCGTTGAAAAATCTGAAATCGAACATAGTATGATGATTTTATGATCAAGCAAAGAGAACCAATCTCAGTCAGCTGGGCAGCTTGTGTGTGCATGCAGCAGTACACAACAGTCAGTCGGCAGTGAGCACCTGCATAGAAAAATACACTTTGCTCGTTAATATCTAATTCATTATTTTCTTGACAGAGCTAAAACTTCGCCTGCAAACAGGCCTAGAAAACACCTTTACATCAGCGATGACAAATCTGAAATCGAACATAGTATGATGATTTTATGATGAAGCAAAGAGAACCAACCTCTGTCAGCTGGGCAGCTTGTGTGTCCATGCAGCAGTACACACAGTCAGTCGGCAGTGAGCACCTGCAAAGAAAAATACACTTTGCAAGTTAATATCTCGATCATTATTTTCTTGACAGAGCTTAAACTTCCCCTGCAAACAGGCCTAGGAAACACCTATGCATCAGCGTGTGAAAATCTGAAATCGAACATAGTATGATGATTTTATGATCAAGCAAAGAGAACCAACCTCAGTCAGCTGGGCAGCTTGTGTGTGCATGCAGCAGTACACAACAGTCAGTCGGCAGTGAGCACCTGCATAGAAAAATACACTTTGCTCGTTAATATCTAATTCATTATTTTCTTGACAGAGCAAAAACTTCGCCTGCAAACAGGCCTAGAAAACACCTTTGCATCAGCGTTGACAAATCTGAAATCGAACATAGTATGATGATTTTATGATCAAGCAAAGAGAACCAACCTCAGTCAGCTGGGCAGCTTGTGTGTGCATGCAGCAGTACACAACAGTCAGTCGGCAGTGAGCACCTGTAAAGAAAAACACACTTTGCTTGTTAATATCTAATTCATTATTTTCTTGACAGAGCTAAAACTTTGCCTGCAAACAGGTCTAGAAAACACCCATGCATCAGAGTTGACAAATCTGAAATCGAACATAGTATGATGATTTTATGATCAAGCAAAGAGAACCAACCTCAGTCAGCTGGGCAGCTTGTGTGTGCATGCAGCAGTACACAACAGTCAGTCGGCAGTGAGCACCTGCATAGAAAAATACACTTTGCTCGTTAATATCTAATTCATTATTTTCTTGACAGAGCTAAAACTTCGCCTGCAAACAGGCCTAGACTACACCTTTGCATCAGCGTTGACAACTCTGAAATCGAACATAGTATGATGATTTTATGATCAAGCAAAGAGAACCAACCTCTGTCAGGTAGGCAGCTTGTGTGTGCATGCAGCAGTACACAACAGTCAGTCGACGGAGAGCACCTGCAAAGAAAAATACACTTTGCAAGTTAATATCTCATTCATTATTTTCTTGACAGAGCTTAAACTTCCCCTGCAAACAGGCCTAGGAAACACCTATGCATCAGCGTTGAAAAATCTGAAATCGAACATAGTATGATGATTTTATGATCAAGCAAAGAGAACCAACCTCAGTCAGCTGGGCAGCTTGTGTGTGCATGCAGCAGTACACAACAGTCAGTCGGTAGTGAGCACCTGCATAGAAAAATACACTTTGCTCGTTAATATCTAATTCATTATTTTCTTGACAGAGCTAAAACTTCGCCTGCGAACAGGCCTAGAAAACACCTTTGCATCAGCGTTGACAAATCTGAAATCGAACATAGTATGATGATTTTATGATCAAGCAAAGAGAACCAACCTCTGTCAGCTGGGCAGCTTGTGTGTCCATGCAGCAGTACACACAGTCAGTCTGCAGTGAGCACCTGCAAAGAAAAATACACTTTGCTCGTTAATTTCTCTTTCATTATTCTCCTGACAGAGCTAAAACTTCGCCTGCAAACAGGCCTAGAAAAGACTAATGCATCAGCGTTGAAAAATCTGAAATCGAACATAGTATGATGATTTTATGATCAAGCAAAGAGAACCAACCTCAGTCAGCTGGGCAGCTTGTGTGTGCATGCAGCAGTACACAACAGTCAGTCGGTAGTGAGCACCTGCATAGAAAAATACACTTTGCTCGTTAATATCTAATTCATTATTTTCTTGACAGAGCTAAAACTTCGCCTGCGATCAGGCCTAGAAAACACCTTTGCATCAGCGTTGACAAATCTGAAATCGAACATAGTATGATGATTTTATGATCAAGCAAAGAGAACCAACCTCTGTCAGCTGGGCAGCTTGTGTGTCCATGCAGCAGTACACACAGTCAGTCTGCAGTGAGCACCTGCAAAGAAAAATACACTTTGCTCGTTAATTTCTTTCATTATTCTCCTGACAGAGCTAAAACTTCGCCTGCAAACAGGCCTAGAAAACACCTTTGTATCAGCGTTGACGAATCTAAAATCGAACATAGTGTGATGATTTTATGATCAAGCAAAGAGAACCAACCTCTGTCAGGTAGGCAGCTTGTGTGTGCATGCAGCAGTACACAACAGTCAGTCGACGGAGAGCACCTGCAAAGAAAAATACACTTTGCAAGTTAATATCTCGATCATTATTTTCTTGACAGAGCTTAAACTTCCCCTGCAAACAGGCCTAGGAAACACCTATGCATCAGCGTGTGAAAATCTGAAATCGAACATAGTATGATGATTTTATGATCAAGCAAAGAGAACCAACCTCAGTCAGCTGGGCAGCTTGTGTGTGCATGCAGCAGTACACAACAGTCAGTCGGCAGTGAGCACCTGCATAGAAAAATACACTTTGCTCGTTAATATCTAATTCATTATTTTCTTGACAGAGCAAAAACTTCGCCTGCAAACAGGCCTAAAAAACACCTTTGCATCAGCGTTGACAAATCTGAAATCGAACATAGTATGATGATTTTATGATCAAGCAAAGAGAACCAACCTCAGTCAGCTGGGCAGCTTGTGTGTGCATGCAGCAGTACACAACAGTCAGTCGGCAGTGAGCACCTGTAAAGAAAAACACACTTTGCTTGTTAATATCTAATTCATTATTTTCTTGACAGAGCTAAAACTTTGCCTGCAAACAGGTCTAGAAAACACCCATGCATCAGAGTTGACAAATCTGAAATCGAACATAGTATGATGATTTTATGATCAAGCAAAGAGAACCAACCTCAGTCAGCTGGGCAGCTTGTGTGTGCATGCAGCAGTACACAACAGTCAGTCGGCAGTGAGCACCTGCATAGAAAAATACACTTTGCTCGTTAATATCTAATTCATTATTTTCTTGACAGAGCTAAAACTTCGCCTGCAAACAGGCCTAGACTACACCTTTGCATCAGCGTTGACAACTCTGAAATCGAACATAGTATGATGATTTTATGATCAAGCAAAGAGAACCAACCTCTGTCAGGTAGGCAGCTTGTGTGTGCATGCAGCAGTACACAACAGTCAGTCGACGGAGAGCACCTGCAAAGAAAAATACACTTTGCAAGTTAATATCTCATTCATTAGTTTCTTGACAGAGCTTAAACTTCCCCTGCAAACAGGACTAGGAAACACCTATGCATCAGCGTTGAAAAATCTGAAATCGAACATAGTATGATGATTTTATGATCAAGCAAAGAGAACCAACCTCAGTCAGCTGGGCAGCTTGTGTGTGCATGCAGCAGTACACAACAGTCAGTCGGTAGTGAGCACCTGCATAGAAAAATACACTTTGCTCGTTAATATCTAATTCATTATTTTCTTGACAGAGCTAAAACTTCGCCTGCGAACAGGCCTAGAAAACACCTTTGCATCAGCGTTGACAAATCTGAAATCGAACATAGTATGATGATTTTATGATCAAGCAAAGAGAACCAACCTCTGTCAGCTGGGCAGCTTGTGTGTCCATGCAGCAGTACACACAGTCAGTCTGCAGTGAGCACCTGCAAAGAAAAATACACTTTGCTCGTTAATTTCTCTTTCATTATTCTCCTGACAGAGCTAAAACTTCGCCTGCAAACAGGCCTAGAAAACACCTTTGCATCAGCGTTGACAAATCTGAAATCGAACATAGAATGATGATTTTATGATCAAGTAAAGAGAACCAACCTCTGTCAGGTAGGCAGCTTGTGTGTGCATGCAGCAGTACACAACAGTCAGTCGACGGAGAGCACCTGCAAAGAAAAATACACTTTGCAAGTTAATATCTCGATCATTATTTTCTTGACAGAGCTTAAACTTCCCCTGCAAACAGGCCTAGGAAACACCTATGCATCAGCGTGTAAAAATCTGAAATCAAACATAGTATGATGATTTTATGATCAAACAAAGAGAACCAACCTCTGTCAGCTTGGCAGCTTGTGTGTGCATGCAGCAGTTTACAACAGTCAGATGACGGAGAGCATCTACAAAGAAAAATACACTTTGCTCGTTAATGTCTCATTCATTATTTTCTTGACAGAGCTAAAACTTTGCCTGCAAACAGGTCTAGGAAACACCTATGCATCAGCGTTGACAAATCTGAAATCGAACATAGTATGATGATTTTATGATCAAGCAAAGAGAACCAACCTCAGTCACCTGGGCAGCTTGTGTGTGCATGCAGCAGTACACAACAGTTATTCGGCAGTGAGCACCTGCATAGAAAAATACACTTTGCTCGTTAATATCTAATTCATTATTTTTTTGACAGAGCTAAAACTTCGCCTACAAACAGGCCTAGAAAACACCTATGCATCAGCTTTGACAAATCTGAAATCGAACATAGTATGATGATTTTATGATCAAGCAAAGAGAACCAATCTCAGTCAGCTGGGCAGCTTGTGTGTGCATGCAGCAGTACACAACAGTCAGTCGGCAGTGAGCACCTGCATAGAAAAATACACTTTGCTCGTTAATATCTAATTCATTATTTTCTTGACAGAGCTAAAACTTCGCCTGCAAACAGGCCTAGAAAACACCTTTACATCAGCGATGACAAATCTGAAATCGAACATAGTATGATGATTTTATGATGAAGCAAAGAGAACCAACCTCTGTCAGCTGGGCAGCTTGTGTGTCCATGCAGCAGTACACACAGTCAGTCGGCAGTGAGCACCTGCAAAGAAAAATACACTTTGCTCGTTAATTTCTCTTTCATTATTCTCCTGACAGAGCTAAAACTTTGCCTGCAAACAGGCCTAGAAAACACCTATGCATCAGCGTTGACAAATCTGAAATCGAACATAGTATGATGATTTTATGATCACGCAAAGAGAACCAACCTCAGTCAGCTTGGCAGCTTGTGTGTGCATGCAGCAGTACACAACAGTCAGACGACGGAGAGCACCTGCAAAGAAAAATACACTTTGCTCGTTAATATCTCATTCATTATTTTCTTGACAGAGCAAAAACTTCGCCTGCAAACAGGCCTAGAAAACACCTTTGCATCAGCGTTGACAAATCTGAAATCGAACATAGTATGATGATTTTATGATCAAGCAAAGAGAACCAACCTCTGTCAGGTTGGGCAGCTTGTGTGTCCATGCAGCAGTACACACAGTCAGTCGGCAGTGAGCACCTGCAAAGAAAAAAACACTTTGCTCGTTAATTTCTCTTTCATTATTCTCCTGACAGAGCTAAAACTTTGCCTGCAAACAGGCCCAGAAAACACCTATGCATCAGCGTTGACAAATCTGAAATCGAACATAGTACGATGATTTTATGATCAAGCAAAGAGAACCAACCTCAGTCAGCTGGGCAGCTTGTGTGTGCATGCAGCAGTACACAACAGTCAGTCGGCAGTGAGCACCTGTAAAGAAAAACACACTTTGCTTGTTAATATCTAATTCATTATTTTCTTGACAGAGCTAAAACTTTGCCTGCAAACAGGTCTAGAAAACACCTATGCATCAGAGTTGACAAATCTGAAATCGAACATAGTATGATGATTTTATGATCAAGCAAAGAGAACCAACCTCAGTCAGCTGGGCAGCTTGTGTGTGCATGCAGCAGTACACAACAGTCAGTCGGCAGTGAGCACCTGCATAGAAAAATACACTTTGCTCGTTAATATCTAATTCATTATTTTCTTGACAGAGCTAAAACTTTGCCTGCGAACAGGCCTAGAAAACACCTTTGCATCAGCGTTGACAAATCTGAAATCGTACATAGTATGATGATTTTATGATCAAGCAAAGAGAACCAACCTCTGTCAGCTGGGCAGCTTGTGTGTCCATGCAGCAGTACACACAGTCAGTCGGCAGTGAGCACCTGCAAAGAAAAAAACACTTTGCTCGTTAATTTCTCTTTCATTATTCTCCTGACAGAGCTAAAACTTTGCCTGCAAACAGGCCCAGAAAACACCTATGCATCAGCGTTGACAAATCTGAAATCGAACATAGTACGATGATTTTATGATCAAGCAAAGAGAACCAACCTCAGTCAGCTGGGCAGCTTGTGTGTGCATGCAGCAGTACACAACAGTCAGTCGGCAGTGAGCACCTGTAAAGAAAAACACACTTTGCTTGTTAATATCTAATTCATTATTTTCTTGACAGAGCTAAAACTTTGCCTGCAAACAGGTCTAGAAAACACCCATGCATCAGAGTTGACAAATCTGAAATCGAACATAGTATGATGATTTTATGATCAAGCAAAGAGAACCAAACTCAGTCAGCTGGGCAGCTTGTGTGTGCATGCAGCAGTTCACACAGTCAGTCGGCAGTGAGCACCTGCATAGAAAAATACACTTTGCTCGTTTATATCTAATTCATTATTTTCTTGACAGAGCTAAAACTTTGCCTGCAAACAGGCCTAGAAAACACCTATGCATCAGCGTTGACAAATCTGAAATCGAACATAGTATGATGATTTTATGATCAAGCAAAGAGAACCAACCTCAGTCAGCTTGGCAGCTTGTGTGTGCATGCAGCAGTACACAACAGTCAGACGACGGAGAGCACCTGCAAAGAAAAATCCACTTTGCTCGTTAATATCTCATTCATTATTTTCTTGACAGAGCAAAAACTTCGCCTGCAAACAGGCCTAGAAAACACCTTTGCATCAGCGTTGACAAATCTGAAATCGAACATAGTATGATGATTTTATGATCAAGCAAAGAGAACCAACCTCTGTCAGCTGGGCAGCTTGTGTGTCCATGCAGCAGTACACACAGTCAGTCGGCAGTGAGCACCTGCAAAGAAAAATACACTTTGCTCGTTAATATCTAATTCATTATTTTCTTGACAGAGCTAAAACTTCGCCTGCAAACAGGCCTAGAAAACACCTTTACATCAGCGATGACAAATCTGAAATCGAACATAGTATGATGATTTTATGATGAAGCAAAGAGAACCAACCTCTGTCAGCTGGGCAGCTTGTGTGTCCATGCAGCAGTACACACAGTCAGTCGGCAGTGAGCACCTGCAAAGAAAAATACACTTTGCTCGTTAATTTCTCTTTCATTATTCTCCTGACAGAGCTAAAACTTTGCCTGCAAACAGGCCTAGAAAACACCTATGCATCAGCGTTGACAAATCTGAAATCGAACATAGTATGATGATTTTATGATCACGCAAAGAGAACCAACCTCAGTCAGCTTGGCAGCTTGTGTGTGCATGCAGCAGTACACAACAGTCAGACGACGGAGAGCACCTGCAAAGAAAAATACACTTTGCTCGTTAATATCTCATTCATTATTTTCTTGACAGAGCAAAAACTTCGCCTGCAAACAGGCCTAGAAAACACCTTTGCATCAGCGTTGACAAATCTGAAATCGAACATAGTATGATGATTTTATGATCAAGCAAAGAGAACCAACCTCTGTCAGGTTGGGCAGCTTGTGTGTCCATGCAGCAGTACACACAGTCAGTCGGCAGTGAGCACCTGCAAAGAAAAAAACACTTTGCTCGTAAATTTCTCTTTCATTATTCTCCTGACAGAGCTAAAACTTTGCCTGCAAACAGGCCCAGAAAACACCTATGCATCAGCGTTGACAAATCTGAAATCGAACATAGTACGATGATTTTATGATCAAGCAAAGAGAACCAACCTCAGTCAGCTGGGCAGCTTGTGTGTGCATGCAGCAGTACACAACAGTCAGTCGGCAGTGAGCACCTGTAAAGAAAAACACACTTTGCTTGTTAATATCTAATTCATTATTTTCTTGACAGAGCTAAAACTTTGCCTGCAAACAGGTCTAGAAAACACCTATGCATCAGAGTTGACAAATCTGAAATCGAACATAGTATGATGATTTTATGATCAAGCAAAGAGAACCAACCTCAGTCAGCTGGGCAGCTTGTGTGTGCATGCAGCAGTACACAACAGTCAGTCGGCAGTGAGCACCTGCATAGAAAAATACACTTTGCTCGTTAATATCTAATTCATTATTTTCTTGACAGAGCTAAAACTTTGCCTGCGAACAGGCCTAGAAAACACCTTTGCATCAGCGTTGACAAATCTGAAATCGTACATAGTATGATGATTTTATGATCAAGCAAAGAGAACCAACCTCTGTCAGCTGGGCAGCTTGTGTGTCCATGCAGCAGTACACACAGTCAGTCGGCAGTGAGCACCTGCAAAGAAAAAAACACTTTGCTCGTTAATTTCTCTTTCATTATTCTCCTGACAGAGCTAAAACTTTGCCTGCAAACAGGCCCAGAAAACACCTATGCATCAGCGTTGACAAATCTGAAATCGAACATAGTACGATGATTTTATGATCAAGCAAAGAGAACCAACCTCAGTCAGCTGGGCAGCTTGTGTGTGCATGCAGCAGTACACAACAGTCAGTCGGCAGTGAGCACCTGTAAAGAAAAACACACTTTGCTTGTTAATATCTAATTCATTATTTTCTTGACAGAGCTAAAACTTTGCCTGCAAACAGGCCTAGAAAACACCTATGCATCAGCGTTGACAAATCTGAAATCGAACATAGTATGATGATTTTATGATCACGCAAAGAGAACCAACCTCAGTCAGCTTGGCAGCTTGTGTGTGCATGCAGCAGTACACAACAGTCAGACGACGGAGAGCACCTGCAAAGAAAAATACACTTTGCTCGTTAATATCTCATTCATTATTTTCTTGACAGAGCAAAAACTTCGCCTGCAAACAGGCCTAGAAAACACCTTTACATCAGCGATGACAAATCTGAAATCGAACATAGTATGATGATTTTATGATGAAGCAAAGAGAACCAACCTCTGTCAGCTGGGCAGCTTGTGTGTCCATGCAGCAGTACACACAGTCAGTCGGCAGTGAGCACCTGCAAAGAAAAATACACTTTGCTCGTTAATTTCTCTTTCATTATTCTCCTGACAGAGCTAAAACTTTGCCTGCAAACAGGCCTAGAAAACACCTATGCATCAGCGTTGACAAATCTGAAATCGAACATAGTATGATGATTTTATGATCACGCAAAGAGAACCAACCTCAGTCAGCTTGGCAGCTTGTGTGTGCATGCAGCAGTACACAACAGTCAGACGACGGAGAGCACCTGCAAAGAAAAATACACTTTGCTCGTTAATATCTCATTCATTATTTTCTTGACAGAGCAAAAACTTCGCCTGCAAACAGGCCTAGAAAACACCTTTGCATCAGCGTTGACAAATCTGAAATCGAACATAGTATGATGATTTTATGATCAAGCAAAGAGAACCAACCTCTGTCAGGTTGGGCAGCTTGTGTGTCCATGCAGCAGTACACACAGTCAGTCGGCAGTGAGCACCTGCAAAGAAAAAAACACTTTGCTCGTTAATTTCTCTTTCATTATTCTCCTGACAGAGCTAAAACTTTGCCTGCAAACAGGCCCAGAAAACACCTATGCATCAGCGTTGACAAATCTGAAATCGAACATAGTACGATGATTTTATGATCAAGCAAAGAGAACCAACCTCAGTCAGCTGGGCAGCTTGTGTGTGCATGCAGCAGTACACAACAGTCAGTCGGCAGTGAGCACCTGTAAAGAAAAACACACTTTGCTTGTTAATATCTAATTCATTATTTTCTTGACAGAGCTAAAACTTTGCCTGCAAACAGGTCTAGAAAACACCTATGCATCAGAGTTGACAAATCTGAAATCGAACATAGTATGATGATTTTATGATCAAGCAAAGAGAACCAACCTCAGTCAGCTGGGCAGCTTGTGTGTGCATGCAGCAGTACACAACAGTCAGTCGGCAGTGAGCACCTGCATAGAAAAATACACTTTGCTCGTTAATATCTAATTCATTATTTTCTTGACAGAGCTAAAACTTTGCCTGCGAACAGGCCTAGAAAACACCTTTGCATCAGCGTTGACAAATCTGAAATCGTACATAGTATGATGATTTTATGATCAAGCAAAGAGAACCAACCTCTGTCAGCTGGGCAGCTTGTGTGTCCATGCAGCAGTACACACAGTCAGTCGGCAGTGAGCACCTGCAAAGAAAAAAACACTTTGCTCGTTAATTTCTCTTTCATTATTCTCCTGACAGAGCTAAAACTTTGCCTGCAAACAGGCCCAGAAAACACCTATGCATCAGCGTTGACAAATCTGAAATCAAACATAGTACGATGATTTTATGATCAAGCAAAGAGAACCAACCTCAGTCAGCTGGGCAGCTTGTGTGTGCATGCAGCAGTACACAACAGTCAGTCGGCAGTGAGCACCTGTAAAGAAAAACACACTTTGCTTGTTAATATCTAATTCCTTATTTTCTTGACAGAGCTAAAACTTTGCCTGCAAACAGGTCTAGAAAACACCCATGCATCAGAGTTGACAAATCTGAAATCGAACATAGTATGATGATTTTATGATCAAGCAAAGAGAACCAACCTCAGTCAGCTGGGCAGCTTGTGTGTGCATGCAGCAGTACACACAGTCAGTCGGCAGTGAGCACCTGCATAGAAAAATACACTTTGCTCGTTTATATCTAATTCATTATTTTCTTGACAGAGCTAAAACTTCGCCTGCAAACAGGCCTAGAAAACACCTTTACATCAGCGATGACAAATCTGAAATCGAACATAGTATGATGATTTTATGATGAAGCAAAGAGAACCAACCTCTGTCAGCTGGGCAGCTTGTGTGTCCATGCAGCAGTACACACAGTCAGTCGGCAGTGAGCACCTGCAAAGAAAAATACACTTTGCTCGTTAATTTCTCTTTCATTATTCTCCTGACAGAGCTAAAACTTTGCCTGCAAACAGGCCTAGAAAACACCTATGCATCAGCGTTGACAAATCTGAAATCGAACATAGTATGATGATTTTATGATCAAGCAAAGAGAACCAACCTCAGTCAGCTTGGCAGCTTGTGTGTGCATGCAGCAGTACACAACAGTCAGACGACGGAGAGCACCTGCAAAGAAAAATCTACTTTGCTCGTTAATATCTCATTCATTATTTTCTTGACAGAGCAAAAACTTCGCCTGCAAACAGGCCTAGAAAACACCTTTGCATCAGCGTTGACAAATCTGAAATCGAACATAGTATGATGATTTTATGATCAAGCAAAGAGAACCAACCTCTGTCAGCTGGGCAGCTTGTGTGTCCATGCAGCAGTACACACAGTCAGTCGGCAGTGAGCACCTGCAAAGAAAAATACACTTTGCTCGTTAATATCTAATTCATTATTTTCTTGACAGAGCTAAAACTTCGCCTGCAAACAGGCCTAGAAAACACCTTTACATCAGCGATGACAAATCTGAAATCGAACATAGTATGATGATTTTATGATGAAGCAAAGAGAACCAACCTCTGTCAGCTGGGCAGCTTGTGTGTCCATGCAGCAGTACACACAGTCAGTCGGCAGTGAGCACCTGCAAAGAAAAATACACTTTGCTCGTTAATTTCTCTTTCATTATTCTCCTGACAGAGCTAAAACTTTGCCTGCAAACAGGCCTAGAAAACACCTATGCATCAGCGTTGACAAATCTGAAATCGAACATAGTATGATGATTTTATGATCACGCAAAGAGAACCAACCTCAGTCAGCTTGGCAGCTTGTGTGTGCATGCAGCAGTACACAACAGTCAGACGACGGAGAGCACCTGCAAAGAAAAATACACTTTGCTCGTTAATATCTCATTCATTATTTTCTTGACAGAGCAAAAACTTCGCCTGCAAAAAGGCCTAGAAAACACCTTTGCATCAGCGTTGACAAATCTGAAATCGAACATAGTATGATGATTTTATGATCAAGCAAAGAGAACCAACCTCTGTCAGGTTGGGCAGCTTGTGTGTCCATGCAGCAGTACACACAGTCAGTCGGCAGTGAGCACCTGTAAAGAAAAACACACTTTGCTTGTTAATATCTAATTCATTATTTTCTTGACAGAGCTAAAACTTTGCCTGCAAACAGGTCTAGAAAACACCTATGCATCAGAGTTGACAAATCTGAAATCGAACATAGTATGATGATTTTATGATCAAGCAAAGAGAACCAACCTCAGTCAGCTGGGCAGCTTGTGTGTGCATGCAGCAGTACACAACAGTCAGTCGGCAGTGAGCACCTGCATAGAAAAATACACTTTGCTCGTTAATATCTAATTCATTATTTTCTTGACAGAGCTAAAACTTTGCCTGCGAACAGGCCTAGAAAACACCTTTGCATCAGCGTTGACAAATCTGAAATCGTACATAGTATGATGATTTTATGATCAAGCAAAGAGAACCAACCTCTGTCAGCTGGGCAGCTTGTGTGTCCATGCAGCAGTACACACAGTCAGTCGGCAGTGAGCACCTGCAAAGAAAAAAACACTTTGCTCGTTAATTTCTCTTTCATTATTCTCCTGACAGAGCTAAAACTTTGCCTGCAAACAGGCCCAGAAAACACCTATGCATCAGCGTTGACAAATCTGAAATCGAACATAGTACGATGATTTTATGATCAAGCAAAGAGAACCAACCTCAGTCAGCTGGGCAGCTTGTGTGTGCATGCAGCAGTACACAACAGTCAGTCGACGGAGAGCACCTGCAAAGAAAAATACACTTTGCAAGTTAATATCTCGATCATTATTTTCTTGACAGAGCTTAAACTTCCCCTGCAAACAGGCCTAGGAAACACCTATGCATCAGCGTGTACAAATCTGAAATCAAACATAGTATGATGATTTTATGATCAAACAAAGAGAACCAACCTCTGTCAGCTTGGCAGCTTGTGTGTGCATGCAGCAGTTTACAACAGTCAGATGACGGAGAGCATCTACAAAGAAAAATACACTTTGCTCGTTAATGTCTCATTCATTATTTTCTTGACAGAGCTAAAACTTTGCCTGCAAACAGGTCTAGGAAACACCTATGCATCAGCGTTGACAAATCTGAAATCGAACATAGTATGATGATTTTATGATCAAGCAAAGAGAACCAACCTCAGTCACCTGGGCAGCTTGTGTGTGCATGCAGCAGTACACAACAGTTATTCGGCAGTGAGCACCTGCATAGAAAAATACACTTTGCTCGTTAATATCTAATTCATTATTTTTTTGACAGAGCTAAAACTTCGCCTACAAACAGGCCTAGAAAACACCTATGCATCAGCTTTGACAAATCTGAAATCGAACATAGTATGATGATTTTATGATCAAGCAAAGAGAACCAATCTCAGTCAGCTGGGCAGCTTGTGTGTGCATGCAGCAGTACACAACAGTCAGTCGGCAGTGAGCACCTGCATAGAAAAATACACTTTGCTCGTTAATATCTAATTCATTATTTTCTTGACAGAGCTAAAACTTCGCCTGCAAACAGGCCTAGAAAACACCTTTACATCAGCGATGACAAATCTGAAATCGAACATAGTATGATGATTTTATGATGAAGCAAAGAGAACCAACCTCTGTCAGCTGGGCAGCTTGTGTGTCCATGCAGCAGTACACACAGTCAGTCGGCAGTGAGCACCTGCAAAGAAAAATACACTTTGCTCGTTAATTTCTCTTTCATTATTCTCCTGACAGAGCTAAAACTTTGCCTGCAAACAGGCCTAGAAAACACCTATGCATCAGCGTTGACAAATCTGAAATCGAACATAGTATGATGATTTTATGATCACGCAAAGAGAACCAACCTCAGTCAGCTTGGCAGCTTGTGTGTGCATGCAGCAGTACACAACAGTCAGACGACGGAGAGCACCTGCAAAGAAAAATACACTTTGCTCGTTAATATCTCATTCATTATTTTCTTGACAGAGCAAAAACTTCGCCTGCAAACAGGCCTAGAAAACACCTTTGCATCAGCGTTGACAAATCTGAAATCGAACATAGTATGATGATTTTATGATCAAGCAAAGAGAACCAACCTCTGTCAGGTTGGGCAGCTTGTGTGTCCATGCAGCAGTACACACAGTCAGTCGGCAGTGAGCACCTGCAAAGAAAAAAACACTTTGCTCGTTAATTTCTCTTTCATTATTCTCCTGACAGAGCTAAAACTTTGCCTGCAAACAGGCCCAGAAAACACCTATGCATCAGCGTTGACAAATCTGAAATCGAACATAGTACGATGATTTTATGATCAAGCAAAGAGAACCAACCTCAGTCAGCTGGGCAGCTTGTGTGTGCATGCAGCAGTACACAACAGTCAGTCGGCAGTGAGCACCTGTAAAGAAAAACACACTTTGCTTGTTAATATCTAATTCATTATTTTCTTGACAGAGCTAAAACTTTGCCTGCAAACAGGTCTAGAAAACACCTATGCATCAGAGTTGACAAATCTGAAATCGAACATAGTATGATGATTTTATGATCAAGCAAAGAGAACCAACCTCAGTCAGCTGGGCAGCTTGTGTGTGCATGCAGCAGTACACAACAGTCAGTCGGCAGTGAGCACCTGCATAGAAAAATACACTTTGCTCGTTAATATCTAATTCATTATTTTCTTGACAGAGCTAAAACTTTGCCTGCGAACAGGCCTAGAAAACACCTTTGCATCAGCGTTGACAAATCTGAAATCGTACATAGTATGATGATTTTATGATCAAGCAAAGAGAACCAACCTCTGTCAGCTGGGCAGCTTGTGTGTCCATGCAGCAGTACACACAGTCAGTCGGCAGTGAGCACCTGCAAAGAAAAAAACACTTTGCTCGTTAATTTCTCTTTCATTATTCTCCTGACAGAGCTAAAACTTTGCCTGCAAACAGGCCCAGAAAACACCTATGCATCAGCGTTGACAAATCTGAAATCGAACATAGTACGATGATTTTATGATCAAGCAAAGAGAACCAACCTCAGTCAGCTGGGCAGCTTGTGTGTGCATGCAGCAGTACACAACAGTCAGTCGGCAGTGAGCACCTGTAAAGAAAAACACACTTTGCTTGTTAATATCTAATTCATTATTTTCTTGACAGAGCTAAAACTTTGCCTGCAAACAGGTCTAGAAAACACCCATGCATCAGAGTTGACAAATCTGAAATCGAACATAGTATGATGATTTTATGATCAAGCAAAGAGAACCAAACTCAGTCAGCTGGGCAGCTTGTGTGTGCATGCAGCAGTACACACAGTCAGTCGGCAGTGAGCACCTGCAAAGAAAAATACACTTTGCTCGTTAATATCTCATTCATTATTTTCTTGACAGAGCAAAAACTTCGCCTGCAAACAGGCCTAGAAAACACCTTTGCATCAGCGTTGACAAATCTGAAATCGAACATAGTATGATGATTTTATGATCAAGCAAAGAGAACCAACCTCTGTCAGCTGGGCAGCTTGTGTGTCCATGCAGCAGTACACACAGTCAGTCGGCAGTGAGCACCTGCAAAGAAAAATACACTTTGCTCGTTAATATCTAATTCATTATTTTCTTGACAGAGCTAAAACTTCGCCTGCAAACAGGCCTAGAAAACACCTTTACATCAGCGATGACAAATCTGAAATCGAACATAGTATGATGATTTTATGATGAAGCAAAGAGAACCAACCACTGTCAGCTGGGCAGCTTGTGTGTCCATGCAGCAGTACACACAGTCAGTCGGCAGTGAGCACCTGCAAAGAAAAATACACTTTGCTCGTTAATATCTAATTCATTATTTTCTTGACAGAGCTAAAACTTCGCCTGCAAACAGGCCTAGAAAACACCTTTACATCAGCGATGACAAATCTGAAATCGAACATAGTATGATGATTTTATGATGAAGCAAAGAGAACCAACCTCTGTCAGCTGGGCAGCTTGTGTGTCCATGCAGCAGTACACACAGTCAGTCGGCAGTGAGCACCTGCAAAGAAAAATACACTTTGCTCGTTAATTTCTCTTTCATTATTCTCCTGACAGAGCTAAAACTTTGCCTGCAAACAGGCCTAGAAAACACCTATGCATCAGCGTTGACAAATCTGAAATCGAACATAGTATGATGATTTTATGATCACGCAAAGAGAACCAACCTCAGTCAGCTTGGCAGCTTGTGTGTGCATGCAGCAGTACACAACAGTCAGACGACGGAGAGCACCTGCAAAGAAAAATACACTTTGCTCGTTAATATCTCATTCATTATTTTCTTGACAGAGCAAAAACTTCGCCTGCAAACAGGCCTAGAAAACACCTTTGCATCAGCGTTGACAAATCTGAAATCGAACATAGTATGATGATTTTATGATCAAGCAAAGAGAACCAACCTCTGTCAGGTTGGGCAGCTTGTGTGTCCATGCAGCAGTACACACAGTCAGTCGGCAGTGAGCACCTGCAAAGAAAAAAACACTTTGCTCGTAAATTTCTCTTTCATTATTCTCCTGACAGAGCTAAAACTTTGCCTGCAAACAGGCCCAGAAAACACCTATGCATCAGCGTTGACAAATCTGAAATCGAACATAGTACGATGATTTTATGATCAAGCAAAGAGAACCAACCTCAGTCAGCTGGGCAGCTTGTGTGTGCATGCAGCAGTACACAACAGTCAGTCGGCAGTGAGCACCTGTAAAGAAAAACACACTTTGCTTGTTAATATCTAATTCATTATTTTCTTGACAGAGCTAAAACTTTGCCTGCAAACAGGTCTAGAAAACACCTATGCATCAGAGTTGACAAATCTGAAATCAAACATAGTATGATGATTTTATGATCAAGCAAAGAGAACCAACCTCAGTCAGCTGGGCAGCTTGTGTGTGCATGCAGCAGTACACAACAGTCAGTCGGCAGTGAGCACCTGCATAGAAAAATACACTTTGCTCGTTAATATCTAATTCATTATTTTCTTGACAGAGCTAAAACTTTGCCTGCGAACAGGCCTAGAAAACACCTTTGCATCAGCGTTGACAAATCTGAAATCGTACATAGTATGATGATTTTATGATCAAGCAAAGAGAACCAACCTCTGTCAGCTGGGCAGCTTGTGTGTCCATGCAGCAGTACACACAGTCAGTCGGCAGTGAGCACCTGCAAAGAAAAAAACACTTTGCTCGTTAATTTCTCTTTCATTATTCTCCTGACAGAGCTAAAACTTTGCCTGCAAACAGGCCCAGAAAACACCTATGCATCAGCGTTGACAAATCTGAAATCGAACATAGTACGATGATTTTATGATCAAGCAAAGAGAACCAACCTCAGTCAGCTGGGCAGCTTGTGTGTGCATGCAGCAGTACACAACAGTCAGTCGGCAGTGAGCACCTGTAAAGAAAAACACACTTTGCTTGTTAATATCTAATTCATTATTTTCTTGACAGAGCTAAAACTTTGCCTGCAAACAGGCCTAGAAAACACCTATGCATCAGCGTTGACAAATCTGAAATCGAACATAGTATGATGATTTTATGATCACGCAAAGAGAACCAACCTCAGTCAGCTTGGCAGCTTGTGTGTGCATGCAGCAGTACACAACAGTCAGACGACGGAGAGCACCTGCAAAGAAAAATACACTTTGCTCGTTAATATCTCATTCATTATTTTCTTGACAGAGCAAAAACTTCGCCTGCAAACAGGCCTAGAAAACACCTTTACATCAGCGATGACAAATCTGAAATCGAACATAGTATGATGATTTTATGATCAAGCAAAGAGAACCAACCTCTGTCAGCTGGGCAGCTTGTGTGTCCATGCAGCAGTACACACAGTCAGTCGGCAGTGAGCACCTGCAAAGAAAAATACACTTTGCTCGTTAATTTCTCTTTCATTATTCTCCTGACAGAGCTAAAACTTTGCCTGCAAACAGGCCTAGAAAACACCTATGCATCAGCGTTGACAAATCTGAAATCGAACATAGTATGATGATTTTATGATCACGCAAAGAGAACCAACCTCAGTCAGCTTGGCAGCTTGTGTGTGCATGCAGCAGTACACAACAGTCAGACGACGGAGAGCACCTGCAAAGAAAAATACACTTTGCTCGTTAATATCTCATTCATTATTTTCTTGACAGAGCAAAAACTTCGCCTGCAAACAGGCCTAGAAAACACCTTTGCATCAGCGTTGACAAATCTGAAATCGAACATAGTATGATGATTTTATGATCAAGCAAAGAGAACCAACCTCAGTCAGCTTGGCAGCTTGTGTGTGCATGCAGCAGTACACAACAGTCAGACGACGGAGAGCACCTGCAAAGAAAAATCCACTTTGCTCGTTAATATCTCATTCATTATTTTCTTGACAGAGCAAAAACTTCGCCTGCAAACAGGCCTAGAAAACACCTTTGCATCAGCGTTGACAAATCTGAAATCGAACATAGTATGATGATTTTATGATCAAGCAAAGAGAACCAACCTCTGTCAGCTGGGCAGCTTGTGTGTCCATGCAGCAGTACACACAGTCAGTCGGCAGTGAGCACCTGCAAAGAAAAATACACTTTGCTCGTTAATATCTAATTCATTATTTTCTTGACAGAGCTAAAACTTCGCCTGCAAACAGGCCTAGAAAACACCTTTACATCAGCGATGACAAATCTGAAATCGAACATAGTATGATGATTTTATGATGAAGCAAAGAGAACCAACCTCTGTCAGCTGGGCAGCTTGTGTGTCCATGCAGCAGTACACACAGTCAGTCGGCAGTGAGCACCTGCAAAGAAAAATACACTTTGCTCGTTAATATCTAATTCATTATTTTCTTGACAGAGCTAAAACTTCGCCTGCAAACAGGCCTAGAAAACACCTTTACATCAGCGATGACAAATCTGAAATCGAACATAGTATGATGATTTTATGATGAAGCAAAGAGAACCAACCTCTGTCAGCTGGGCAGCTTGTGTGTCCATGCAGCAGTACACACAGTCAGTCGGCAGTGAGCACCTGCAAAGAAAAATACACTTTGCTCGTTAATTTCTCTTTCATTATTCTCCTGACAGAGCTAAAACTTTGCCTGCAAACAGGCCTAGAAAACACCTATGCATCAGCGTTGACAAATCTGAAATCGAACATAGTATGATGATTTTATGATCACGCAAAGAGAACCAACCTCAGTCAGCTTGGCAGCTTGTGTGTGCATGCAGCAGTACACAACAGTCAGACGACGGAGAGCACCTGCAAAGAAAAATACACTTTGCTCGTTAATATCTCATTCATTATTTTCTTGACAGAGCAAAAACTTCGCCTGCAAACAGGCCTAGAAAACACCTTTGCATCAGCGTTGACAAATCTGAAATCGAACATAGTATGATGATTTTATGATCAAGCAAAGAGAACCAACCTCTGTCAGGTTGGGCAGCTTGTGTGTCCATGCAGCAGTACACACAGTCAGTCGGCAGTGAGCACCTGCAAAGAAAAAAACACTTTGCTCGTAAATTTCTCTTTCATTATTCTCCTGACAGAGCTAAAACTTTGCCTGCAAACAGGCCCAGAAAACACCTATGCATCAGCGTTGACAAATCTGAAATCGAACATAGTACGATGATTTTATGATCAAGCAAAGAGAACCAACCTCAGTCAGCTGGGCAGCTTGTGTGTGCATGCAGCAGTACACAACAGTCAGTCGGCAGTGAGCACCTGTAAAGAAAAACACACTTTGCTTGTTAATATCTAATTCATTATTTTCTTGACAGAGCTAAAACTTTGCCTGCAAACAGGTCTAGAAAACACCTATGCATCAGAGTTGACAAATCTGAAATCAAACATAGTATGATGATTTTATGATCAAGCAAAGAGAACCAACCTCAGTCAGCTGGGCAGCTTGTGTGTGCATGCAGCAGTACACAACAGTCAGTCGGCAGTGAGCACCTGCATAGAAAAATACACTTTGCTCGTTAATATCTAATTCATTATTTTCTTGACAGAGCTAAAACTTTGCCTGCGAACAGGCCTAGAAAACACCTTTGCATCAGCGTTGACAAATCTGAAATCGTACATAGTATGATGATTTTATGATCAAGCAAAGAGAACCAACCTCTGTCAGCTGGGCAGCTTGTGTGTCCATGCAGCAGTACACACAGTCAGTCGGCAGTGAGCACCTGCAAAGAAAAAAACACTTTGCTCGTTAATTTCTCTTTCATTATTCTCCTGACAGAGCTAAAACTTTGCCTGCAAACAGGCCCAGAAAACACCTATGCATCAGCGTTGACAAATCTGAAATCGAACATAGTACGATGATTTTATGATCAAGCAAAGAGAACCAACCTCAGTCAGCTGGGCAGCTTGTGTGTGCATGCAGCAGTACACAACAGTCAGTCGGCAGTGAGCACCTGTAAAGAAAAACACACTTTGCTTGTTAATATCTAATTCATTATTTTCTTGACAGAGCTAAAACTTTGCCTGCAAACAGGCCTAGAAAACACCTATGCATCAGCGTTGACAAATCTGAAATCGAACATAGTATGATGATTTTATGATCACGCAAAGAGAACCAACCTCAGTCAGCTTGGCAGCTTGTGTGTGCATGCAGCAGTACACAACAGTCAGACGACGGAGAGCACCTGCAAAGAAAAATACACTTTGCTCGTTAATATCTCATTCATTATTTTCTTGACAGAGCAAAAACTTCGCCTGCAAACAGGCCTAGAAAACACCTTTACATCAGCGATGACAAATCTGAAATCGAACATAGTATGATGATTTTATGATCAAGCAAAGAGAACCAACCTCTGTCAGCTGGGCAGCTTGTGTGTCCATGCAGCAGTACACACAGTCAGTCGGCAGTGAGCACCTGCAAAGAAAAATACACTTTGCTCGTTAATTTCTCTTTCATTATTCTCCTGACAGAGCTAAAACTTTGCCTGCAAACAGGCCTAGAAAACACCTATGCATCAGCGTTGACAAATCTGAAATCGAACATAGTATGATGATTTTATGATCACGCAAAGAGAACCAACCTCAGTCAGCTTGGCAGCTTGTGTGTGCATGCAGCAGTACACAACAGTCAGACGACGGAGAGCACCTGCAAAGAAAAATACACTTTGCTCGTTAATATCTCATTCATTATTTTCTTGACAGAGCAA
Source organism: Luidia sarsii (assembly GCA_949987565.1). Lineage (NCBI taxonomy): Eukaryota > Metazoa > Echinodermata > Asteroidea > Paxillosida > Luidiidae > Luidia > Luidia sarsii. The sequence goes on from OX465113.1 coordinate 4,664,509, forward strand.
AAACTTCGCCTGCAAACAGGCCTAGAAAACACCTTTGCATCAGCGTTGACAAATCTGAAATCGAACATAGTATGATGATTTTATGATCAAGCAAAGAGAACCAACCTCTGTCAGGTTGGGCAGCTTGTGTGTCCATGCAGCAGTACACACAGTCAGTCGGCAGTGAGCACCTGCAAAGAAAAATACACTTTGCTCGTTAATATCTAATTCATTATTTTCTTGACAGAGCTAAAACTTTGCCTGCAAACAGGCCTAGAAAACACCTATGCATCAGCGTTGACAAATCTGAAATCGAACATAGTATGATGATTTTATGATCAAGCAAAGAGAACCAACCTCAGTCAGCTTGGCAGCTTGTGTGTGCATGCAGCAGTACACAACAGTCAGACGACGGAGAGCACCTGCAAAGAAAAATCCACTTTGCTCGTTAATATCTCATTCATTATTTTCTTGACAGAGCAAAAACTTCGCCTGCAAACAGGCCTAGAAAACACCTTTGCATCAGCGTTGACAAATCTGAAATCGAACATAGTATGATGATTTTATGATCAAGCAAAGAGAACCAACCTCTGTCAGCTGGGCAGCTTGTGTGTCCATGCAGCAGTACACACAGTCAGTCGGCAGTGAGCACCTGCAAAGAAAAATACACTTTGCTCGTTAATATCTAATTCATTATTTTCTTGACAGAGCTAAAACTTCGCCTGCAAACAGGCCTAGAAAACACCTTTACATCAGCGATGACAAATCTGAAATCGAACATAGTATGATGATTTTATGATGAAGCAAAGAGAACCAACCTCTGTCAGCTGGGCAGCTTGTGTGTCCATGCAGCAGTACACACAGTCAGTCGGCAGTGAGCACCTGCAAAGAAAAATACACTTTGCTCGTTAATATCTAATTCATTATTTTCTTGACAGAGCTAAAACTTCGCCTGCAAACAGGCCTAGAAAACACCTTTACATCAGCGATGACAAATCTGAAATCGAACATAGTATGATGATTTTATGATGAAGCAAAGAGAACCAACCTCTGTCAGCTGGGCAGCTTGTGTGTCCATGCAGCAGTACACACAGTCAGTCGGCAGTGAGCACCTGCAAAGAAAAATACACTTTGCTCGTTAATTTCTCTTTCATTATTCTCCTGACAGAGCTAAAACTTTGCCTGCAAACAGGCCTAGAAAACACCTATGCATCAGCGTTGACAAATCTGAAATCGAACATAGTATGATGATTTTATGATCACGCAAAGAGAACCAACCTCAGTCAGCTTGGCAGCTTGTGTGTGCATGCAGCAGTACACAACAGTCAGACGACGGAGAGCACCTGCAAAGAAAAATACACTTTGCTCGTTAATATCTCATTCATTATTTTCTTGACAGAGCAAAAACTTCGCCTGCAAACAGGCCTAGAAAACACCTTTGCATCAGCGTTGACAAATCTGAAATCGAACATAGTATGATGATTTTATGATCAAGCAAAGAGAACCAACCTCTGTCAGGTTGGGCAGCTTGTGTGTCCATGCAGCAGTACACACAGTCAGTCGGCAGTGAGCACCTGCAAAGAAAAAAACACTTTGCTCGTAAATTTCTCTTTCATTATTCTCCTGACAGAGCTAAAACTTTGCCTGCAAACAGGCCCAGAAAACACCTATGCATCAGCGTTGACAAATCTGAAATCGAACATAGTACGATGATTTTATGATCAAGCAAAGAGAACCAACCTCAGTCAGCTGGGCAGCTTGTGTGTGCATGCAGCAGTACACAACAGTCAGTCGGCAGTGAGCACCTGTAAAGAAAAACACACTTTGCTTGTTAATATCTAATTCATTATTTTCTTGACAGAGCTAAAACTTTGCCTGCAAACAGGTCTAGAAAACACCTATGCATCAGAGTTGACAAATCTGAAATCAAACATAGTATGATGATTTTATGATCAAGCAAAGAGAACCAACCTCAGTCAGCTGGGCAGCTTGTGTGTGCATGCAGCAGTACACAACAGTCAGTCGGCAGTGAGCACCTGCATAGAAAAATACACTTTGCTCGTTAATATCTAATTCATTATTTTCTTGACAGAGCTAAAACTTTGCCTGCGAACAGGCCTAGAAAACACCTTTGCATCAGCGTTGACAAATCTGAAATCGTACATAGTATGATGATTTTATGATCAAGCAAAGAGAACCAACCTCTGTCAGCTGGGCAGCTTGTGTGTCCATGCAGCAGTACACACAGTCAGTCGGCAGTGAGCACCTGCAAAGAAAAAAACACTTTGCTCGTTAATTTCTCTTTCATTATTCTCCTGACAGAGCTAAAACTTTGCCTGCAAACAGGCCCAGAAAACACCTATGCATCAGCGTTGACAAATCTGAAATCGAACATAGTACGATGATTTTATGATCAAGCAAAGAGAACCAACCTCAGTCAGCTGGGCAGCTTGTGTGTGCATGCAGCAGTACACAACAGTCAGTCGGCAGTGAGCACCTGTAAAGAAAAACACACTTTGCTTGTTAATATCTAATTCATTATTTTCTTGACAGAGCTAAAACTTTGCCTGCAAACAGGCCTAGAAAACACCTATGCATCAGCGTTGACAAATCTGAAATCGAACATAGTATGATGATTTTATGATCACGCAAAGAGAACCAACCTCAGTCAGCTTGGCAGCTTGTGTGTGCATGCAGCAGTACACAACAGTCAGACGACGGAGAGCACCTGCAAAGAAAAATACACTTTGCTCGTTAATATCTCATTCATTATTTTCTTGACAGAGCAAAAACTTCGCCTGCAAACAGGCCTAGAAAACACCTTTACATCAGCGATGACAAATCTGAAATCGAACATAGTATGATGATTTTATGATCAAGCAAAGAGAACCAACCTCTGTCAGCTGGGCAGCTTGTGTGTCCATGCAGCAGTACACACAGTCAGTCGGCAGTGAGCACCTGCAAAGAAAAATACACTTTGCTCGTTAATTTCTCTTTCATTATTCTCCTGACAGAGCTAAAACTTTGCCTGCAAACAGGCCTAGAAAACACCTATGCATCAGCGTTGACAAATCTGAAATCGAACATAGTATGATGATTTTATGATCACGCAAAGAGAACCAACCTCAGTCAGCTTGGCAGCTTGTGTGTGCATGCAGCAGTACACAACAGTCAGACGACGGAGAGCACCTGCAAAGAAAAATACACTTTGCTCGTTAATATCTCATTCATTATTTTCTTGACAGAGCAAAAACTTCGCCTGCAAACAGGCCTAGAAAACACCTTTGCATCAGCGTTGACAAATCTGAAATCGAACATAGTATGATGATTTTATGATCAAGCAAAGAGAACCAACCTCTGTCAGGTTGGGCAGCTTGTGTGTCCATGCAGCAGTACACACAGTCAGTCGGCAGTGAGCACCTGCAAAGAAAAAAACACTTTGCTCGTTAATTTCTCTTTCATTATTCTCCTGACAGAGCTAAAACTTTGCCTGCAAACAGGCCCAGAAAACACCTATGCATCAGCGTTGACAAATCTGAAATCGAACATAGTACGATGATTTTATGATCAAGCAAAGAGAACCAACCTCAGTCAGCTGGGCAGCTTGTGTGTGCATGCAGCAGTACACAACAGTCAGTCGGCAGTGAGCACCTGTAAAGAAAAACACACTTTGCTTGTTAATATCTAATTCATTATTTTCTTGACAGAGCTAAAACTTTGCCTGCAAACAGGTCTAGAAAACACCTATGCATCAGAGTTGACAAATCTGAAATCGAACATAGTATGATGATTTTATGATCAAGCAAAGAGAACCAACCTCAGTCAGCTGGGCAGCTTGTGTGTGCATGCAGCAGTACACAACAGTCAGTCGGCAGTGAGCACCTGCATAGAAAAATACACTTTGCTCGTTAATATCTAATTCATTATTTTCTTGACAGAGCTAAAACTTTGCCTGCGAACAGGCCTAGAAAACACCTTTGCATCAGCGTTGACAAATCTGAAATCGTACATAGTATGATGATTTTATGATCAAGCAAAGAGAACCAACCTCTGTCAGCTGGGCAGCTTGTGTGTCCATGCAGCAGTACACACAGTCAGTCGGCAGTGAGCACCTGCAAAGAAAAAAACACTTTGCTCGTTAATTTCTCTTTCATTATTCTCCTGACAGAGCTAAAACTTTGCCTGCAAACAGGCCCAGAAAACACCTATGCATCAGCGTTGACAAATCTGAAATCGAACATAGTACGATGATTTTATGATCAAGCAAAGAGAACCAACCTCAGTCAGCTGGGCAGCTTGTGTGTGCATGCAGCAGTACACAACAGTCAGTCGGCAGTGAGCACCTGTAAAGAAAAATACACTTTGCTTGTTAATATCTAATTCATTATTTTCTTGACAGAGCTAAAACTTTGCCTGCAAACAGGTCTAGAAAACACCCATGCATCAGAGTTGACAAATCTGAAATCGAACATAGTATGATGATTTTATGATCAAGCAAAGAGAACCAACCTCAGTCAGCTGGGCAGCTTGTGTGTGCATGCAGCAGTACACACAGTCAGTCGGCAGTGAGCACCTGCATAGAAAAATACACTTTGCTCGTTTATATCTAATTCATTATTTTCTTGACAGAGCTAAAACTTCGCCTGCAAACAGGCCTAGAAAACACCTTTACATCAGCGATGACAAATCTGAAATCGAACATAGTATGATGATTTTATGATGAAGCAAAGAGAACCAACCTCTGTCAGCTGGGCAGCTTGTGTGTCCATGCAGCAGTACACACAGTCAGTCGGCAGTGAGCACCTGCAAAGAAAAATACACTTTGCTCGTTAATTTCTCTTTCATTATTCTCCTGACAGAGCTAAAACTTTGCCTGCAAACAGGCCTAGAAAACACCTATGCATCAGCGTTGACAAATCTGAAATCGAACATAGTATGATGATTTTATGATCAAGCAAAGAGAACCAACCTCAGTCAGCTTGGCAGCTTGTGTGTGCATGCAGCAGTACACAACAGTCAGACGACGGAGAGCACCTGCAAAGAAAAATCTACTTTGCTCGTTAATATCTCATTCATTATTTTCTTGACAGAGCAAAAACTTCGCCTGCAAACAGGCCTAGAAAACACCTTTGCATCAGCGTTGACAAATCTGAAATCGAACATAGTATGATGATTTTATGATCAAGCAAAGAGAACCAACCTCTGTCAGCTGGGCAGCTTGTGTGTCCATGCAGCAGTACACACAGTCAGTCGGCAGTGAGCACCTGCAAAGAAAAATACACTTTGCTCGTTAATATCTAATTCATTATTTTCTTGACAGAGCTAAAACTTCGCCTGCAAACAGGCCTAGAAAACACCTTTACATCAGCGATGACAAATCTGAAATCGAACATAGTATGATGATTTTATGATGAAGCAAAGAGAACCAACCTCTGTCAGCTGGGCAGCTTGTGTGTCCATGCAGCAGTACACACAGTCAGTCGGCAGTGAGCACCTGCAAAGAAAAATACACTTTGCTCGTTAATTTCTCTTTCATTATTCTCCTGACAGAGCTAAAACTTTGCCTGCAAACAGGCCTAGAAAACACCTATGCATCAGCGTTGACAAATCTGAAATCGAACATAGTATGATGATTTTATGATCACGCAAAGAGAACCAACCTCAGTCAGCTTGGCAGCTTGTGTGTGCATGCAGCAGTACACAACAGTCAGACGACGGAGAGCACCTGCAAAGAAAAATACACTTTGCTCGTTAATATCTCATTCATTATTTTCTTGACAGAGCAAAAACTTCGCCTGCAAACAGGCCTAGAAAACACCTTTGCATCAGCGTTGACAAATCTGAAATCGAACATAGTATGATGATTTTATGATCAAGCAAAGAGAACCAACCTCTGTCAGGTTGGGCAGCTTGTGTGTCCATGCAGCAGTACACACAGTCAGTCGGCAGTGAGCACCTGTAAAGAAAAACACACTTTGCTTGTTAATATCTAATTCATTATTTTCTTGACAGAGCTAAAACTTTGCCTGCAAACAGGTCTAGAAAACACCTATGCATCAGAGTTGACAAATCTGAAATCGAACATAGTATGATGATTTTATGATCAAGCAAAGAGAACCAACCTCAGTCAGCTGGGCAGCTTGTGTGTGCATGCAGCAGTACACAACAGTCAGTCGGCAGTGAGCACCTGCATAGAAAAATACACTTTGCTCGTTAATATCTAATTCATTATTTTCTTGACAGAGCTAAAACTTTGCCTGCGAACAGGCCTAGAAAACACCTTTGCATCAGCGTTGACAAATCTGAAATCGTACATAGTATGATGATTTTATGATCAAGCAAAGAGAACCAACCTCTGTCAGCTGGGCAGCTTGTGTGTCCATGCAGCAGTACACACAGTCAGTCGGCAGTGAGCACCTGCAAAGAAAAAAAACACTTTGCTCGTTAATTTCTCTTTCATTATTCTCCTGACAGAGCTAAAACTTTGCCTGCAAACAGGCCCAGAAAACACCTATGCATCAGCGTTGACAAATCTGAAATCGAACATAGTACGATGATTTTATGATCAAGCAAAGAGAACCAACCTCAGTCAGCTGGGCAGCTTGTGTGTGCATGCAGCAGTACACAACAGTCAGTCGGCAGTGAGCACCTGTAAAGAAAAACACACTTTGCTTGTTAATATCTAATTCATTATTTTCTTGACAGAGCTAAAACTTTGCCTGCAAACAGGTCTAGAAAACACCCATGCATCAGAGTTGACAAATCTGAAATCGAACATAGTATGATGATTTTATGATCAAGCAAAGAGAACCAACCTCAGTCAGCTGGGCAGCTTGTGTGTGCATGCAGCAGTACACACAGTCAGTCGGCAGTGAGCACCTGCATAGAAAAATACACTTTGCTCGTTTATATCTAATTCATTATTTTCTTGACAGAGCTAAAACTTCGCCTGCAAACAGGCCTAGAAAACACCTTTACATCAGCGATGACAAATCTGAAATCGAACATAGTATGATGATTTTATGATGAAGCAAAGAGAACCAACCTCTGTCAGCTGGGCAGCTTGTGTGTCCATGCAGCAGTACACACAGTCAGTCGGCAGTGAGCACCTGCAAAGAAAAATACACTTTGCTCGTTAATTTCTCTTTCATTATTCTCCTGACAGAGCTAAAACTTTGCCTGCAAACAGGCCTAGAAAACACCTATGCATCAGCGTTGACAAATCTGAAATCGAACATAGTATGATGATTTTATGATCAAGCAAAGAGAACCAACCTCAGTCAGCTTGGCAGCTTGTGTGTGCATGCAGCAGTACACAACAGTCAGACGACGGAGAGCACCTGCAAAGAAAAATCCACTTTGCTCGTTAATATCTCATTCATTATTTTCTTGACAGAGCAAAAACTTCGCCTGCAAACAGGCCTAGAAAACACCTTTGCATCAGCGTTGACAAATCTGAAATCGAACATAGTATGATGATTTTATGATCAAGCAAAGAGAACCAACCTCTGTCAGCTGGGCAGCTTGTGTGTCCATGCAGCAGTACACACAGTCAGTCGGCAGTGAGCACCTGCAAAGAAAAAAACACTTTGCTCGTTAATTTCTCTTTCATTATTCTCCTGACAGAGTTAAAACTTTGCCTGCAAACAGGCCCAGAAAACACCTATGCATCAGCGTTGACAAATCTGAAATCGAACATAGTACGATGATTTTATGATCAAGCAAAGAGAACCAACCTCAGTCAGCTGGGCAGCTTGTGTGTGCATGCAGCAGTACACAACAGTCAGTCGGCAGTGAGCACCTGTAAAGAAAAACACACTTTGCTTGTTAATATCTAATTCATTATTTTCTTGACAGAGCTAAAACTTTGCCTGCAAACAGGTCTAGAAAACACCCATGCATCAGAGTTGACAAATCTGAAATCGAACATAGTATGATGATTTTATGATCAAGCAAAGACAACCAACCTCAGTCAGCTGGGCAGCTTGTGTGTCCATGCAGCAGTACACACAGTCAGTCGGCAGTGAGCACCTGCAAAGAAAAAAACACTTTGCTCGTTAATTTCTCTTTCATTATTCTCCTGACAGAGCTAAAACTTTGCCTGCGCAAACAGGCCCAGAAAACACCTATGCATCAGCGTTGACAAATCTGAAATCGAACATAGTATGATGATTTTATGATCAAGCAAAGAGAACCAACCTCAGTCAGCTGGGCAGCTTGTGTGTGCATGCAGCAGTACACAACAGTCAGTCGGTAGTGAGCACCTGCATAGAAAAATACACTTTGCTCGTTAATATCTAATTCATTATTTTCTTGACAGAGCTAAAACTTCGCCTGCGATCAGGCCTAGAAAACACCTTTGCATCAGCGTTGACAAATCTGAAATCGAACATAGTATGATGATTTTATGATCAAGCAAAGAGAACCAACCTCTGTCAGCTGGGCAGCTTGTGTGTCCATGCAGCAGTACACACAGTCAGTCTGCAGTGAGCACCTGCAAAGAAAAATACACTTTGCTCGTTAATTTCTCTTTCATTATTCTCCTGACAGAGCTAAAACTTCGCCTGCAAACAGGCCTAGAAAACACCTTTGTATCAGCGTTGACGAATCTAAAATCGAACATAGTGTGATGATTTTATGATCAAGCAAAGAGAACCAACCTCTGTCAGGTAGGCAGCTTGTGTGTGCATGCAGCAGTACACAACAGTCAGTCGACGGAGAGCACCTGCAAAGAAAAATACACTTTGCAAGTTAATATCTCGATCATTATTTTCTTGACAGAGCTTAAACTTCCCCTGCAAACAGGCCTAGGAAACACCTATGCATCAGCGTGTGAAAATCTGAAATCGAACATAGTATGATGATTTTATGATCAAGCAAAGAGAACCAACCTCAGTCAGCTGGGCAGCTTGTGTGTGCATGCAGCAGTACACAACAGTCAGTCGGCAGTGAGCACCTGCATAGAAAAATACACTTTGCTCGTTAATATCTAATTCATTATTTTCTTGACAGAGCAAAAACTTCGCCTGCAAACAGGCCTAGAAAACACCTTTGCATCAGCGTTGACAAATCTGAAATCGAACATAGTATGATGATTTTATGATCAAGCAAAGAGAACCAACCTCTGTCAGCTGGGCAGCTTGTGTGTCCATGCAGCAGTACACACAGTCAGTCGGCAGTGAGCACCTGCAAAGAAAAAAACACTTTGCTCGTTAATTTCTCTTTCATTATTCTCCTGACAGAGCTAAAACTTTGCCTGCAAACAGGCCCAGAAAACACCTATGCATCAGCGTTGACAAATCTGAAATCGAACATAGTATGATGATTTTATGATCAAGCAAAGAGAACCAACCTCAGTCAGCTGGGCAGCTTGTGTGTGCATGCAGCAGTACACAACAGTCAGTCGGCAGTGAGCACCTGTAAAGAAAAACACACTTTGCTTGTTAATATCTAATTCATTATTTTCTTGACAGAGCTAAAACTTTGCCTGCAAACAGGTCTAGAAAACACCCATGCATCAGAGTTGACAAATCTGAAATCGAACATAGTAAGATGATTTTATGATCAAGCAAAGAGAACCAACCTCTGTCAGCTGGGCAGCTTGTGTGTCCATGCAGCAGTACACACAGTCAGTCTGCAGTGAGCACCTGCAAAGAAAAATACACTTTGCTCGTTAATTTCTTTCATTATTCTCCTGACAGAGCTAAAACTTCGCCTGCAAACAGGCCTAGAAAACACCTTTGTATCAGCGTTGACGAATCTAAAATCGAACATAGTGTGATGATTTTATGATCAAGCAAAGAGAACCAACCTCTGTCAGGTAGGCAGCTTGTGTGTGCATGCAGCAGTACACAACAGTCAGTCGACGGAGAGCACCTGCAAAGAAAAATACACTTTGCAAGTTAATATCTCGATCATTATTTTCTTGACAGAGCTTAAACTTCCCCTGCAAACAGGCCTAGGAAACACCTATGCATCAGCGTGTAAAAATCTGAAATCATACATAGTATGATGATTTTATGATCAAGCAAAGAGAACCAACCTCAGTCAGCTGGGCAGCTTGTGTGTGCATGCAGCAGTACACAACAGTCAGTCGACGGAGAGCACCTGCAAAGAAAAATACACTTTGCAAGTTAATATCTCGATCATTATTTTCTTGACAGAGCTTAAACTTCCCCTGCAAACAGGCCTAGGAAACACCTATGCATCAGCGTGTAAAAATCTGAAATCGAACTTAGTATGATGATTTTATGATCAAGCAAAGAGAACCAACCTCAGTCAGCTGGGCAGCTTGTGTGTGCATGCAGCAGTACACAACAGTCAGTCGGCAGTGAGCACCTGCATAGAAAAATACACTTTGCTCGTTAATATCTAATTCATTATTTTCTTGACAGAGCAAAAACTTCGCCTGCAAACAGGCCTAGAAAACACCTTTGCATCAGCGTTGACAAATCTAAAATCGAACATAGTATGATGATTTTATGATCAAGCAAAGAGAACCAACCTCTGTCAGCTGGGCAGCTTGTGTGTCCATGCAGCAGTACACACAGTCAGTCGGCAGTGAGCACCTGCAAAGAAAAATACACTTTGCTCGTTAATATCTCATTCATTATTTTCTTGACAGAGCTAAAACTTTGCCTGCAAACAGGCCTAGAAAACACCAATGCATCAGCGTTGAAAAATCTGAAATCGAACATAGTATGATGATTTTATGATCAAGCAAAGAGAACCAACCTTAGTCAGCTGGGCAGCTTGTGTGTGCATGCAGCAGTACACAACAGTCAGTCGGTAGTGAGCACCTGCAAAGAAAAATACACTTTGCTCATTTATATCTAATTCATTATTTTCTTGACAGAGCTAAAACTTTGCCTGCAAACAGGCCTAGAAAACACCCATGCATCAGAGTTGACAAATCTGAAATCGAACATAGTATGATGATTTTATGATCAAGCAAAGAGAACCAACCTCAGTCAGCTGGGCAGCTTGTGTGTGCATGCAGCAGTACACAACAGTCAGTCGGCAGTGAGCACCTGCATAGAAAAATACACTTTGCTCGTTAATATCTAATTCATTATTTTCTTGACAGAGCTAAAACTTCGCCTGCAAACAGGCCTAGACTACACCTTTGCATCAGCGTTGACAACTCTGAAATCGAACATAGTATGATGATTTTATGATCAAGCAAAGAGAACCAACCTCTGTCAGGTAGGCAGCTTGTGTGTGCATGCAGCAGTACACAACAGTCAGTCGACGGAGAGCACCTGCAAAGAAAAATACACTTTGCAAGTTAATATCTCATTCATTATTTTCTTGACAGAGCTTAAACTTCCCCTGCAAACAGGCCTAGGAAACACCTATGCATCAGCGTTGACAAATCTGAAATCGAACATAGAATGATGATTTGATGATCAAGTAAAGAGAACCAACCTCTGTCAGGTAGGCAGCTTGTGTGTGCATGCAGCAGTACACAACGGTCAGTCGACGGAGAGCACCTGCAAAGAAAAATACACTTTGCAAGTTAATATCTCGATCATTATTTTCTTGACAGAGCTTAAACTTCCCCTGCAAACAGGCCTAGGAAACACCTATGCATCAGCGTGTAAAAATCTGAAATCAAACATATTATGATGATTTTATGATCAAACAAAGAGAACCAACCTCTGTCAGCTTGGCAGCTTGTGTGTGCATGCAGCAGTTTACAACAGTCAGATGACGGAGAGCATCTACAAAGAAAAATACACTTTGCTCGTTAATATCTCATTCATTATTTTCTTGACAGAGCTAAAACTTTGCCTGCAAACAGGTCTAGAAGACACCTATGCATCAGCGTTGAAAAATCTGAAATCGAACATAGTATGATGATTTTATGATCAAGCAAAGAGAACCAACCTCAGTCAGCTGGGCAGCTTGTGTGTGCATGCAGCAGTACACACAGTCAGTCGGCAGTGAGCACCTGCAAAGAAAAATACACTTTGCTCGTTAATTTCTCTTTCATTATTCTCCTGACAGAGTTGGAACTTTGCCTGCAAACAGGCCTAGGAAACACCTATGCATCAGCGTTGAAAAATCTGAAATCGAACATAGTATGATGATTTTATGATCAAGCAAAGAGAACCAACCTCAGTCAGCTGGGCAGCTTGTGTGTGCATGCAGCAGTACACAACAGTCAGTCGACGGAGAGCACCTGCAAAGAAAAATACACTTTGCTCGTTAATTTCTCTTTCATTATTCTCCTGACAGAGTTGGAACTTTGCCTGCAAACAGGCCTAGGAAACACCTATGCATCAGCGTTGAAAAATCTGAAATCGAACATAGTATGATGATTTTATGATCAAGCAAAGAGAACCAACCTCAGTCAGCTGGGCAGCTTGTGTGTGCATGCAGCAGTACACAACAGTCAGTCGACGGAGAGCACCTGCAAAGAAAAATACACTTTGCTCGTTAATATCTCTTTCATTATTCTCCTGACAGAGCTAAAACTTCGCCTGCAAACAGGCCTAGAAAACACTAATGCATCAGCGTTGAAAAATCTGAAATCGAACATAGTATGATGATTTTATGATCAAGCAAAGAGAACCAACCTCAGTCAGCTGGGCAGCTTGTGTGTGCATGCAGCAGTACACAACAGTCAGTCGGTAGTGAGCACCTGCATAGAAAAATACACTTTGCTCGTTAATATCTAATTCATTATTTTCTTGACAGAGCTAAAACTTCGCCTGCGAACAGGCCTAGAAAACACCTTTGCATCAGCGTTGACAAATCTGAAATCGAACATAGTATGATGATTTTATGATCAAGCAAAGAGAACCAACCTCTGTCAGCTGGGCAGCTTGTGTGTCCATGCAGCAGTACACACAGTCAGTCTGCAGTGAGCACCTGCAAAGAAAAATACACTTTGCTCGTTAATTTCTCTTTCATTATTCTCCTGACAGAGCTAAAACTTCGCCTGCAAACAGGCCTAGAAAACACCTTTGTATCAGCGTTGACGAATCTAAAATCGAACATAGTGTGATGATTTTATGATCAAGCAAAGAGAACCAACCTCTGTCAGGTAGGCAGCTTGTGTGTGCATGCAGCAGTACACAACAGTCAGTCGACGGAGAGCACCTGCAAAGAAAAATACACTTTGCAAGTTAATATCTCGATCATTATTTTCTTGACAGAGCTTAAACTTCCCCTGCAAACAGGCCTAGGAAACACCTATGCATCAGCGTGTAAAAATCTGAAATCAAACATAGTATGATGATTTTATGATCAAACAAAGAGAACCAACCTCTGTCAGCTTGGCAGCTTGTGTGTGCATGCAGCAGTTTACAACAGTCAGATGACGGAGAGCATCTACAAAGAAAAATACACTTTGCTCGTTAATATCTAATTCATTATTTTCTTGACAGAGCAAAAACTTCGCCTGCAAACAGGCCTAGAAAACACCTTTGCATCAGCGTTGACAAATCTAAAATCGAACATAGTATGATGATTTTATGATCAAGCAAAGAGAACCAACCTCTGTCAGCTGGGCAGCTTGTGTGTCCATGCAGCAGTACACACAGTCAGTCGGCAGTGAGCACCTGCAAAGAAAAATACACTTTGCTCGTTAATATCTCATTCATTATTTTCTTGACAGAGCTAAAACTTTGCCTGCAAACAGGCCTAGAAAACACCAATGCATCAGCGTTGAAAAATCTGAAATCGAACATAGTATGATGATTTTATGATCAAGCAAAGAGAACCAACCTTAGTCAGCTGGGCAGCTTGTGTGTGCATGCAGCAGTACACAACAGTCAGTCGGTAGTGAGCACCTGCAAAGAAAAATACACTTTGCTCATTTATATCTAATTCATTATTTTCTTGACAGAGCTAAAACTTTGCCTGCAAACAGGCCTAGAAAACACCCATGCATCAGAGTTGACAAATCTGAAATCGAACATAGTATGATGATTTTATGATCAAGCAAAGAGAACCAACCTCAGTCAGCTGGGCAGCTTGTGTGTGCATGCAGCAGTACACAACAGTCAGTCGGCAGTGAGCACCTGCATAGAAAAATACACTTTGCTCGTTAATATCTAATTCATTATTTTCTTGACAGAGCTAAAACTTCGCCTGCAAACAGGCCTAGACTACACCTTTGCATCAGCGTTGACAACTCTGAAATCGAACATAGTATGATGATTTTATGATCAAGCAAAGAGAACCAACCTCTGTCAGGTAGGCAGCTTGTGTGTGCATGCAGCAGTACACAACAGTCAGTCGACGGAGAGCACCTGCAAAGAAAAATACACTTTGCAAGTTAATATCTCATTCATTATTTTCTTGACAGAGCTTAAACTTCCCCTGCAAACAGGCCTAGGAAACACCTATGCATCAGCGTTGACAAATCTGAAATCGAACATAGAATGATGATTTGATGATCAAGTAAAGAGAACCAACCTCTGTCAGGTAGGCAGCTTGTGTGTGCATGCAGCAGTACACAACGGTCAGTCGACGGAGAGCACCTGCAAAGAAAAATACACTTTGCAAGTTAATATCTCGATCATTATTTTCTTGACAGAGCTTAAACTTCCCCTGCAAACAGGCCTAGGAAACACCTATGCATCAGCGTGTAAAAATCTGAAATCAAACATAGTATGATGATTTTATGATCAAACAAAGAGAACCAACCTCTGTCAGCTTGGCAGCTTGTGTGTGCATGCAGCAGTTTACAACAGTCAGATGACGGAGAGCATCTACAAAGAAAAATACACTTTGCTCGTTAATATCTCATTCATTATTTTCTTGACAGAGCTAAAACTTTGCCTGCAAACAGGTCTAGAAGACACCTATGCATCAGCGTTGAAAAATCTGAAATCGAACATAGTATGATGATTTTATGATCAAGCAAAGAGAACCAACCTCAGTCAGCTGGGCAGCTTGTGTGTGCATGCAGCAGTACACACAGTCAGTCGGCAGTGAGCACCTGCAAAGAAAAATACACTTTGCTCGTTAATTTCTCTTTCATTATTCTCCTGACAGAGTTGGAACTTTGCCTGCAAACAGGCCTAGGAAACACCTATGCATCAGCGTTGAAAAATCTGAAATCGAACATAGTATGATGATTTTATGATCAAGCAAAGAGAACCAACCTCAGTCAGCTGGGCAGCTTGTGTGTGCATGCAGCAGTACACAACAGTCAGTCGACGGAGAGCACCTGCAAAGAAAAATACACTTTGCTCGTTAATTTCTCTTTCATTATTCTCCTGACAGAGTTGGAACTTTGCCTGCAAACAGGCCTAGGAAACACCTATGCATCAGCGTTGAAAAATCTGAAATCGAACATAGTATGATGATTTTATGATCAAGCAAAGAGAACCAACCTCAGTCAGCTGGGCAGCTTGTGTGTGCATGCAGCAGTACACAACAGTCAGTCGACGGAGAGCACCTGCAAAGAAAAATACACTTTGCTCGTTAATATCTCTTTCATTATTCTCCTGACAGAGCTAAAACTTCGCCTGCAAACAGGCCTAGAAAACACTAATGCATCAGCGTTGAAAAATCTGAAATCGAACATAGTATGATGATTTTATGATCAAGCAAAGAGAACCAACCTCAGTCAGCTGGGCAGCTTGTGTGTGCATGCAGCAGTACACAACAGTCAGTCGGTAGTGAGCACCTGCATAGAAAAATACACTTTGCTCGTTAATATCTAATTCATTATTTTCTTGACAGAGCTAAAACTTCGCCTGCGAACAGGCCTAGAAAACACCTTTGCATCAGCGTTGACAAATCTGAAATCGAACATAGTATGATGATTTTATGATCAAGCAAAGAGAACCAACCTCTGTCAGCTGGGCAGCTTGTGTGTCCATGCAGCAGTACACACAGTCAGTCTGCAGTGAGCACCTGCAAAGAAAAATACACTTTGCTCGTTAATTTCTCTTTCATTATTCTCCTGACAGAGCTAAAACTTCGCCTGCAAACAGGCCTAGAAAACACCTTTGTATCAGCGTTGACGAATCTAAAATCGAACATAGTGTGATGATTTTATGATCAAGCAAAGAGAACCAACCTCTGTCAGGTAGGCAGCTTGTGTGTGCATGCAGCAGTACACAACAGTCAGTCGACGGAGAGCACCTGCAAAGAAAAATACACTTTGCAAGTTAATATCTCGATCATTATTTTCTTGACAGAGCTTAAACTTCCCCTGCAAACAGGCCTAGGAAACACCTATGCATCAGCGTGTAAAAATCTGAAATCAAACATAGTATGATGATTTTATGATCAAACAAAGAGAACCAACCTCTGTCAGCTTGGCAGCTTGTGTGTGCATGCAGCAGTTTACAACAGTCAGATGACGGAGAGCATCTACAAAGAAAAATACACTTTGCTCGTTAATATCTAATTCATTATTTTCTTGACAGAGCTAAAACTTTGCCTGCAAACAGGTCTAGAAGACACCTATGCATCAGCGTTGACAAATCTGAAATCGAACATAGTATGATGATTTTATGATCAATCAAAGAGAACCAACCTCAGTCAGCTGGGCAGCTTGTGTGTGCATGCAGCAGTACACAACAGTCAGTCGGCAGTGAGCACCTGCAAAGAAAAATACACTTTGCTCGTTAATATCTCTTTCATTATTCTCCTGACAGAGCTAAAACTTCGCCTGCAAACAGGCCTAGAAAACACTAATGCATCAGCGTTGAAAAATCTGAAATCGAACATAGTATGATGATTTTATGATCAAGCAAAGAGAACCAACCTCAGTCAGCTGGGCAGCTTGTGTGTGCATGCAGCAGTACACAACAGTCAGTCGGTAGTGAGCACCTGCATAGAAAAATACACTTTGCTCGTTAATATCTAATTCATTATTTTCTTGACAGAGCTAAAACTTCGCCTGCGAACAGGCCTAGAAAACACCTTTGCATCAGCGTTGACAAATCTGAAATCGAACATAGTATGATGATTTTATGATCAAGCAAAGAGAACCAACCTCTGTCAGCTGGGCAGCTTGTGTGTCCATGCAGCAGTACACACAGTCAGTCTGCAGTGAGCACCTGCAAAGAAAAATACACTTTGCTCGTTAATTTCTCTTTCATTATTCTCCTGACAGAGCTAAAACTTCGCCTGCAAACAGGCCTAGAAAACACCTTTGTATCAGCGTTGACGAATCTAAAATCGAACATAGTGTGATGATTTTATGATCAAGCAAAGAGAACCAACCTCAGTCAGCTGGGCAGCTTGTGTGTGCATGCAGCAGTACACACAGTCAGTCGGCAGTGAGCACCTGCAAAGAAAAATACACTTTGCTCGTTAATTTCTCTTTCATTATTCTCCTGACAGAGTTGGAACTTTGCCTGCAAACAGGCCTAGAAAACACCTATGCATCAGCGTTGAAAAATCTGAAATCGAACATAGTATGATGATTTTATGGTCAAGCAAAGAGAACCAACCAACCTCAGTCAGCTGGTCAGCTTGTGTGTGCATGCAGCAGTACACAACAGTCAGTCGACGGAGAGCACCTGCAAAGAAAAATACACTTTGCAAGTGAATATCTCGATCATTATTTTCTTGACAGAGCTTAAACTTCCCCTGCAAACAGGCCTAGGAAACACCTATGCATCAGCGTTGAAAAATCTGAAATCGAACATAGTATGATGATTTTATGATCAAGCAAAGAGAACCAACCTCAGTCAGCTGGGCAGCTTGTGTGTGCATGCAGCAGTACACAACAGTCAGTCGGTAGTGAGCACCTGCATAGAAAAATACACTTTGCTCGTTAATATCTAATTCATTATTTTCTTGACAGAGCTAAAACTTCGCCTGCGAACAGGCCTAGAAAACACCTTTGCATCAGCGTTGACAAATCTGAAATCGAACATAGTATGATGATTTTATGATCAATCAAAGAGAACCAACCTCAGTCAGCTGGGCAGCTTGTGTGTGCATGCAGCAGTACACAACAGTCAGTCGGCAGTGAGCACCTGCAAAGAAAAATACACTTTGCTCGTTAATATCTCTTTCATTATTCTCCTGACAGAGCTAAAACTTCGCCTGCAAACAGGCCTAGAAAACACTAATGCATCAGCGTTGAAAAATCTGAAATCGAACATAGTATGATGATTTTATGATCAAGCAAAGAGAACCAACCTCAGTCAGCTGGGCAGCTTGTGTGTGCATGCAGCAGTACACAACAGTCAGTCGGTAGTGAGCACCTGCATAGAAAAATACACTTTGCTCGTTAATATCTAATTCATTATTTTCTTGACAGAGCTAAAACTTCGCCTGCGAACAGGCCTAGAAAACACCTTTGCATCAGCGTTGACAAATCTGAAATCGAACATAGTATGATGATTTTATGATCAAGCAAAGAGAACCAACCTCTGTCAGCTGGGCAGCTTGTGTGTCCATGCAGCAGTACACACAGTCAGTCTGCAGTGAGCACCTGCAAAGAAAAATACACTTTGCTCGTTAATTTCTCTTTCATTATTCTCCTGACAGAGCTAAAACTTCGCCTGCAAACAGGCCTAGAAAACACCTTTGTATCAGCGTTGACGAATCTAAAATCGAACATAGTGTGATGATTTTATGATCAAGCAAAGAGAACCAACCTCAGTCAGCTGGGCAGCTTGTGTGTGCATGCAGCAGTACACACAGTCAGTCGGCAGTGAGCACCTGCAAAGAAAAATACACTTTGCTCGTTAATTTCTCTTTCATTATTCTCCTGACAGAGTTGGAACTTTGCCTGCAAACAGGCCTAGAAAACACCTATGCATCAGCGTTGAAAAATCTGAAATCGAACATAGTATGATGATTTTATGATCAAGCAAAGAGAACCAACCAACCTCAGTCAGCTGGTCAGCTTGTGTGTGCATGCAGCAGTACACAACAGTCAGTCGACGGAGAGCACCTGCAAAGAAAAATACACTTTGCAAGTGAATATCTCGATCATTATTTTCTTGACAGAGCTTAAACTTCCCCTGCAAACAGGCCTAGGAAACACCTATGCATCAGCGTTGAAAAATCTGAAATCGAACATAGTATGATGATTTTATGATCAAGCAAAGAGAACCAACCTCAGTCAGCTGGGCAGCTTGTGTGTGCATGCAGCAGTACACAACAGTCAGTCGGTAGTGAGCACCTGCATAGAAAAATACACTTTGCTCGTTAATATCTAATTCATTATTTTCTTGACAGAGCTAAAACTTCGCCTGCGAACAGGCCTAGAAAACACCTTTGCATCAGCGTTGACAAATCTGAAATCGAACATAGTATGATGATTTTATGATCAAGCAAAGAGAACCAACCTCTGTCAGCTGGGCAGCTTGTGTGTCCATGCAGCAGTACACACAGTCAGTCTGCAGTGAGCACCTGCAAAGAAAAATACACTTTGCTCGTTAATTTCTCTTTTATTATTCTCCTGACAGAGCTAAAACTTCGCCAGCAAACAGGCCTAGAAAACACCTTTGTATCAGCGTTGACGAATCTAAAATCGAACATAGTGTGATGATTTTATGATCAAGCAAAGAGAACCAACCTCTGTCAGGTAGGCAGCTTGTGTGTGCATGCAGCAGTACACAACAGTCAGTCGACGGAGAGCACCTGCAAAGAAAAATACACTTTGCAAGTTAATATCTCGATCATTATTTTCTTGACAGAGCTTAAACTTCCCCTGCAAACAGGCCTAGGAAACACCTATGCATCAGCGTGTAAAAATCTGAAATCAAACATAGTATGATGATTTTATGATCAAACAAAGAGAACCAACCTCTGTCAGCTTGGCAGCTTGTGTGTGCATGCAGCAGTTTACAACAGTCAGATGACGGAGAGCATCTACAAAGAAAAATACACTTTGCTCGTTAATATCTCATTCATTATTTTCTTGACAGAGCTAAAACTTTGCCTGCAAACAGGTCTAGAAGACACCTATGTATCAGCGTTGACAAATCTGAAATCGAACATAGTATGATGATTTTATGATCAAGCAAAGAGAACCAACCTCCGTCAGCTGGGCAGCTTGTGTGTGCATGCAGCAGTACACAACAGTCAGATGACGGAGAGCATCTGCAAAGAAAAATACACTTTGCTCGTTAATATCTCATTCATTATTTTCTTGACAGAGCTAAAACTTCGCCTGCAAACAGGCCTAGAAAACACTAATGCATCAGCGTTGAAAAATCTGAAATCGAACATAGTATGATGATTTTATGATCAAGCAAAGAGAACCAACCTCAGTCAGCTGGGCAGCTTGTGTGTGCATGCAGCAGTACACAACAGTCAGTCGGTAGTGAGCACCTGCATAGAAAAATACACTTTGCTCGTTAATATCTAATTCATTATTTTCTTGACAGAGCTAAAACTTCGCCTGCGAACAGGCCTAGAAAACACCTTTGCATCAGCGTTGACAAATCTGAAATCGAACATAGTATGATGATTTTATGATCAAGCAAAGAGAACCAACCTCTGTCAGCTGGGCAGCTTGTGTGTCCATGCAGCAGTACACACAGTCAGTCTGCAGTGAGCACCTGCAAAGAAAAATACACTTTGCTCGTTAATTTCTCTTTTATTATTCTCCTGACAGAGCTAAAACTTCGCCAGCAAACAGGCCTAGAAAACACCTTTGTATCAGCGTTGACGAATCTAAAATCGAACATAGTGTGATGATTTTATGATCAAGCAAAGAGAACCAACCTCTGTCAGGTAGGCAGCTTGTGTGTGCATGCAGCAGTACACAACAGTCAGTCGACGGAGAGCACCTGCAAAGAAAAATACACTTTGCAAGTTAATATCTCGATCATTATTTTCTTGACAGAGCTTAAACTTCCCCTGCAAACAGGCCTAGGAAACACCTATGCATCAGCGTGTAAAAATCTGAAATCAAACATAGTATGATGATTTTATGATCAAACAAAGAGAACCAACCTCTGTCAGCTTGGCAGCTTGTGTGTGCATGCAGCAGTTTACAACAGTCAGATGACGGAGAGCATCTACAAAGAAAAATACACTTTGCTCGTTAATATCTAATTCATTATTTTCTTGACAGAGCTAAAACTTTGCCTGCAAACAGGTCTAGAAGACACCTATGCATCAGCGTTGACAAATCTGAAATCGAACATAGTATGATGATTTTATGATCAATCAAAGAGAACCAACCTCAGTCAGCTGGGCAGCTTGTGTGTGCATGCAGCAGTACACAACAGTCAGACGACGGAGAGCACCTGCAAAGAAAAATACACTTTGCTCGTTAATATCTCTTTCATTATTCTCCTGACAGAGCTAAAACTTCGCCTGCCAACAGGCCTAGAAAACACCAATGCATCAGCGTTGAAAAATCTGAAATCAAACATAGTATGATGATTTTATGATCAAGCAAAGAGAACCAACCTCAGTCAGCTTGGCAGCTTGTGTGTGCATGCAGCAGTACACAACAGTCAGTCGGCAGTGAGCACCTGCATAGAAAAATACACTTTGCTCGTTAATATCTAATTCATTATTTTCTTGACAGAGCTAAAACTTCGCCTGCAAACAGGCCTAGAAAACACCTATGCATCAGCATTGAAAAATCTGAAATCGAACATAGTATGATGATTTTATGATCAAGCAAAGAGAACCAACCTCTGTCAGCTGGGCAGCTTGTGTGTGCATACAGCAGTACACAACAGTCAGTCGACGGAGAGCACCTGCAAAGATAAATACACTTTGCTCGTTAATATCTCATTCATTATTTTCCTGACAGAGCTAAAACTTCGCGTGCAAACAGGCTTAGAAATCACTTATCCATCAGCGTTGAAAAATCTGAAATAAAACATAGTATGATGATTTTATGATCGAGCAAAGAGAACCAACCTCAGTCAGCTGGGCAGCTTGTGTGTACATGCAGCAGTACACAACAGTCAGTCGGCAGTGAGCGCCTGCATGGAAAAATACACTTTGCTCGTTAATATCTAATTCATTATTCTCTTGACAGGCCTAAAACTTCGCCTGCAAACAGGCCTAGAAATCACCTATCCATCAGCGTTGAAAAATCTGAAATGGAACATAGTATGATGATTTTATGATCAAGCAAAGAGAACCAACCTCTGTCAGCTGGGCAGCTTGTGTGTCCATGCAGCAGTACACACAGTCAGACGACGGAGAGCATCTACAAAGAAAAATACACTTTGCTCGTTAATATCTCATTCATTATTTTCTTGACAGAGCTAAAACTTTGCCTGCAAACAGGTCTAGAAGACACCTATGCATCAGCGTTGAAAAATCTGAAATCGAACATAGTATGATGATTTTATGATCAAGCAAAGAGAACCAACCTCAGTCAGCTGGGCAGCTTGTGTGTGCATGCAGCAGTACACACAGTCAGTCGGCAGTGAGCACCTGCAAAGAAAAATACACTTTGCTCGTTAATTTCTCTTTCATTATTCTCCTGACAGAGTTGGAACTTTGCCTGCAAACAGGCCTAGGAAACACCTATGCATCAGCGTTGAAAAATCTGAAATCGAACATAGTATGATGATTTTATGATCAAGCAAAGAGAACCAACCAACCTCAGTCAGCTGGTCAGCTTGTGTGTGCATGCAGCAGTACACAACAGTCAGTCGACGGAGAGCACCTGCAAAGAAAAATACACTTTGCAAGTTAATATCTCGATCATTATTTTCTTGATAGAGCTTAAACTTCGCCTGCAAACAGGCCTAGGAAACACCTATGCATCAGCGTGTAAAAATCTGAAATCAAACATAGTATGATGATTTTATGATCAAACAAAGAGAACCAACCTCTGTCAGCTTGGCAGCTTGTGTGTGCATGCAGCAGTTTACAACAGTCAGATGACGGAGAGCATCTACAAAGAAAAATACACTTTGCTCGTTAATATCTCATTCATTATTTTCTTGACAGAGCTAAAACTTTGCCTGCAAACAGGTCTAGAAGACACCTATGCATCAGCGTTGACAAATCTGAAATCGAACATAGTATGATGATTTTATGATCAATCAAAGAGAACCAACCTCAGTCAGCTGGGCAGCTTGTGTGTGCATGCAGCAGTACACAACAGTCAGTCGGCAGTGAGCACCTGCAAAGAAAAATACACTTTGCTCGTTAATATCTCTTTCATTATTCGCCTGACAGAGCAAAAACTTCGCCTGCAAACAGGCCTAGAAAACACTAATGCATCAGCGTTGACAAATCTGAAATCGAACATAGTATGATGATTTTATGATCAAGCAAAGAGAACCAACCTCAGTCAGCTGGGCAGCTTGTGTGTGCATGCAGCAGTACACAACAGTCAGTCGGTAGTGAGCACCTGCATAGAAAAATACACTTTGCTCGTTAATATCTAATTCATTATTTTCTTGACAGAGCTAAAACTTCGCCTGCGAACAGGCCTAGAAAACACCTTTGCATCAGCGTTGACAAATCTGAAATCGAACATAGTATGATGATTTTATGATCAAGCAAAGAGAACCAACCTCTGTCAGCTGGGCAGCTTGTGTGTCCATGCAGCAGTACACACAGTCAGTCTGCAGTGAGCACCTGCAAAGAAAAATACACTTTGCTCGTTAATTTCTCTTTCATTATTCTCCTGACAGAGCTAAAACTTCGCCTGCAAACAGGCCTAGAAAACACCTTTGTATCAGCGTTGACGAATCTAAAATCGAACATAGTGTGATGATTTTATGATCAAGCAAAGAGAACCAACCTCAGTCAGCTGGGCAGCTTGTGTGTGCATGCAGCAGTACACAGAGTCAGTCGGCAGTGAGCACCTGCAAAGAAAAATACACTTTGCTCGTTAATTTCTCTTTCATTATTCTCCTGACAGAGTTGGAACTTTGCCTGCAAACAGGCCTAGAAAACACCTATGCATCAGCGTTGAAAAATCTGAAATCGAACATAGTATGATGATTTTATGATCGAGCAAAGAGAACCATCCTCAGTCAGCTTGGCAGCTTGTGTGTGCATGCAGCAGTACACAACAGTCAGACGACGGAGAGCACCTGCAAAGAAAAATACACTTTGCTCGTTAATATCTCTTTCATTATTCTCCTGACAGAGCTAAAACTTCGCCTGCAAACAGGCCTAGAAAACACCAATGCATCAGCGTTGAAAAATCTGAAATCAAACATAGTATGATGATTTTATGATCAAGCAAAGAGAACCAACCTCAGTCAGCTTGGCAGCTTGTGTGTGCATGCAGCAGTACACAACAGTCAGTCGGCAGTGAGCACCTGCATAGAAAAATACACTTTGCTCGTTAATATCTAATTCATTATTTTCTTGACAGAGCTTAAACTTCGCCTGCAAACAGGCCTAGGAAACACCTATGCATCAGCGTGTAAAAATCTGAAATCAAACATAGTATGATGATTTTATGATCAAACAAAGAGAACCAACCTCTGTCAGCTTGGCAGCTTGTGTGTGCATGCAGCAGTTTACAACAGTCAGATGACGGAGAGCATCTGCAAAGAAAAATACACTTTGCTCGTTAATATCTCATTCAATATTCTCTTGACAGAGCTAACACATGGTCTGCAAACAGGCCTGGAAAACACCTATGCATCGGCGTTGAGAAATCTTAAATCGAACATAGTATGATGATTTTATGATCAAGCAAAGAGAACCAACCTCTGTCAGCTGGGCAGCTTGTGTGTGCATGCAGCAGTACACAACAGTCAGACGACGGAGAGCACCTGCAAAGAAAAATACACTTTGCTCGTTAATATTTAATTCATTATTTTCTTGACAGAGCTAAAACTTCGCCTGCAAACAGGCCTAGAAAACACCTATGCATCAGCGTTAAAAAATCTGAAGTCGAACATAGTATGATGATTTTATGATCAAGCAAAGAGAACCAACCTCTGTCAGCTTGACAGCTTGTGTGTGCATATAGCAGTACACAACAGTCAGATGACGGAGAGCATCTGCAAAGAAAAATACACTTTGCTCGTTAATATCTCATTCAATATTCTCTTGACAGAGCTAACACATGGTCTGCAAACAGGCCTAGAAAACACTAATGCATCAGCGTTGAAAAATCTGAAATCGAACATAGTATGATGATTTTATGATCAAGCAAAGAGAACCAACCTCAGTCAGCTGGGCAGCTTGTGTGTGCATGCAGCAGTACACAACAGTCAGTCGGTAGTGAGCACCTGCATAGAAAAATACACTTTGCTCGTTAATATCTAATTCATTATTTTCTTGACAGAGCTAAAGCTTCGCCTGCGAACAGGCCTAGAAAACACCTTTGCATCAGCGTTGACAAATCTGAAATCGAACATAGTATGATGATTTTATGATCAAGTAAAGAGAACCAACCTCTGTCAGCTTGGCAGCTTGTGTGTGCATGCAGCAGTTTACAACAGTCAGTCGGCAGTGAGCACCTGCAAAGAAAAATACACTTTGCTCGTTAATATCTAATTCATTATTTTCTTGACAGAGCTAAAACTTCGCCTGCGAACAGGCCTAGAAAACACCTTTGTATCAGCGTTGAAAAATCTGAAATCGAACATAGTATGATGATTTTATGATCGAGCAAAGAGAACCATCCTCAGTCAGCTTGGCAGCTTGTGTGTGCATGCAGCAGTACACAACAGTCAGACGACGGAGAGCACCTGCAAAGAAAAATACACTTTGCTCGTTAATATCTCTTTCATTATTCTCCTGACAGAGCTAAAACTTCGCCTGCAAACAGGCCTAGAAAACACCAATGCATCAGCGTTGAAAAATCTGAAATCAAACATAGTATGATGATTTTATGATCAAGCAAAGAGAACCAACCTCAGTCAGCTTGGCAGCTTGTGTGTGCATGCAGCAGTACACAACAGTCAGTCGGCAGTGAGCACCTGCATAGAAAAATACACTTTGCTCGTTAATATCTAATTCATTATTTTCTTGACAGAGCTAAAACTTCGCCTGCAAACAGGCCTAGAAAACACCTATGCATCAGCATTGAAAAATCTGAAATCGAACATAGTATGATGATTTTATGATCAAGCAAAGAGAACCAACCTCTGTCAGCTGGGCAGCTTGTGTGTGCATACAGCAGTACACAACAGTCAGTCGACGGAGAGCACCTGCAAAGATAAATACACTTTGCTCGTTAATATCTCATTCATTTTTTTCCTGACAGAGCTAAAACTTCGCGTGCAAACAGGCTTAGAAATCACTTATCCATCAGCGTTGAAAAATCTGAAATAAAACATAGTATGATGATTTTATGATCGAGCAAAGAGAACCAACCTCAGTCAGCTGGGCAGCTTGTGTGTACATGCAGCAGTACACAACAGTCAGTCGGCAGTGAGCGCCTGCATGGAAAAATACACTTTGCTCGTTAATATCTAATTCATTATTCTCTTGACAGGCCTAAAACTTCGCCTGCAAACAGGCCTAGAAATCACCTATCCATCAGCGTTGAAAAATCTGAAATGGAACATAGTATGATGATTTTATGATCAAGCAAAGAGAACCAACCTCTGTCAGCTGGGCAGCTTGTGTGTCCATGCAGCAGTACACACAGTCAGACGACGGAGAGCATCTACAAAGAAAAATACACTTTGCTCGTTAATATCTCATTCATTATTTTCTTGACAGAGCTAAAACTTTGCCTGCAAACAGGTCTAGAAGACACCTATGCATCAGCGTTGAAAAATCTGAAATCGAACATAGTATGATGATTTTATGATCAAGCAAAGAGAACCAACCTCAGTCAGCTGGGCAGCTTGTGTGTGCATGCAGCAGTACACAACAGTCAGTCGGTAGTGAGCACCTGCATAGAAAAAATCACTTTGCTCGTTAATATCTAATTCATTATTTTCTTGACAGAGCTAAAACTTCGCCTGCGAACAGGCCTAGAAAACACCTTTGCATCAGCGTTGACAAATCTGAAATCGAACATAGTATGATGATTTTATGATCAAGCAAAGAGAACCAACCTCTGTCAGCTGGGCAGCTTGTGTGTCCATGCAGCAGTACACACAGTCAGTCTGCAGTGAGCACCTGCAAAGAAAAATACACTTTGCTCGTTAATTTCTCTTTCATTATTCTCCTGACAGAGCTAAAACTTCGCATGCAAACAGGCCTAGAAAACACCTTTGTATCAGCGTTGACGAATCTAAAATCGAACATAGTGTGATGATTTTATGATCAAGCAAAGAGAACCAACCTCAGTCAGCTGGGCAGCTTGTGTGTGCATGCAGCAGTACACACAGTCAGTCGGCAGTGAGCACCTGCAAAGAAAAATACACTTTGCTCGTTAATTTCTCTTTCATTATTCTCCTGACAGAGTTGGAACTTTGCCTGCAAACAGGCCTAGAAAACACCTATGCATCAGCGTTGAAAAATCTGAAATCGAACATAGTATGATGATTTTATGATCAAGCAAAGAGAACCAACCAACCTCAGTCAGCTGGTCAGCTTGTGTGTGCATGCAGCAGTACACAACAGTCAGTCGACGGAAAGCACCTGCAAAGAAAAATACACTTTGCAAGTGAATATCTCGATCATTATTTTCTTGACAGAGCTTAAACTTCCCCTGCAAACAGGCCTAGGAAACACCTATGCATCAGCGTGTAAAAATCTGAAATCAAACATAGTATGATGATTTTATGATCAAACAAAGAGAACCAACCTCTGTCAGCTTGGCAGCTTGTGTGTGCATGCAGCAGTTTACAACAGTCAGTCGGCAGTGAGCACCTGCAAAGAAAAATACACTTTGCTCGTTAATATCTAATTCATTATTTTCTTGACAGAGCTAAAACTTCGCCTGCGAACAGGCCTAGAAAACACCTTTGTATCAGCGTTGAAAAATCTGAAATCGAACATAGTATGATGATTTTATGATCAAGCAAAGAGAACCAACCTCCGTCAGCTGGGCAGCTTGTGTGTGCATGCAGCAGTACACAACAGTCAGATGACGGAGAGCATCTGCAAAGAAAAATACACTTTGCTCGTTAATATCTCATTCATTATTTTCTTGACAGAGCTAAAACTTCGCCTGCAAACAGGCCTAGAAAACACTAATGCATCAGCGTTGAAAAATCTGAAATCGAACATAGTATGATGATTTTATGATCAAGCAAAGAGAACCAACCTCAGTCAGCTGGGCAGCTTGTGTGTGCATGCAGCAGTACACAACAGTCAGTCGGTAGTGAGCACCTGCATAGAAAAATACACTTTGCTCGTTAATATCTAATTCATTATTTTCTTGACAGAGCTAAAACTTCGCCTGCGAACAGGCCTAGAAAACACCTTTGCATCAGCGTTGACAAATCTGAAATCGAACATAGTATGATGATTTTATGATCAAGCAAAGAGAACCAACCTCTGTCAGCTGGGCAGCTTGTGTGTCCATGCAGCAGTACACACAGTCAGTCTGCAGTGAGCACCTGCAAAGAAAAATACACTTTGCTCGTTAATTTCTCTTTTATTATTCTCCTGACAGAGCTAAAACTTCGCCAGCAAACAGGCCTAGAAAACACCTTTGTATCAGCGTTGACGAATCTAAAATCGAACATAGTGTGATGATTTTATGATCAAGCAAAGAGAACCAACCTCTGTCAGGTAGGCAGCTTGTGTGTGCATGCAGCAGTACACAACAGTCAGTCGACGGAGAGCACCTGCAAAGAAAAATACACTTTGCAAGTTAATATCTCGATCATTATTTTCTTGACAGAGCTTAAACTTCCCCTGCAAACAGGCCTAGGAAACACCTATGCATCAGCGTGTAAAAATCTGAAATCAAACATAGTATGATGATTTTATGATCAAACAAAGAGAACCAACCTCTGTCAGCTTGGCAGCTTGTGTGTGCATGCAGCAGTTTACAACAGTCAGATGACGGAGAGCATCTACAAAGAAAAATACACTTTGCTCGTTAATATCTAATTCATTATTTTCTTGACAGAGCTAAAACTTTGCCTGCAAACAGGTCTAGAAGACACCTATGCATCAGCGTTGACAAATCTGAAATCGAACATAGTATGATGATTTTATGATCAATCAAAGAGAACCAACCTCAGTCAGCTGGGCAGCTTGTGTGTGCATGCAGCAGTACACAACAGTCAGACGACGGAGAGCACCTGCAAAGAAAAATACACTTTGCTCGTTAATATCTCTTTCATTATTCTCCTGACAGAGCTAAAACTTCGCCTGCCAACAGGCCTAGAAAACACCAATGCATCAGCGTTGAAAAATCTGAAATCAAACATAGTATGATGATTTTATGATCAAGCAAAGAGAACCAACCTCAGTCAGCTTGGCAGCTTGTGTGTGCATGCAGCAGTACACAACAGTCAGTCGGCAGTGAGCACCTGCATAGAAAAATACACTTTGCTCGTTAATATCTAATTCATTATTTTCTTGACAGAGCTAAAACTTCGCCTGCAAACAGGCCTAGAAAACACCTATGCATCAGCATTGAAAAATCTGAAATCGAACATAGTATGATGATTTTATGATCAAGCAAAGAGAACCAACCTCTGTCAGCTGGGCAGCTTGTGTGTGCATACAGCAGTACACAACAGTCAGTCGACGGAGAGCACCTGCAAAGATAAATACACTTTGCTCGTTAATATCTCATTCATTATTTTCCTGACAGAGCTAAAACTTCGCGTGCAAACAGGCTTAGAAATCACTTATCCATCAGCGTTGAAAAATCTGAAATAAAACATAGTATGATGATTTTATGATCGAGCAAAGAGAACCAACCTCAGTCAGCTGGGCAGCTTGTGTGTACATGCAGCAGTACACAACAGTCAGTCGGCAGTGAGCGCCTGCATGGAAAAATACACTTTGCTCGTTAATATCTAATTCATTATTCTCTTGACAGGCCTAAAACTTCGCCTGCAAACAGGCCTAGAAATCACCTATCCATCAGCGTTGAAAAATCTGAAATGGAACATAGTATGATGATTTTATGATCAAGCAAAGAGAACCAACCTCTGTCAGCTGGGCAGCTTGTGTGTCCATGCAGCAGTACACACAGTCAGACGACGGAGAGCATCTACAAAGAAAAATACACTTTGCTCGTTAATATCTCATTCATTATTTTCTTGACAGAGCTAAAACTTTGCCTGCAAACAGGTCTAGAAGACACCTATGCATCAGCGTTGAAAAATCTGAAATCGAACATAGTATGATGATTTTATGATCAAGCAAAGAGAACCAACCTCAGTCAGCTGGGCAGCTTGTGTGTGCATGCAGCAGTACACACAGTCAGTCGGCAGTGAGCACCTGCAAAGAAAAATACACTTTGCTCGTTAATTTCTCTTTCATTATTCTCCTGACAGAGTTGGAACTTTGCCTGCAAACAGGCCTAGGAAACACCTATGCATCAGCGTTGAAAAATCTGAAATCGAACATAGTATGATGATTTTATGATCAAGCAAAGAGAACCAACCAACCTCAGTCAGCTGGTCAGCTTGTGTGTGCATGCAGCAGTACACAACAGTCAGTCGACGGAGAGCACCTGCAAAGAAAAATACACTTTGCAAGTTAATATCTCGATCATTATTTTCTTGACAGAGCTTAAACTTCCCCTGCAAACAGGCCTAGGAAACACCTATGCATCAGCGTGTAAAAATCTGAAATCAAACATAGTATGATGATTTTATGATCAAACAAAGAGAACCAACCTCTGTCAGCTTGGCAGCTTGTGTGTGCATGCAGCAGTTTACAACAGTCAGATGACGGAGAGCATCTACAAAGAAAAATACACTTTGCTCGTTAATATCTAATTCATTATTTTCTTGACAGAGCTAAAACTTTGCCTGCAAACAGGTCTAGAAGACACCTATGCATCAGCGTTGACAAATCTGAAATCGAACATAGTATGATGATTTTATGATCAATCAAAGAGAACCAACCTCAGTCAGCTGGGCAGCTTGTGTGTGCATGCAGCAGTACACAACAGTCAGTCGGCAGTGAGCACCTGCAAAGAAAAATACACTTTGCTCGTTAATATCTCTTTCATTATTCTCCTGACAGAGCAAAAACTTCGCCTGCAAACAGGCCTAGAAAACACTAATGCATCAGCGTTGACAAATCTGAAATCGAACATAGTATGATGATTTTATGATCAAGCAAAGAGAACCAACCTCAGTCAGCTGGGCAGCTTGTGTGTGCATGCAGCAGTACACAACAGTCAGTCGGTAGTGAGCACCTGCATAGAAAAATACACTTTGCTCGTTAATATCTAATTCATTATTTTCTTGACAGAGCTAAAACTTCGCCTGCGAACAGGCCTAGAAAACACCTTTGCATCAGCGTTGACAAATCTGAAATCGAACATAGTATGATGATTTTATGATCAAGCAAAGAGAACCAACCTCTGTCAGCTGGGCAGCTTGTGTGTCCATGCAGCAGTACACACAGTCAGTCTGCAGTGAGCACCTGCAAAGAAAAATACACTTTGCTCGTTAATTTCTCTTTCATTATTCTCCTGACAGAGCTAAAACTTCGCCTGCAAACAGGCCTAGAAAACACCTTTGTATCAGCGTTGACGAATCTAAAATCGAACATAGTGTGATGATTTTATGATCAAGCAAAGAGAACCAACCTCAGTCAGCTGGGCAGCTTGTGTGTGCATGCAGCAGTACACAGAGTCAGTCGGCAGTGAGCACCTGCAAAGAAAAATACACTTTGCTCGTTAATTTCTCTTTCATTATTCTTCTGACAGAGTTGGAACTTTGCCTGCAAACAGGCCTAGAAAACACCTATGCATCAGCGTTGAAAAATCTGAAATCGAACATAGTATGATGATTTTATGATCGAGCAAAGAGAACCATCCTCAGTCAGCTTGGCAGCTTGTGTGTGCATGCAGCAGTACACAACAGTCAGACGACGGAGAGCACCTGCAAAGAAAAATACACTTTGCTCGTTAATATCTCTTTCATTATTCTCCTGACAGAGCTAAAACTTCGCCTGCAAACAGGCCTAGAAAACACCAATGCATCAGCGTTGAAAAATCTGAAATCAAACATAGTATGATGATTTTATGATCAAGCAAAGAGAACCAACCTCAGTCAGCTTGGCAGCTTGTGTGTGCATGCAGCAGTACACAACAGTCAGTCGGCAGTGAGCACCTGCATAGAAAAATACACTTTGCTCGTTAATATCTAATTCATTATTTTCTTGACAGAGCTTAAACTTCGCCTGCAAACAGGCCTAGGAAACACCTATGCATCAGCGTGTAAAAATCTGAAATCAAACATAGTATGATGATTTTATGATCAAACAAAGAGAACCAACCTCTGTCAGCTTGGCAGCTTGTGTGTGCATGCAGCAGTTTACAACAGTCAGATGACGGAGAGCATCTGCAAAGAAAAATACACTTTGCTCGTTAATATCTCATTCAATATTCTCTTGACAGAGCTAACACATGGTCTGCAAACAGGCCTGGAAAACACCTATGCATCGGCGTTGAGAAATCTTAAATCGAACATAGTATGATGATTTTATGATCAAGCAAAGAGAACCAACCTCTGTCAGCTGGGCAGCTTGTGTGTGCATGCAGCAGTACACAACAACGTTAATATCTAATTCATTATTTTCTTGACAGAGCTAAAACTTCGCCTGCGAACAGGCCTAGAAAACACCTTTGCATCAGCGTTGACAAATCTGAAATCGAACATAGTATGATGATTTTATGATCAAGCAAAGAGAACCAACCTCTGTCAGCTGGGCAGCTTGTGTGTCCATGCAGCAGTACACACAGTCAGTCTGCAGTGAGCACCTGCAAAGAAAAATACACTTTGCTCGTTAATTTCTCTTTCATTATTCTCCTGACAGAGCTAAAACTTCGCATGCAAACAGGCCTAGAAAACACCTTTGTATCAGCGTTGACGAATCTAAAATCGAACATAGTGTGATGATTTTATGATCAAGCAAAGAGAACCAACCTCAGTCAGCTGGGCAGCTTGTGTGTGCATGCAGCAGTACACACAGTCAGTCGGCAGTGAGCACCTGCAAAGAAAAATACACTTTGCTCGTTAATTTCTCTTTCATTATTCTCCTGACAGAGTTGGAACTTTGCCTGCAAACAGGCCTAGAAAACACCTATGCATCAGCGTTGAAAAATCTGAAATCGAACATAGTATGATGATTTTATGATCAAGCAAAGAGAACCAACCAACCTCAGTCAGCTGGTCAGCTTGTGTGTGCATGCAGCAGTACACAACAGTCAGTCGACGGAAAGCACCTGCAAAGAAAAATACACTTTGCAAGTGAATATCTCGATCATTATTTTCTTGACAGAGCTTAAACTTCCCCTGCAAACAGGCCTAGGAAACACCTATGCATCAGCGTGTAAAAATCTGAAATCAAACATAGTATGATGATTTTATGATCAAACAAAGAGAACCAACCTCTGTCAGCTTGGCAGCTTGTGTGTGCATGCAGCAGTTTACAACAGTCAGTCGGCAGTGAGCACCTGCAAAGAAAAATACACTTTGCTCGTTAATATCTAATTCATTATTTTCTTGACAGAGCTAAAACTTTGCCTGCAAACAGGTCTAGAAGACACCTATGCATCAGCGTTGAAAAATCTGAAATCGAACATAGTATGATGATTTTATGATCAAGCAAAGAGAACCAACCTCAGTCAGCTGGGCAGCTTGTGTGTGCATGCAGCAGTACACACAGTCAGTCGGCAGTGAGCACCTGCAAAGAAAAATACACTTTGCTCGTTAATTTCTCTTTCATTATTCTCCTGACAGAGTTGGAACTTTGCCTGCAAACAGGCCTAGGAAACACCTATGCATCAGCGTTGAAAAATCTGAAATCGAACATAGTATGATGATTTTATGATCAAGCAAAGAGAACCAACCAACCTCAGTCAGCTGGTCAGCTTGTGTGTGCATGCAGCAGTACACAACAGTCAGTCGACGGAGAGCACCTGCAAAGAAAAATACACTTTGCAAGTTAATATCTCGATCATTATTTTCTTGACAGAGCTTAAACTTCCCCTGCAAACAGGCCTAGGAAACACCTATGCATCAGCGTGTAAAAATCTGAAATCAAACATAGTATGATGATTTTATGATCAAACAAAGAGAACCAACCTCTGTCAGCTTGGCAGCTTGTGTGTGCATGCAGCAGTTTACAACAGTCAGATGACGGAGAGCATCTACAAAGAAAAATACACTTTGCTCGTTAATATCTAATTCATTATTTTCTTGACAGAGCTAAAACTTTGCCTGCAAACAGGTCTAGAAGACACCTATGCATCAGCGTTGACAAATCTGAAATCGAACATAGTATGATGATTTTATGATCAATCAAAGAGAACCAACCTCAGTCAGCTGGGCAGCTTGTGTGTGCATGCAGCAGTACACAACAGTCAGTCGGCAGTGAGCACCTGCAAAGAAAAATACACTTTGCTCGTTAATATCTCTTTCATTATTCTCCTGACAGAGCAAAAACTTCGCCTGCAAACAGGCCTAGAAAACACTAATGCATCAGCGTTGACAAATCTGAAATCGAACATAGTATGATGATTTTATGATCAAGCAAAGAGAACCAACCTCAGTCAGCTGGGCAGCTTGTGTGTGCATGCAGCAGTACACAACAGTCAGTCGGTAGTGAGCACCTGCATAGAAAAATACACTTTGCTCGTTAATATCTAATTCATTATTTTCTTGACAGAGCTAAAACTTCGCCTGCGAACAGGCCTAGAAAACACCTTTGCATCAGCGTTGACAAATCTGAAATCGAACATAGTATGATGATTTTATGATCAAGCAAAGAGAACCAACCTCTGTCAGCTGGGCAGCTTGTGTGTCCATGCAGCAGTACACACAGTCAGTCTGCAGTGAGCACCTGCAAAGAAAAATACACTTTGCTCGTTAATTTCTCTTTCATTATTCTCCTGACAGAGCTAAAACTTCGCCTGCAAACAGGCCTAGAAAACACCTTTGTATCAGCGTTGACGAATCTAAAATCGAACATAGTGTGATGATTTTATGATCAAGCAAAGAGAACCAACCTCAGTCAGCTGGGCAGCTTGTGTGTGCATGCAGCAGTACACAGAGTCAGTCGGCAGTGAGCACCTGCAAAGAAAAATACACTTTGCTCGTTAATTTCTCTTTCATTATTCTTCTGACAGAGTTGGAACTTTGCCTGCAAACAGGCCTAGAAAACACCTATGCATCAGCGTTGAAAAATCTGAAATCGAACATAGTATGATGATTTTATGATCGAGCAAAGAGAACCATCCTCAGTCAGCTTGGCAGCTTGTGTGTGCATGCAGCAGTACACAACAGTCAGACGACGGAGAGCACCTGCAAAGAAAAATACACTTTGCTCGTTAATATCTCTTTCATTATTCTCCTGACAGAGCTAAAACTTCGCCTGCAAACAGGCCTAGAAAACACCAATGCATCAGCGTTGAAAAATCTGAAATCAAACATAGTATGATGATTTTATGATCAAGCAAAGAGAACCAACCTCAGTCAGCTTGGCAGCTTGTGTGTGCATGCAGCAGTACACAACAGTCAGTCGGCAGTGAGCACCTGCATAGAAAAATACACTTTGCTCGTTAATATCTAATTCATTATTTTCTTGACAGAGCTTAAACTTCGCCTGCAAACAGGCCTAGGAAACACCTATGCATCAGCGTGTAAAAATCTGAAATCAAACATAGTATGATGATTTTATGATCAAACAAAGAGAACCAACCTCTGTCAGCTTGGCAGCTTGTGTGTGCATGCAGCAGTTTACAACAGTCAGATGACGGAGAGCATCTGCAAAGAAAAATACACTTTGCTCGTTAATATCTCATTCAATATTCTCTTGACAGAGCTAACACATGGTCTGCAAACAGGCCTGGAAAACACCTATGCATCGGCGTTGAGAAATCTTAAATCGAACATAGTATGATGATTTTATGATCAAGCAAAGAGAACCAACCTCTGTCAGCTGGGCAGCTTGTGTGTGCATGCAGCAGTACACAACAACGTTAATATCTAATTCATTATTTTCTTGACAGAGCTAAAACTTCGCCTGCGAACAGGCCTAGAAAACACCTTTGCATCAGCGTTGACAAATCTGAAATCGAACATAGTATGATGATTTTATGATCAAGCAAAGAGAACCAACCTCTGTCAGCTGGGCAGCTTGTGTGTCCATGCAGCAGTACACACAGTCAGTCTGCAGTGAGCACCTGCAAAGAAAAATACACTTTGCTCGTTAATTTCTCTTTCATTATTCTCCTGACAGAGCTAAAACTTCGCATGCAAACAGGCCTAGAAAACACCTTTGTATCAGCGTTGACGAATCTAAAATCGAACATAGTGTGATGATTTTATGATCAAGCAAAGAGAACCAACCTCAGTCAGCTGGGCAGCTTGTGTGTGCATGCAGCAGTACACACAGTCAGTCGGCAGTGAGCACCTGCAAAGAAAAATACACTTTGCTCGTTAATTTCTCTTTCATTATTCTCCTGACAGAGTTGGAACTTTGCCTGCAAACAGGCCTAGAAAACACCTATGCATCAGCGTTGAAAAATCTGAAATCGAACATAGTATGATGATTTTATGATCAAGCAAAGAGAACCAACCAACCTCAGTCAGCTGGTCAGCTTGTGTGTGCATGCAGCAGTACACAACAGTCAGTCGACGGAAAGCACCTACAAAGAAAAATACACTTTGCAAGTGAATATCTCGATCATTATTTTCTTGACAGAGCTTAAACTTCCCCTGCAAACAGGCCTAGGAAACACCTATGCATCAGCGTGTAAAAATCTGAAATCAAACATAGTATGATGATTTTATGATCAAACAAAGAGAACCAACCTCTGTCAGCTTGGCAGCTTGTGTGTGCATGCAGCAGTTTACAACAGTCAGTCGGCAGTGAGCACCTGCAAAGAAAAATACACTTTGCTCGTTAATATCTAATTCATTATTTTCTTGACAGAGCTAAAACTTCGCCTGCGAACAGGCCTAGAAAACACCTTTGTATCAGCGTTGAAAAATCTGAAATCGAACATAGTATGATGATTTTATGATCAA
Source organism: Luidia sarsii (assembly GCA_949987565.1). Taxonomy (NCBI): domain Eukaryota; kingdom Metazoa; phylum Echinodermata; class Asteroidea; order Paxillosida; family Luidiidae; genus Luidia; species Luidia sarsii. The sequence goes on from OX465113.1 coordinate 4,701,459, forward strand.
GCAAAGAGAACCAACCTCCGTCAGCTGGGCAGCTTGTGTGTGCATGCAGCAGTACACAACAGTCAGATGACGGAGAGCATCTGCAAAGAAAAATACACTTTGCTCGTTAATATCTCATTCATTATTTTCTTGACAGAGCTAAAACTTCGCCTGCAAACAGGCCTAGAAAACACTAATGCATCAGCGTTGAAAAATCTGAAATCGAACATAGTATGATGATTTTATGATCAAGCAAAGAGAACCAACCTCAGTCAGCTGGGCAGCTTGTGTGTGCATGCAGCAGTACACAACAGTCAGTCGGTAGTGAGCACCTGCATAGAAAAATACACTTTGCTCGTTAATATCTAATTCATTATTTTCTTGACAGAGCTAAAACTTCGCCTGCGAACAGGCCTAGAAAACACCTTTGCATCAGCGTTGACAAATCTGAAATCGAACATAGTATGATGATTTTATGATCAAGCAAAGAGAACCAACCTCTGTCAGCTGGGCAGCTTGTGTGTCCATGCAGCAGTACACACAGTCAGTCTGCAGTGAGCACCTGCAAAGAAAAATACACTTTGCTCGTTAATTTCTCTTTTATTATTCTCCTGACAGAGCTAAAACTTCGCCAGCAAACAGGCCTAGAAAACACCTTTGTATCAGCGTTGACGAATCTAAAATCGAACATAGTGTGATGATTTTATGATCAAGCAAAGAGAACCAACCTCTGTCAGGTAGGCAGCTTGTGTGTGCATGCAGCAGTACACAACAGTCAGTCGACGGAGAGCACCTGCAAAGAAAAATACACTTTGCAAGTTAATATCTCGATCATTATTTTCTTGACAGAGCTTAAACTTCCCCTGCAAACAGGCCTAGGAAACACCTATGCATCAGCGTGTAAAAATCTGAAATCAAACATAGTATGATGATTTTATGATCAAACAAAGAGAACCAACCTCTGTCAGCTTGGCAGCTTGTGTGTGCATGCAGCAGTTTACAACAGTCAGATGACGGAGAGCATCTACAAAGAAAAATACACTTTGCTCGTTAATATCTAATTCATTATTTTCTTGACAGAGCTAAAACTTTGCCTGCAAACAGGTCTAGAAGACACCTATGCATCAGCGTTGACAAATCTGAAATCGAACATAGTATGATGATTTTATGATCAATCAAAGAGAACCAACCTCAGTCAGCTGGGCAGCTTGTGTGTGCATGCAGCAGTACACAACAGTCAGACGACGGAGAGCACCTGCAAAGAAAAATACACTTTGCTCGTTAATATCTCTTTCATTATTCTCCTGACAGAGCTAAAACTTCGCCTGCCAACAGGCCTAGAAAACACCAATGCATCAGCGTTGAAAAATCTGAAATCAAACATAGTATGATGATTTTATGATCAAGCAAAGAGAACCAACCTCAGTCAGCTTGGCAGCTTGTGTGTGCATGCAGCAGTACACAACAGTCAGTCGGCAGTGAGCACCTGCATAGAAAAATACACTTTGCTCGTTAATATCTAATTCATTATTTTCTTGACAGAGCTAAAACTTCGCCTGCAAACAGGCCTAGAAAACACCTATGCATCAGCATTGAAAAATCTGAAATCAAACATAGTATGATGATTTTATGATCAAGCAAAGAGAACCAACCTCTGTCAGCTGGGCAGCTTGTGTGTGCATACAGCAGTACACAACAGTCAGTCGACGGAGAGCACCTGCAAAGATAAATACACTTTGCTCGTTAATATCTCATTCATTATTTTCCTGACAGAGCTAAAACTTCGCGTGCAAACAGGCTTAGAAATCACTTATCCATCAGCGTTGAAAAATCTGAAATAAAACATAGTATGATGATTTTATGATCGAGCAAAGAGAACCAACCTCAGTCAGCTGGGCAGCTTGTGTGTACATGCAGCAGTACACAACAGTCAGTCGGCAGTGAGCGCCTGCATGGAAAAATACACTTTGCTCGTTAATATCTAATTCATTATTCTCTTGACAGGCCTAAAACTTCGCCTGCAAACAGGCCTAGAAATCACCTATCCATCAGCGTTGAAAAATCTGAAATGGAACATAGTATGATGATTTTATGATCAAGCAAAGAGAACCAACCTCTGTCAGCTGGGCAGCTTGTGTGTCCATGCAGCAGTACACACAGTCAGACGACGGAGAGCATCTACAAAGAAAAATACACTTTGCTCGTTAATATCTCATTCATTATTTTCTTGACAGAGCTAAAACTTTGCCTGCAAACAGTTCTAGAAGACACCTATGCATCAGCGTTGAAAAATCTGAAATCGAACATAGTATGATGATTTTATGATCAAGCAAAGAGAACCAACCTCAGTCAGCTGGGCAGCTTGTGTGTCCATGCAGCAGTACACACAGTCAGTCGGCAGTGAGCACCTGCAAAGAAAAATACACTTTGCTCGTTAATTTCTCTTTCATTATTCTCCTGACAGAGTTGGAACTTTGCCTGCAAACAGGCCTAGGAAACACCTATGCATCAGCGTTGAAAAATCTGAAATCGAACATAGTATGATGATTTTATGATCAAGCAAAGAGAACCAACCAACCTCAGTCAGCTGGTCAGCTTGTGTGTGCATGCAGCAGTACACAACAGTCAGTCGACGGAGAGCACCTGCAAAGAAAAATACACTTTGCAAGTTAATATCTCGATCATTATTTTCTTGACAGAGCTTAAACTTCGCCTGCAAACAGGCCTAGGAAACACCTATGCATCAGCGTGTAAAAATCTGAAATCAAACATAGTATGATGATTTTATGATCAAACAAAGAGAACCAACCTCTGTCAGCTTGGAAGCTTGTGTGTGCATGCAGCAGTTTACAACAGTCAGATGACGGAGAGCATCTACAAAGAAAAATACACTTTGCTCGTTAATATCTCATTCATTATTTTCTTGACAGAGCTAAAACTTTGCCTGCAAACAGGTCTAGAAGACACCTATGCATCAGCGTTGACAAATCTGAAATCGAACATAGTATGATGATTTTATGATCAATCAAAGAGAACCAACCTCAGTCAGCTGGGCAGCTTGTGTGTGCATGCAGCAGTACACAACAGTCAGTCGGCAGTGAGCACCTGCAAAGAAAAATACACTTTGCTCGTTAATATCTCTTTCATTATTCTCCTGACAGAGCAAAAACTTCGCCTGCAAACAGGCCTAGAAAACACTAATGCATCAGCGTTGACAAATCTGAAATCGAACATAGTATGATGATTTTATGATCAAGCAAAGAGAACCAACCTCAGTCAGCTGGGCAGCTTGTGTGTGCATGCAGCAGTACACAACAGTCAGTCGGTAGTGAGCACCTGCATAGAAAAATACACTTTGCTCGTTAATATCTAATTCATTATTTTCTTGACAGAGCTAAAACTTCGCCTGCGAACAGGCCTAGAAAACACCTTTGCATCAGCGTTGACAAATCTGAAATCGAACATAGTATGATGATTTTATGATCAAGCAAAGAGAACCAACCTCTGTCAGCTGGGCAGCTTGTGTGTCCATGCAGCAGTACACACAGTCAGTCTGCAGTGAGCACCTGCAAAGAAAAATACACTTTGCTCGTTAATTTCTCTTTCATTATTCTCCTGACAGAGCTAAAACTTCGCCTGCAAACAGGCCTAGAAAACACCTTTGTATCAGCGTTGACGAATCTAAAATCGAACATAGTGTGATGATTTTATGATCAAGCAAAGAGAACCAACCTCAGTCAGCTGGGCAGCTTGTGTGTGCATGCAGCAGTACACAGAGTCAGTCGGCAGTGAGCACCTGCAAAGAAAAATACACTTTGCTCGTTAATTTCTCTTTCATTATTCTCCTGACAGAGTTGGAACTTTGCCTGCAAACAGGCCTAGAAAACACCTATGCATCAGCGTTGAAAAATCTGAAATCGAACATAGTATGATGATTTTATGATCGAGCAAAGAGAACCATCCTCAGTCAGCTTGGCAGCTTGTGTGTGCATGCAGCAGTACACAACAGTCAGACGACGGAGAGCACCTGCAAAGAAAAATACACTTTGCTCGTTAATATCTCTTTCATTATTCTCCTGACAGAGCTAAAACTTCGCCTGCAAACAGGCCTAGAAAACACCAATGCATCAGCGTTGAAAAATCTGAAATCAAACATAGTATGATGATTTTATGATCAAGCAAAGAGAACCAACCTCAGTCAGCTTGGCAGCTTGTGTGTGCATGCAGCAGTACACAACAGTCAGTCGGCAGTGAGCACCTGCATAGAAAAATACACTTTGCTCGTTAATATCTAATTCATTATTTTCTTGACAGAGCTTAAACTTCGCCTGCAAACAGGCCTAGGAAACACCTATGCATCAGCGTGTAAAAATCTGAAATCAAACATAGTATGATGATTTTATGATCAAACAAAGAGAACCAACCTCTGTCAGCTTGGCAGCTTGTGTGTGCATGCAGCAGTTTACAACAGTCAGATGACGGAGAGCATCTGCAAAGAAAAATACACTTTGCTCGTTAATATCTCATTCAATATTCTCTTGACAGAGCTAACACATGGTCTGCAAACAGGCCTGGAAAACACCTATGCATCGGCGTTGAGAAATCTTAAATCGAACATAGTATGATGATTTTATGATCAAGCAAAGAGAACCAACCTCTGTCAGCTGGGCAGCTTGTGTGTGCATGCAGCAGTACACAACAGTCAGACGACGGAGAGCACCTGCAAAGAAAAATACACTTTGCTCGTTAATATTTAATTCATTATTTTCTTGACAGAGCTAAAACTTCGCCTGCAAACAGGCCTAGAAAACACCTATGCATCAGCGTTAAAAAATCTGAAGTCGAACATAGTATGATGATTTTATGATCAAGCAAAGAGAACCAACCTCTGTCAGCTTGACAGCTTGTGTGTGCATATAGCAGTACACAACAGTCAGATGACGGAGAGCATCTGCAAAGAAAAATACACTTTGCTCGTTAATATCTCATTCAATATTCTCTTGACAGAGCTAACACATGGTCTGCAAACAGGCCTAGAAAACACTAATGCATCAGCGTTGAAAAATCTGAAATCGAACATAGTATGATGATTTTATGATCAAGCAAAGAGAACCAACCTCAGTCAGCTGGGCAGCTTGTGTGTGCATGCAGCAGTACACAACAGTCAGTCGGTAGTGAGCACCTGCATAGAAAAATACACTTTGCTCGTTAATATCTAATTCATTATTTTCTTGACAGAGCTAAAGCTTCGCCTGCGAACAGGCCTAGAAAACACCTTTGCATCAGCGTTGACAAATCTGAAATCGAACATAGTATGATGATTTTATGATCAAGCAAAGAGAACCAACCTCTGTCAGCTTGGCAGCTTGTGTGTGCATGCAGCAGTTTACAACAGTCAGTCGGCAGTGAGCACCTGCAAAGAAAAATACACTTTGCTCGTTAATATCTAATTCATTATTTTCTTGACAGAGCTAAAACTTCGCCTGCGAACAGGCCTAGAAAACACCTTTGTATCAGCGTTGAAAAATCTGAAATCGAACATAGTATGATGATTTTATGATCAAGCAAAGAGAACCAACCTCCGTCAGCTGGGCAGCTTGTGTGTGCATGCAGCAGTACACAACAGTCAGATGACGGAGAGCATCTGCAAAGAAAAATACACTTTGCTCGTTAATATCTCATTCATTATTTTCTTGACAGAGCTAAAACTTCGCCTGCAAACAGGCCTAGAAAACACTAATGCATCAGCGTTGAAAAATCTGAAATCGAACATAGTATGATGATTTTATGATCAAGCAAAGAGAACCAACCTCAGTCAGCTGGGCAGCTTGTGTGTGCATGCAGCAGTACACAACAGTCAGTCGGTAGTGAGCACCTGCATAGAAAAATACACTTTGCTCGTTAATATCTAATTCATTATTTTCTTGACAGAGCTAAAACTTCGCCTGCGAACAGGCCTAGAAAACACCTTTGCATCAGCGTTGACAAATCTGAAATCGAACATAGTATGATGATTTTATGATCAAGCAAAGAGAACCAACCTCTGTCAGCTGGGCAGCTTGTGTGTCCATGCAGCAGTACACACAGTCAGTCTGCAGTGAGCACCTGCAAAGAAAAATACACTTTGCTCGTTAATTTCTCTTTTATTATTCTCCTGACAGAGCTAAAACTTCGCCAGCAAACAGGCCTAGAAAACACCTTTGTATCAGCGTTGACGAATCTAAAATCGAACATAGTGTGATGATTTTATGATCAAGCAAAGAGAACCAACCTCTGTCAGGTAGGCAGCTTGTGTGTGCATGCAGCAGTACACAACAGTCAGTCGACGGAGAGCACCTGCAAAGAAAAATACACTTTGCAAGTTAATATCTCGATCATTATTTTCTTGACAGAGCTTAAACTTCCCCTGCAAACAGGCCTAGGAAACACCTATGCATCAGCGTGTAAAAATCTGAAATCAAACATAGTATGATGATTTTATGATCAAACAAAGAGAACCAACCTCTGTCAGCTTGGCAGCTTGTGTGTGCATGCAGCAGTTTACAACAGTCAGATGACGGAGAGCATCTACAAAGAAAAATACACTTTGCTCGTTAATATCTAATTCATTATTTTCTTGACAGAGCTAAAACTTTGCCTGCAAACAGGTCTAGAAGACACCTATGCATCAGCGTTGACAAATCTGAAATCGAACATAGTATGATGATTTTATGATCAATCAAAGAGAACCAACCTCAGTCAGCTGGGCAGCTTGTGTGTGCATGCAGCAGTACACAACAGTCAGACGACGGAGAGCACCTGCAAAGAAAAATACACTTTGCTCGTTAATATCTCTTTCATTATTCTCCTGACAGAGCTAAAACTTCGCCTGCCAACAGGCCTAGAAAACACCAATGCATCAGCGTTGAAAAATCTGAAATCAAACATAGTATGATGATTTTATGATCAAGCAAAGAGAACCAACCTCAGTCAGCTTGGCAGCTTGTGTGTGCATGCAGCAGTACACAACAGTCAGTCGGCAGTGAGCACCTGCATAGAAAAATACACTTTGCTCGTTAATATCTAATTCATTATTTTCTTGACAGAGCTAAAACTTCGCCTGCAAACAGGCCTAGAAAACACCTATGCATCAGCATTGAAAAATCTGAAATCGAACATAGTATGATGATTTTATGATCAAGCAAAGAGAACCAACCTCTGTCAGCTGGGCAGCTTGTGTGTGCATACAGCAGTACACAACAGTCAGTCGACGGAGAGCACCTGCAAAGATAAATACACTTTGCTCGTTAATATCTCATTCATTATTTTCCTGACAGAGCTAAAACTTCGCGTGCAAACAGGCTTAGAAATCACTTATCCATCAGCGTTGAAAAATCTGAAATAAAACATAGTATGATGATTTTATGATCGAGCAAAGAGAACCAACCTCAGTCAGCTGGGCAGCTTGTGTGTACATGCAGCAGTACACAACAGTCAGTCGGCAGTGAGCGCCTGCATGGAAAAATACACTTTGCTCGTTAATATCTAATTCATTATTCTCTTGACAGGCCTAAAACTTCGCCTGCAAACAGGCCTAGAAATCACCTATCCATCAGCGTTGAAAAATCTGAAATGGAACATAGTATGATGATTTTATGATCAAGCAAAGAGAACCAACCTCTGTCAGCTGGGCAGCTTGTGTGTCCATGCAGCAGTACACACAGTCAGACGACGGAGAGCATCTACAAAGAAAAATACACTTTGCTCGTTAATATCTCATTCATTATTTTCTTGACAGAGCTAAAACTTTGCCTGCAAACAGGTCTAGAAGACACCTATGCATCAGCGTTGAAAAATCTGAAATCGAACATAGTATGATGATTTTATGATCAAGCAAAGAGAACCAACCTCAGTCAGCTGGGCAGCTTGTGTGTGCATGCAGCAGTACACACAGTCAGTCGGCAGTGAGCACCTGCAAAGAAAAATACACTTTGCTCGTTAATTTCTCTTTCATTATTCTCCTGACAGAGTTGGAACTTTGCCTGCAAACAGGCCTAGGAAACACCTATGCATCAGCGTTGAAAAATCTGAAATCGAACATAGTATGATGATTTTATGATCAAGCAAAGAGAACCAACCAACCTCAGTCAGCTGGTCAGCTTGTGTGTGCATGCAGCAGTACACAACAGTCAGTCGACGGAGAGCACCTGCAAAGAAAAATACACTTTGCAAGTTAATATCTCGATCATTATTTTCTTGACAGAGCTTAAACTTCGCCTGCAAACAGGCCTAGGAAACACCTATGCATCAGCGTGTAAAAATCTGAAATCAAACATAGTATGATGATTTTATGATCAAACAAAGAGAACCAACCTCTGTCAGCTTGGCAGCTTGTGTGTGCATGCAGCAGTTTACAACAGTCAGATGACGGAGAGCATCTACAAAGAAAAATACACTTTGCTCGTTAATATCTCATTCATTATTTTCTTGACAGAGCTAAAACTTTGCCTGCAAACAGGTCTAGAAAACACCTTTGCATCAGCGTTGACAAATCTGAAATCGAACATAGTATGATGATTTTATGATCAATCAAAGAGAACCAACCTCAGTCAGCTTTGCAGCTTGTGTGTGCATGCAGCAGTACACAACAGTCAGTCGGCAGTGAGCACCTGCAAAGAAAAATACACTTTGCTCGTTAATATCTCTTTCATTATTCTCCTGACAGAGCTAAAACTTCGCCTGCAAACAGGCCTAGAAAACACTAATGCATCAGCGTTGAAAAATCTGAAATCGAACATAGTATGATGATTTTATGATCAAGCAAAGAGAACCAACCTCAGTCAGCTGGGCAGCTTGTGTGTGCATGCAGCAGTACACAACAGTCAGTCGGTAGTGAGCACCTGCATAGAAAAATACACTTTGCTCGTTAATATCTAATTCATTATTTTCTTGACAGAGCTAAAACTTCGCCTGCGAACAGGCCTAGAAAACACCTTTGCATCAGCGTTGACAAATCTGAAATCGAACATAGTATGATGATTTTATGATCAAGCAAAGAGAACCAACCTCTGTCAGCTGGGCAGCTTGTGTGTCCATGCAGCAGTACACACAGTCAGTCTGCAGTGAGCACCTGCAAAGAAAAATACACTTTGCTCGTTAATTTCTCTTTCATTATTCTCCTGACAGAGCTAAAACTTCGCCTGCAAACAGGCCTAGAAAACACCTTTGTATCAGCGTTGACGAATCTAAAATCGAACATAGTGTGATGATTTTATGATCAAGCAAAGAGAACCAACCTCAGTCAGCTGGGCAGCTTGTGTGTGCATGCAGCAGTACACAGAGTCAGTCGGCAGTGAGCACCTGCAAAGAAAAATACACTTTGCTCGTTAATTTCTCTTTCATTATTCTCCTGACAGAGTTGGAACTTTGCCTGCAAACAGGCCTAGAAAACACCTATGCATCAGCGTTGAAAAATCTGAAATCGAACATAGTATGATGATTTTATGATCGAGCAAAGAGAACCATCCTCAGTCAGCTTGGCAGCTTGTGTGTGCATGCAGCAGTACACAACAGTCAGACGACGGAGAGCACCTGCAAAGAAAAATACACTTTGCTCGTTAATATCTCTTTCATTATTCTCCTGACAGAGCTAAAACTTCGCCTGCAAACAGGCCTAGAAAACACCAATGCATCAGCGTTGAAAAATCTGAAATCAAACATAGTATGATGATTTTATGATCAAGCAAAGAGAACCAACCTCAGTCAGCTTGGCAGCTTGTGTGTGCATGCAGCAGTACACAACAGTCAGTCGGCAGTGAGCACCTGCATAGAAAAATACACTTTGCTCGTTAATATCTAATTCATTATTTTCTTGACAGAGCTTAAACTTCGCCTGCAAACAGGCCTAGGAAACACCTATGCATCAGCGTGTAAAAATCTGATATCAAACATAGTATGATGATTTTATGATCAAACAAAGAGAACCAACCTCTGTCAGCTTGGCAGCTTGTGTGTGCATGCAGCAGTTTACAACAGTCAGATGACGGAGAGCATCTGCAAAGAAAAATACACTTTGCTCGTTAATATCTCATTCAATATTCTCTTGACAGAGCTAACACATGGTCTGCAAACAGGCCTGGAAAACACCTATGCATCGGCGTTGAGAAATCTTAAATCGAACATAGTATGATGATTTTATGATCAAGCAAAGAGAACCAACCTCTGTCAGCTGGGCAGCTTGTGTGTGCATGCAGCAGTACACAACAGTCAGACGACGGAGAGCACCTGCAAAGAAAAATACACTTTGCTCGTTAATATTTAATTCATTATTTTCTTGACAGAGCTAAAACTTCGCCTGCAAACAGGCCTAGAAAACACCTATGCATCAGCGTTAAAAAATCTGAAGTCGAACATAGTATGATGATTTTATGATCAAGCAAAGAGAACCAACCTCTGTCAGCTTGACAGCTTGTGTGTGCATATAGCAGTACACAACAGTCAGATGACGGAGAGCATCTGCAAAGAAAAATACACTTTGCTCGTTAATATCTCATTCAATATTCTCTTGACAGAGCTAACACATGGTCTGCAAACAGGCCTAGAAAACACTAATGCATCAGCGTTGAAAAATCTGAAATCGAACATAGTATGATGATTTTATGATCAAGCAAAGAGAACCAACCTCAGTCAGCTGGGCAGCTTGTGTGTGCATGCAGCAGTACACAACAGTCAGTCGGTAGTGAGCACCTGCATAGAAAAATACACTTTGCTCGTTAATATCTAATTCATTATTTTCTTGACAGAGCTAAAGCTTCGCCTGCGAACAGGCCTAGAAAACACCTTTGCATCAGCGTTGACAAATCTGAAATCGAACATAGTATGATGATTTTATGATCAAGCAAAGAGAACCAACCTCTGTCAGCTTGACAGCTTGTGTGTCCATGCAGCAGTACACACAGTCAGTCTGCAGTGAGCACCTGCAAAGAAAAATACACTTTGCTCGTTAATTTCTCTTTCATTATTCTCCTGACAGAGCTAAAACTTCGCCTGCAAACAGGCCTAGAAAACACCAATGCATCAGCGTTGAAAAATCTGAAATCGAACATAGTATGATGATTTTATGATCAAGCAAAGAGAACCAACCTCAGTCAGCTGGGCAGCTTGTGTGTGCATGCAGCAGTACACAACAGTCAGTCGGTAGTGAGCACCTGCAAAGAAAAATACACTTTGCTCGTTAATTTCTCTTTCATTATTCTCCTGATAGAGTTGGAACTTTGCCTGCAAACAGGCCTAGAAAACACCTATGCATCAGTGTTGAAAAATCTGAAATCGAACATAGTATGATGATTTTATGATCAAGCAAAGAGAACCAACCAACCTCAGTCAGCTGGTCAGCTTGTGTGTGCATGCAGCAGTACACAACAGTCAGTCGACGGAGAGCACCTGCAAAGAAAAATACACTTTGCAAGTTAATATCTCGATCATTATTTTCTTGACAGAGCTTAAACTTTGCCTGCAAACAGGCCTAGGAAACACCTATGCATCAGCGTTGAAAAATCTGAAATCGAACATAGTATGATGATTTTAAGATCAAGCAAAGAGAACCAACCTCAGTCACCTGGGCAGCTTGTGTGTGCATGCAGCAGTACACAACAGTTATTCGGCAGTGAGCACCTGCATTGAAAAATACACTTTGCTCGTTAATATCTAATTCATTATTTTTTTGACAGAGCTAAAACTTCGCCTACAAACAGGCCTAGAAAACACCTATGCATCAGCTTTGACAAATCTGAAATCGAACATAGTATGATGATTTTATGATGAAGCAAAGAGAACCAACCTCTGTCAGCTGGGCAGCTTGTGTGTCCATGCAGCAGTACACACAGTCAGTCGGCAGTGAGCACCTGCATAGAAAAATACACTTTGCTCGTTTATATCTAATTCATTATTTTCTTGACAGAGCTAAAACTTCGCCTGCAAACAGGCCTAGAAAACACCTTTACATCAGCGATGACAAATCTGAAATCGAACATAGTATGATGATTTTATGATGAAGCAAAGAGAACCAACCTCTGTCAGCTGGGCAGCTTGTGTGTCCATGCAGCAGTACACACAGTCAGTCGGCAGTGAGCACCTGCAAAGAAAAATACACTTTGCTCGTTAATTTCTCTTTCATTATTCTCCTGACAGAGCTAAAACTTTGCCTGCAAACAGGCCTAGAAAACACCTATGCATCAGCGTTGACAAATCTGAAATCCAACATAGTATGATGATTTTATGATCAAGCAAAGAGAACCAACCTCAGTCAGCTTGGCAGCTTGTGTGTGCATGCAGCAGTACACAACAGTCAGACGACGGAGAGCACCTGCAAAGAAAAATACACTTTGCTCGTTAATATCTCATTCATTATTTTCTTGACAGAGCAAAAACTTCGCCTGCAAACAGGCCTAGAAAACACCTTTGCATCAGCGTTGACAAATCTGAAATCGAACATAGTATGATGATTTTATGATCAAGCAAAGAGAACCAACCTCTGTCAGCTGGGCAGCTTGTGTGTCCATGCAGCAGTACACACAGTCAGTCGGCAGTGAGCACCTGCAAAGAAAAAAACACTTTGCTCGTTAATTTCTCTTTCATTATTCTCCTGACAGAGCTAAAACTTTGCCTGCAAACAGGCCCAGAAAACACCTATGCATCAGCGTTGACAAATCTGAAATCGAACATAGTACGATGATTTTATGATCAAGCAAAGAGAACCAACCTCAGTCAGCTGGGCAGCTTGTGTGTGCATGCAGCAGTACACAACAGTCAGTCGGCAGTGAGCACCTGTAAAGAAAAACACACTTTGCTTGTTAATATCTAATTCATTATTTTCTTGACAGAGCTAAAACTTTGCCTGCAAACAGGTCTAGAAAACACCCATGCATCAGAGTTGACAAATCTGAAATCGAACATAGTATGATGATTTTATGATCAAGCAAAGACAACCAACCTCAGTCAGCTGGGCAGCTTGTGTGTCCATGCAGCAGTACACACAGTCAGTCGGCAGTGAGCACCTGCAAAGAAAAAAACACTTTGCTCGTTAATTTCTCTTTCATTATTCTCCTGACAGAGCTAAAACTTTGCCTGCAAACAGGCCCAGAAAACACCTATGCATCAGCGTTGACAAATCTGAAATCGAACATAGTATGAAGATTTTATGATCAAGCAAAGAGAACCAACCTCAGTCAGCTGGGCAGCTTGTGTGTGCATGCAGCAGTACACAACAGTCAGTCGGCAGTGAGCACCTGCAAAGAAAAATACACTTTGCTCGTTAATATCTCTTTCATTATTCTCCTGACAGAGCTAAAACTTCGCCTGCAAACAGGCCTAGAAAAGACTAATGCATCAGCGTTGAAAAATCTGAAATCGAACATAGTATGATGATTTTATGATCAAGCAAAGAGAACCAACCTCAGTCAGCTGGGCAGCTTGTGTGTGCATGCAGCAGTACACAACAGTCAGTCGGTAGTGAGCACCTGCATAGAAAAATACACTTTGCTCGTTAATATCTAATTCATTATTTTCTTGACAGAGCTAAAACTTCGCCTGCGAACAGGCCTAGAAAACACCTTTGTATCAGCGTTGAAAAATCTGAAATAAAACATAGTATGATGATTTTATGATCGAGCAAAGAGAACCAACCTCAGTCAGCTGGGCAGCTTGTGTGTACATGCAGCAGTACACAACAGTCAGTCGGCAGTGAGCGCCTGCATGGAAAAATACACTTTGCTCGTTAATATCTAATTCGTTATTCTCTTGACAGGCCTAAAACTTCGCCTGCAAACAGGCCTAGAAATCACCTATCCATCAGCGTTGAAAAATCTGAAATGGAACATAGTATGATGATTTTATGATCAAGCAAAGAGAACCAACCTCTGTCAGCTGGGCAGCTTGTGTGTCCATGCAGCAGTACACACAGTCAGTCGGCAGTGAGCACCTGCAAAGAAAAATACACTTTGCTTGTTAATTTCTCTTTCGTTATTCTCCTGACAGAGCTAAAACTTTGCCTGCAAACAGGCCTAGAAAACACCTATGCATCAGCGTTGACAAATCTGAAATCGAACATAGTACGATGATTTTATGATCAAGCAAAGAGAACCAACCTCAGTCAGCTGGGCAGCTTGTGTGTGCATGCAGCAGTACACAACAGTCAGTCAGCAGTGAGCACCTGTAAAGAAAAATACACTTTGCTCGTTAATATCTAATTCATTATTTTCTTGACAGAGCTAAAACTTCGCCTGCAAACAGGCCTAGAAATCACCTATCCATCATCGTTGACAAATCTGAAATCGAACATAGTATGATGATTTTATGATCAAGCAAAGAGAACCAACCTCCGTCAGCTGGGCAGCTTGTGTGTGCATGCAGCAGTACACAACAGTCAGATGACGGAGAGCATCTGCAAAGAAAAATACACTTTGCTCGTTAATATCTCATTCATTATTTTCTTGACAGAGCTAAAACTTTGCCTGCAAACAGGTCTAGATAACACCTATGCATCAGCGTTGACAAATCTGAAATCAAACATAGTATGATGATTTTATGATCAAGCAAAGAGAACCAACCTCAGTCAGCTTGGCAGCTTGTGTGTGCATGCAGCAGTACACAACAGTCAGTCGACGGAGAGCACCTGCAAAGATAAATACACTTTGCTCGTTAATATCTCATTCATTATTTTCCTGACAGAGCTAAAACTTCGCGTGCAAACAGGCTTAGAAATCACTTATCCATCAGCGTTGAAAAATCTGAAATAAAACATAGTATGATGATTTTATGATCGAGCAAAAAGAACCAACCTCTGTCAGCTGGGCAGCTTGTGTGTCCATGCAGCAGTACACACAGTCAGTCGGCAGTGAGCACCTGCAAAGAAAAATACACTTTGCTTGTTAATTTCTCTTTCGTTATTCTCCTGACAGAGCTAAAACTTTGCCTGCAAACAGGCCTAGAAAACACCTATGCATCAGCGTTGACAAATCTGAAATCGAACATAGTACGATGATTTTATGATCGAGCAAAGAGAACCAACCTCAGTCAGCTGGGCAGCTTGTGTGTGCATGCAGCAGTACACAACAGTCAGTCGGTAGTGAGCACCTGCATAGAAAAATACACTTTGCTCGTTAATATCTAATTCATTATTTTCTTGACAGAGCTAAAACTTCGCCTGCAAACAGGCCTAGAAATCACCTATGCATCAGCATTGAAAAATCTGAAATCGAACATAGTATGATGATTTTATGATCAAGCAAAGAGAACCAACCTCTGTCAGCTGGGCAGCTTGTGTGTGCATACAGCAGTAAACAACAGTCAGTCGACGGAGAGCATCTGCAAAGAAAAATACACTTTGCTCGTTAATATCTCATTCAATATTCTCTTGACAGAGCTAACACATGGTCTGCAAACAGGCCTAGAAAACACTAATGCATCAGCGTTGAAAAATCTGAAATCGAACATAGTATGATGATTTTATGATCAAGCAAAGAGAACCAACCTCAGTCAGCTGGGCAGCTTGTGTGTGCATGCAGCAGTACACAACAGTCAGTCGGTAGTGAGCACCTGCATAGAAAAATACACTTTGCTCGTTAATATCTAATTCATTATTTTCTTGACAGAGCTAAAACTTCGCCTGCGAACAGGCCTAGAAAACACCTTTGCATCAGCGTTGACAAATCTGAAATCGAACATAGTATGATGATTTTATGATCGAGCAAAGAGAACCAACCTCAGTCAGCTGGGCAGCTTGTGTGTGCATGCAGCAGTACACAACAGTCAGTCGGTAGTGAGCACCTGCATAGAAAAATACACTTTGCTCGTTAATATCTAATTCATTATTTTCTTGACAGAGCTAAAACTTCGCCTGCAAACAGGCCTAGAAATCACCTATGCATCAGCATTGAAAAATCTAAAATCGAACATAGTGTGATGATTTTATGATCAAGCAAAGAGAACCAACCTCAGTCAGCTGGGCAGCTTGTGTGTGCATGCAGCAGTACACAACAGTCAGTTGGCAGTGAGCACCTGTAAAGAAAAATACACTTTGGTTGTTAATATCTAATTCATTTTTTTCTTGACAGAGCTAAAACTTCGCCTGCAAACAGGCCTAGAAATCACCTATGCATCATCGTTGACAAATCTGAAATCGAACATAGTATGATGATTTTATGATCAAGCAAAGAGAACCAACCTCTGTCAGCTGGGCAGCTTGTGTGTGCATGCAGCAGTACACAACAGTCAGATGACGGAGAGCATCTGCAAAGAAAAATACACTTTGCTCGTTAATATCTCATTCATTATTTTCTTGACAGAGCTAAAACTTTGCCTGCAAACAGGTCTAGATAATACCTATGCATCAGCGTTGACAAATCTGAAATCAAACATAGTATGATGATTTTATGATCAAGCAAAGAGAACCAACCTCAGTCAGCTTGGCAGCTTGTGTGTGCATGCAGCAGTACACAACAGTCAGTCGGCAGTGAGCACCTGCATAGAAAAATACACTTTGCTCGTTAATATCTAATTCATTATTTTCTTGACAGAGCTAACACTTCGCGTGCAAACAGGCCTAGAAAACACCTATGCATCAGCGTTGAAAAATCTGAAATAAAACATAGTATGATGATTTTATGATCGAGCAAAGAGAACCAACCTCAGTCAGCTGGGCAGCTTGTGTGTACATGCAGCAGTACACAACAGTCAGTCGGCAGTGAGCGCCTGCATGGAAAAATACACTTTGCTCGTTAATATCTAATTCATTATTCTCTTGACAGGCCTAAAACTTCGCCTGCAAACAGGCCTAGAAATCACCTATCCATCAGCGTTGAAAAATCTGAAATGGAACATAGTATGATGATTTTATGATCAAGCAAAGAGAACCAACCTCTGTCAGCTGGGCAGCTTGTGTGTCCATGCAGCAGTACACACAGTCAGTCGGCAGTGAGCACCTGCAAAGAAAAATACACTTTGCTTGTTAATTTCTCTTTCGTTATTCTCCTGACAGAGCTAAAACTTTGCCTGCAAACAGGCCTAGAAAACACCTATGCATCAGCGTTGACAAATCTGAAATCGAACATAGTACGATGATTTTATGATCAAGCAAAGAGAACCAACCTCAGTCAGCTGGGCAGCTTGTGTGTGCATGCAGCAGTACACAACAGTCAGTCAGCAGTGAGCACCTGTAAAGAAAAATACACTTTGCTCGTTAATATCTAATTCATTATTTTCTTGACAGAGCTAAAACTTCGCCTGCAAACAGGCCTAGAAATCACCTATCCATCAGCGTTGAAAAATCTGAAATGGAACATAGTATGATGCTTTTATGATCAAGCAAAGAGAACCAACCTCTGTCAGCTAGGCAGCTTGTGTGTGCATGCAGCAGTACACAACAGTCAGTCGACGGAGAGCACCTGCAAAGAAAAATACACTTTGCTCGTTAATATCTCATTCAATATTTTCTTGACGGAGGTAACACTTGGTCTGCAAACAGGCCTAGAAATCACCTATGCATCATCGTTGACAAATCTGAAATCGAACATAGTATGATGATTTTATGATCAAGCAAAGAGAACCAACCTCCGTCAGCTGGGCAGCTTGTGTGTGCATGCAGCAGTACACAACAGTCAGATGACGGAGAGCATCTGCAAAGAAAAATACACTTTGCTCGTTAATATCTCATTCATTATTTTCTTGACAGAGCTAAAACTTTGCCTGCAAACAGGTCTAGATAACACCTATGCATCAGCGTTGACAAATCTGAAATCAAACATAGTATGATGATTTTATGATCAAGCAAAGAGAACCAACCTCAGTCAGCTTGGCAGCTTGTGTGTGCATGCAGCAGTACACAACAGTCAGTCGACGGAGAGCACCTGCAAAGATAAATACACTTTGCTCGTTAATATCTCATTCATTATTTTCCTGACAGAGCTAAAACTTCGCGTGCAAACAGGCTTAGAAATCACTTATCCATCAGCGTTGAAAAATCTGAAATAAAACATAGTATGATGATTTTATGATCGAGCAAAGAGAACCAACCTCTGTCAGCTGGGCAGCTTGTGTGTCCATGCAGCAGTACACACAGTCAGTCGGCAGTGAGCACCTGCAAAGAAAAATACACTTTGCTTGTTAATTTCTCTTTCGTTATTCTCCTGACAGAGCTAAAACTTTGCCTGCAAACAGGCCTAGAAAACACCTATGCATCAGCGTTGACAAATCTGAAATCGAACATAGTACGATGATTTTATGATCAAGCAAAGAGAACCAACCTCAGTCAGCTGGGCAGCTTGTGTGTGCATGCAGCAGTACACAACAGTCAGTCAGCGGTGAGCACCTGTAAAGAAAAATACACTTTGCTCGTTAATATCTAATTCATTATTTTCTTGACAGAGCTAAAACTTCGCCTGCAAACAGGCCTAGAAATCACCTATCCATCAGCGTTGAAAAATCTGAAATGGAACATAGTATGATGCTTTTATGATCAAGCAAAGAGAACCAACCTCTGTCAGCTAGGCAGCTTGTGTGTGCATGCAGCAGTACACAACAGTCAGTCGACGGAGAGCACCTGCAAAGAAAAATACACTTTGCTCGTTAATATCTCATTCAATATTTTCTTGACGGAGGTAACACTTGGTCTGCAAACAGGCCTAGAAATCACCTATGCATCATCGTTGACAAATCTGAAATCGAACATAGTATGATGATTTTATGATCAAGCAAAGAGAACCAACCTCTGTCAGCTGGGCAGCTTGTGTGTGCATGCAGCAGTACACAACAGTCAGATGACGGAGAGCATCTGCAAAGAAAAATACACTTTGCTCGTTAATATCTCATTCATTATTTTCTTGACAGAGCTAAAACTTTGCCTGCAAACAGGTCTAGAGAACACCTATGCATCAGCGTTGACAAATCTGAAATCAAACATAGTATGATGATTTTATGATCAAGCAAAGAGAACCAACCTCAGTCAGCTTGGCAGCTTGTGTGTGCATGCAGCAGTACACAACAGTCAGTCGACGGAGAGCACCTGCAAAGATAAATACACTTTGCTCGTTAATATCTCATTCATTATTTTCCTGACAGAGCTAAAACTTCGCGTGCAAACAGGCTTAGAAATCACTTATCCATCAGCGTTGAAAAATCTGAAATAAAACATAGTATGATGATTTTATGATCGAGCAAAGAGAACCAACCTCAGTCAGCTGGGCAGCTTGTGTGTACATGCAGCAGTACACAACAGTCAGTCGGCAGTGAGCGCCTGCATGGAAAAATACACTTTGCTCGTTAATATCTAATTCATTATTCTCTTGACAGGCCTAAAACTTCGCCTGCAAACAGGCCTAGAAATCACCTATCCATCAGCGTTGAAAAATCTGAAATGGAACATAGTATGATGATTTTATGATCAAGCAAAGAGAACCAACCTCTGTCAGCTGGGCAGCTTGTGTGTCCATGCAGCAGTACACACAGTCAGTCGGCAGTGAGCACCTGCAAAGAAAAATACACTTTGCTTGTTAATTTCTCTTTCGTTATTCTCCTGACAGAGCTAAAACTTTGCCTGCAAACAGGCCTAGAAAACACCTATGCATCAGCGTTGACAAATCTGAAATCGAACATAGTACGATGATTTTATGATCAAGCAAAGAGAACCAACCTCAGTCAGCTGGGCAGCTTGTGTGTGCATGCAGCAGTACACAACAGTCAGTCAGCAGTGAGCACCTGTAAAGAAAAATACACTTTGCTCGTTAATATCTAATTCATTATTTTCTTGACAGAGCTAAAACTTCGCCTGCAAACAGGCCTAGAAATCACCTATCCATCAGCGTTGAAAAATCTGAAATGGAACATAGTATGATGCTTTTATGATCAAGCAAAGAGAACCAACCTCTGTCAGCTAGGCAGCTTGTGTGTGCATGCAGCAGTACACAACAGTCAGTCGACGGAGAGCACCTGCAAAGAAAAATACACTTTGCTCGTTAATATCTCATTCAATATTTTCTTGACGGAGGTAACACTTGGTCTGCAAACAGGCCTGGAAAACACCTATGCATCGGCGTTGAAAAATCTGAAATCAAACATAGTATGATGATTTTATGATCGAGCAAAGAGAACCAACCTCTGTCAGCTTGGCAGCTTGTGTGTGCATGCAGCAGTACACAACAGTCAGTCGACGGAGAGCACCTGCAAAGAAAAATACATTTTGCTCGTTAATATCTCATTCATTATTTTCCTGACAGAGCTAAAACTTCGCCTGCAAACAGGCCTAGAAATCACCAATGCATCAGCGTTGAAAAATCTGAAATCGAACATAGTATGATGATTTTATGATCAAGCAAAAAGAACCAACCTCTGTCAGCTTGGCAGCTTGTGTGTGCATGCAGCAGTAAACTACAGTCAGACGACGGAGAGCACCTGCAAAGAAAAATACACTTTGCTCGTTAATATCTCATTCATTATTCTCTTCACAGAGCTAAAACTTGGTCTGCAAACAGGCCTGGAAAACACCTATGCATCAGCGTTGAAAAATCTGAAATGGAACATAGTATGATGATTTTATGATCAAGCAAAGAGAACCAACCTCTGTCAGCTGGGCAGCTTGTGTGTGCATGCAGCAGTACACAACAGTCAGATGACGGAGAGCATCTGCAAAGAAAAATACACTTTGCTCGTTAATATCTCATTCAATATTCTCTTGACAGAGCTAACACATGGTCTGCAAACAGGCCTGGAAAACACCTATGCATCGGCGTTGAGAAATCTTAAATCGAACATAGTATGATGATTTTATGATCAAGCAAAGAGAACCAACCTCTGTCAGCTGGGCAGCTTGTGTGTGCATGCAGCAGTACACAACAGTCAGACGACGGAGAGCACCTGCAAAGAAAAATACACTTTGCTCGTTAATATTTAATTCATTATTTTCTTGACAGAGCTAAAACTTCGCCTGCAAACAGGCCTAGAAAACACCTATGCATCAGCGTTAAAAAATCTGAAATCGAACATAGTATGATGATTTTATGATCAAGCAAAGAGAACCAACCTCTGTCAGCTTGACAGCTTGTGTGTGCATGCAGCAGTACACAACAGTCAGATGGCGGAGAGCACCTGCAAAGAAAAATACACTTTGCTCGTTAAGATCTCATTCATTATTCTCTTCACAGAGCTAAAACTTGGTCTGCAAACAGGCCTGGAAAACACCTATGCATCAGCGTTGAAAAATCTGAAATGGAACATAGTATGATGATTTTATGATCAAGCAAAGAGAACCAACCTCTCTCAGCTCGGCAGCTTGTGTGTGCATGCAGCAGTACACAACAGTCAGTCGGCGGAGAGCACCTGCAAAGAAAAATACACTTTGCTCGTTAATATCTCATTCAATATTCTCTTGACAGAGCTAACACATGGCCTGCAAACAGGCCTAGAAATCACCTATCCATCAGCGTTGAAAAATCTGAAATCGAACATAGTATGATGATGTTATGATCGATCAAAGAGAACCAACCTCAGTCAGCTGGGCAGTTTGTGTGTGCATGCAGCAGTACACAGCAGTCAGTCGGCAGTTAGCACCTGCATGGAAAAATACACTTTGCTCGTTAATATCTAATTCATTATTTTCCTGACAGAGCTAAAACTTCGCCTGCAAACAGGCCTAGAAATCACCAATGCATCAGCGTTGAAAAATCTGAAATCGAACATAGTATGATGATTTTATGATCAAGCAAAGAGAACCAACCTCAGTCAGCTGGGCAGCTTGTGTGTGCATGCAGCAGTACACACAGTCAGTCGGCAGTAAGCACCTGTAAAGAAAAATACACTTTGCTCGTTAATATCTCCTCCAATATTATTATGATGAAGCAAAAACTTGCCCTGCAGTGAGGCCTTTGAAAACGCAATCCACCAGTATCAAGAAATCTCAAATCGGACATTTTAGGATAAAATTATTATCATTTAAAGAGAACTTACTTCCATCAGCGAGGCAGCTTGTGTTGTATTGGCAGTTGCACCTTACAGTCGGCCTGAGAGAATTAGGAAAGAAAAACAGTTTTTGCGAGTTAATATCTCCTTCAATATTATTATGATAATGCTAAAACTTGGTCTGGAGCGAGGCCTTGGATAAGGCAATCGACAAGTATCAAGAAATCCGAAATCGGACATTTGATGATGAAATTATAATCTTGCAAATAGAACTTACTTCCATCAGCGAGGCAGCTTGTATTGTATGGGCAGTAGCACATTACAGTCGGCCTAAGAGAATCAGGATAGAAAAACAGACTTTGCGAGTTAATATCTCCTTAAATATTATCATGATGAAGCTAAAACTTGGCCTGTATTGAGGCCTTGAAAAAGGCAATCAACCAGTATCAAGAAATCTCAAATCGGACATTTTATGATGAAATTATAATCATGCAAAGAGAACTTACTTTCAACGGCGAGGTAGCTTGTGTTGTATGGGCAGTAGCACTTTACATTCGGCCTGAGAGAATCAGGAAAGAAAAACAGACTGCGAGTTGATATCTCCTTCAATATTATTATGATAATGCTAAAACTTGGTCTGCACACTGTAAAAACGGTGCTCACATCATGCACATGGATGACGTATGTTGAGGCACATGGTGCACGATACATGCGCATGAGGTGATGCTCCCTTTTACTCCATGTGCTTGAGGTACAGTAAATAGGGAGATGTTCTTGTACATGAAGCACTTCATGCACCTCATCCAACTTTTGCTCAAGTGATTACAATGACACATGTGCTTGAGCTACAGTATTTCATGTGCATGAAGTACAGTAGGTGCCTCAAGTGTTCATGATTCTGGGACAAATATGTGCCATTGCAGAAGTGCATGAGGTGCAGTTCGTTTTGACAGTGCAGTGAGACCTTGGATAAGGCAATCGACCAGTATCACGAAATCTCAAATCGGATATTTGATGATGAAATTATAATCAAGCAAAGATAACTTACTTCCATCAGCGAGCAGTTTGTGTGTTATGGGCTGTAGCACATTACAGTCGGCCTGAGAGAATCAGGAAAGAAAAACAGACTTTGCGAGTTAATATCTCCTTCAATATTATTATGATAATACTAAAACTTGGTCTGCAGTGAGGCCTTCGAAAAGGCAATCGACAAGTATCAAGAAATCTCATATCGGACATTTCATGATGAATTCATAATCATGCAAAGAGAACTTACTTACATTAGAGAGACAGCTTGTGTTGTATGGGCAGTAGCACATTAGAGTCGGCCTAAGAGAATCAGGACAGAAAAACAGACTTTGTGAGTTATTATCTCCTTCAATATTATTATGATGAAGCTAAAACTTGGTCTGCAGTGAGGCCATGGAAACGGTAATCGACCAGTATCAAGAAATCTCAAATCGGACATTTGATGATGAAATTATAATCAAGCAAAGAGAACTTACTTCCATCAGCGAGGCAGCTTGTGTTGTATGGGCAGTAGCACATTACAGTCGGCCTGAGAGAATCAGGAAAGAAAAACATACTTTGCGAGTTAATATCTCCGTCAATATTATTATGATGAAACAAAAACTTGCCCTGCAGTAAGGCCTTTGAAAACGCAATCCACCAGTATCAAGAAATCTCAAATCGGACATTTTAGGATAAAATTATTATCATTCAAAGAGAACTTACTTCCATCAGCGAGGCAGCTTGTATTGTACAGTCGGCCTGAGAGAATCAGGAAAGAAAAACAGATTTTGCGAGTTAATATTTCCTTCAATATTGTTATGATGTAGCTAGAACTTGGCCTGCAGTGAGCCCTTGGATAAGGCAATCGACAAGTATTAAGAAATCTGAAATTGAGCATTTGATGATGAAATTATAATCAAGCAAAGAGAACTTACTTCCATAAGCGAGGCAGCTTGTGTTGTAAGAGCAGTAGCACATTACAGTCGGCCTGAGAGAATCAGGAAAGAAAAACAGATTTGCGAGTTAACATCTCCTTCAATATTATTATTATGAAGCTAGAACTTGGCCTGCAGCGAGGCCTTGGAAAAGGCAATCGACCAGTATCAAGAAATTTCATTTCGGACAATTGATGATGAAATTATAATCAAGCAAAGAGAACTTACTTCCATCAGCGAGTCAGCTTGTGTTGTATGGGCAGTAGCACTTTACAGTCGCTCTGAGAGAATGAGAAAAAAAACTGTGCGAGTTAATATCTCCTTCAATGTTATTATGATGAAGCAAAAAACTTTGCCTGCCGTGAGGCCTTGGAAAGGGCAATCAACCAGTATCAAGAAATCCCAAATCGGACATTTGATGATGAAATTATAATTATGCAAAGAGAACTTACTTCCATCAGCGAGGCAGCTTGTGTTGTATGGGCAGTTGAACCTTACAGTCGGCCTGAGAGAATCAAGAAAGAAAAACAGATTTTGCGAGTTAATGTCTCATTCAATAATATTATGATGAAGCTAAATTTTGGCCTGCAGTAAGGCCTTGGAAAAGGCAATCGACCAGTATCATGAAATCTCAAATTGTACATTTGATGATGAAATTATAATCAAGCAAAGAGAACTTACTTCCATCAGCGAGGCAGCTTGTGTTGTATGGTCAGTAGGACATTACCCACGGCCTGCGAGAATTAGGAAAGAAAAACAGACTTTGCGAGTTAATATCTCATATAAAATTATTATGATGAAGCTGAGGCCTTGGATAAGGCAATCGACGAGTATCAAGAATTCTGAAAT
This sequence comes from Luidia sarsii, assembly GCA_949987565.1. Lineage (NCBI taxonomy): Eukaryota > Metazoa > Echinodermata > Asteroidea > Paxillosida > Luidiidae > Luidia > Luidia sarsii. The sequence continues at coordinate 4,726,157 of OX465113.1, forward strand.
TGAGCATTTGATGATGAAACTATAATCAAGCAAAGAGAACTTACTTCCATAAGCGAGGCAGCTTGTGTTGTAAGGGCAGTAGCACATTACAGTCGGCTTGAGAGAATCAGGAAAGAAAAACAGACTTTGCGAGTTAACGTGTACTTCAATATTATCAGATGAAGCTAAAACTTGGTCTGCAGTGAGGCCTTGAAAAAGGCAATCGACCAGTATCAAGAAATCTCAAATCGGACATTTGATGATGAAATTATAATCATGCAAAGAGAACTTACTTAAATCAGCGAGGCAGCTTCTGTTGTATGAGGAGTGGCACACTACAGTCGGCCTGAGAGAATCAGGAAAGAAAAACAGACTTTGCGAGTTAATATCTCCTTTAATATTATTATGATAACGCCAAAACTTGGTCTGCAGTGAGGCCTTGGATAAGGCAATCGACAAGTATCAAGAAATCCGAAATCGGACATTTGATGATGAAATTATAATCAAGCAAAGAGAACTTACTTCCATCGGCGAGGTAGCTTGTGTTGTAAGGGCAGTAGCACATTACAGTCGGCCTGAGAGAATCGGGAAAGAAAAACAGACTTTGCGAGTTAACATCTCCTTCAATATTATTATGATAAAGCTAAAACTTGGCCTGCATTGAGGCCTTGAAAAAGGCAATCGTCCAGTATCAAGAAATCTCAAATCGGACATTTTATGATGAAATTATAATCAAGCAAAGATAACTTACTTCCATCAGTGAGGCAGCTTGTGTTGTATGAGCAGTGGCACACTACAGTCGGCCTGAGAGAATCAGGAAAGAAAAACAGAATTTGGCCTGGAGCGAGGCCTTGAAAAAGGCAATCGATCAGTATCAAGTAATTTCAAATCGGACATTTGATGATGAAATTATAATCATGCAAAGAGAACTTACTTAAATCAGCGAGGCAGCTTGTGTTGTATGAGCAGTGGCACACTACAGTCGGCCTGAGAGAATCAGGAAAGAAAAACAGACTTTGCAAGTTAATATCTCCTTCAATATTATCATGATGAAGCTAAAACTTGATCTGCAGTGAGGCCTTGAAAAAGGCAATCGACCAGTATCATGAAATCTCAAATCGGACATTTTATGATGAAATTATAATCATGCGAAGAGAACTTACTTCCATCAGCGAGGCAGCTTGTGTTGTATGGGCAGTAGCAGATTACAGTCGGCCTAAGAGAATCAGGAAAGAAAAACAGACTTTGCGAGTTAATATCTCCTTCAATATTATTATGATGAAGCTAAAACTTGGTCTGCAGTGAGGCCTTGGATAAGGCAATCGACAAGTATCAAGAATTCTGAAATTGAGCATTTGATGATGAAACTATAATCAAGCAAAGAGAACTTACTTCCATAAGCGAGACAGCTTGTGTTGTAAGGGCAGTAGCACATTACAGTCGGCCTGAGAGAATCAGGAAACAAAAACAGACTTTGCGAGTTAACATCTCCTTCAATATTATTATGATGAAGCTAGAACTTGGCCTGGAGCGAGGCCTTGGAAAAGGCAATCGATCAGTATCAAGAAATTTCAAATCGGACATTTGATGATGAAATTATAATCATGCAAAGAGAACTTACTTAAATCAGCGAGGCAGCTTGTGTTGTATGAGGAGTGGCACACCACAGTCGGCCTGAGAGAATCAGGAATGAAAAACAGATTTGCGAGTTAACATCTCCTTCAATATTATTATTATGAAGCTAGAACTTGGCCTGCAGCGAGGCCTTGGAAAAGGCAATCGACCAGTATCAAGAAGTTTCATTTCGGACAATTGATGATAAAAATTATAATCAAGCAAAGAGAACTTACTTCCATCAGCGAGTCAGCTTGTGTTGTATGGGCAGTAGCACTTTACAGTCGCTCTGAGAGAATGAGAAAAAAAACTGTGCGAGTTAATATCTCCTTCAATGTTATTATGATGAAGCAAAAAACTTTGCCTGCCGTGAGGCCTTGGAAAGGGCAATCAACCAGTATCAAGAAATCCCAAATCGGACATTTGATGATGAAATTATAATTATGCAAAGAGAACTTACTTCCATCAGCGAGGCAGCTTGTGTTGTATGGGCAGTTGCACCTTACAGTCGGCCTGAGAGAATCAAGAAAGAAAAACAGATTTTGCGAGTTAATGTCTCCTTCAATAATATTATGATGAAGCTAAATTTTGGCCTGCAGTAAGGCCTTGGAAAAGGCAATCGACCAGTATCAAGAAATCTCAAATTGTACATTTGATGATGAAATTATAATCAAGCAAAGATAACTTACTTCCATCAGCGAGGCAGCTTGTGTTGTATGGTCAGTAGCACATTACCCACGGCCTGCGAGAATTAGGAAAGAAAAACAGACTTTGCGAGTTAATATCTCATATAAAATTATTATGATGAAGCTGAGGCCTTGGATAAGGCAATCGACGAGTATCAAGAATTCTGAAATTGAGCATTTGATGATGAAACTATATTCAAGCAAAGAGAACTTACTTCCATAAGCGAGGCAGCTTGTGTTGTAAGGGCAGTAGCACATTACAGTCGGCTTGAGAGAATCAGGAAAGAAAAACAGACTTTGCGAGTTAACGTCTAATTCAATATTATCAGATGAAGCTAAAACTTGGTCTGCAGTGAGGCCTTGAAAAAGGCAATCGACCAGTATCAAGAAATCTCAAATCGGACATTTGATGATGAAATTATAATCATGCAAAGAGAACTTACTTAAATCAGCGAGGCAGCTTCTGTTGTATGAGGAGTGGCACACTACAGTCGGCCTGAGAGAATCAGGAAAGAAAAACAGACTTTGCGAGTTAATATCTCCTTCAATATTATTATGATAATGCCAAAACTTGGTCTGCAGTGAGGCCTTGGATAAGGCAATCGACAAGTATCAAGAAATCCGGAATCGGACATTTGATGATGAAATTATAATCAAGCATAGAGAACTTACTTCCATCGGCGAGGTAGCTTGTGTTGTAAGGGCAGTAGCACATTACAGTCGGCCTGAGAGAATCGGGAAAGAAAAACAGACTTTGCGAGTTAACATCTCCTTCAATATTATTATGATAAAGCTAAAACTTGGCCTGCATTGAGGCCTTGAAAAAGGCAATCGTCCAGTATCAAGAAATCTCAAATCGGACATTTTATGATGAAATTATAATCAAGCAAAGAGAACTTACTTCCATCAGTGAGGCAGCTTCTGTTGTATGAGCAGTGGCACACTACAGTCGGCCTGAGAGAATCAGGAAAGAAAAACAGAATTTGGCCTGGAGCGAGGCCTTGAAAAAGGCAATCGATCAGTATCAAGTAATTTCAAATCGGACATTTGATGATGAAATTATAATCATGCAAAGAGAACTTACTTAAATCAGCGAGGCAGCTTGTGTTGTATGAGCAGTGGCACACTACAGTCGGCCTGAGAGAATCAGGAAAGAAAAACAGACTTTGCGAGTTAATATCTCCTTCAATATTATTATGATAATGCCAAAACTTTGTCTGCAGTGAGGCCTTGGATAAGGCAATGGACAAGTATCAAGAAATCCGAAATCGGACATTTGATGATGAAATTATAATCAAGCAAAGAGAACATACTTCCATCGGCGAGGTAGCTTGTGTTGTAAGGGCAGTAGCACATTACAGTCGGCCTGAGAGAATCGGGAAAGAAAAACAGACTTTGCGAGTTATTATCTCCTTCAATATTATTATGATGAAGCTAAAACTTGGTCTGCAGTGAGGCCTTGGAAAAGGCAATCGACCAGTATCAAAAAATCCGAAATCGGACATTTGATGATGAAATTATAATCAAGCAAAGAGAACTTACTTCCATCGGCGAGGTAGCTTGTGTTGTAAGGGCAGTAGCACATTACAGTCGGCCTGAGAGAATCGGGAAAGAAAAACAGACTTTGCGAGTTAACATCTCCTTCAATATTATTATGATGAAGCTAAAACTTGGTCTGCAGTGAAGCCTTGGAAAAGGCAATCGACCAGTATCAAAAAATCCGAAATCGGACATTTGATGATGAAATTATAATCATGCAAAGAGAACTTACTTAAATCAGCGAGGCAGCTTGTGTTGTATGAGCAGTGGCACACTACAGTCGGCCTGAGAGAATCAGGAAAGAAAAACAGACTTTGCGAGTTAATATCTCCTTCAATATTATTATGATAATGCCAAAACTTTGTCTGCAGTGAGGCCTTGGATAAGGCAATGGACAAGTATCAAGAAATCCGAAATCGGACATTTGATGATGAAATTATAATCAAGCAAAGAGAACTTACTTCCATCGGCGAGGTAGCTTGTGTTGTAAGGGCAGTAGCACATTACAGTCGGCCTGAGAGAATCGGGAAAGAAAAACAGACTTTGCGAGTTAACATCTCCTTCAATATTATTATGATGAAGCTAAAACTTGGTCTGCAGTGAGGCCTTGGAAAAGGCAATCGACCAGTATCAAAAAATCCGAAATCGGACATTTGATGATGAAATTATAATCAAGCAAAGAGAACTTACTTCCATCGGCGAGGTAGCTTGTGTTGTAAGGGCAGTAGCACATTACAGTCGGCCTGAGAGAATCGGGAAAGAAAAACAGACTTTGCGAGTTAATATCTCCTTCATTATTATTATGATGAAGCTAAATCTTGGCCTGCAGTGAGGCATTGGAAAAGGCAATCGACAAGTATCAAGAAATCTCAAATCGGACATTTGATGATGAAATTATAATCAAGCAAAGATAACTTACTTGATTGACTTGACTTTATTCGAATATCAATGATCAAAGCAGTTTCAAAAATTTACATAACATATCAACAAAAAATTTAGTCTATCAAAGCAAAGATATTGATATTCGGGGAGCCCGTAAGAAGCAAGGCTTGTCTGGTACTGGCTCCCTGGAGAGATAGATTAAGTTAAGATTAAGCGAGGCAGCTTGTGTTGTATTGGCAGTGGCACATTACCGTCGGCCTGAGAGAATCGGAAAGAAAAGCAGAAAAATACACTTTGCAAGTTAATATCTCCCTCATTATTGAAAAGCTAAATTTTGGCCTTCCATTAGGCTTCGGAAAACGCAGTGGCTGTTGTTACGGCAGTCGTCCGTGTGGTTCCCTGACTTTATTGTATTTCGTCAGCATTGCAGGCTGGTTGAGCCAGTCTATTAGCTGATAGTCTGGTTCCAAGAGCTTAACATCCTGACAAATACTGTGAAGTCAGGGAACCACACGGACGACTGCCGTAACAAGAGCCACTGCGTTCGGAAAAACCTATCTATCAGTATTAAAATAATCTAAAAGCGAACATGTTAATATGGTTTTGTGAGCGAAGCAGCTATTTGTTCTATTAGTATTACGTGCGGCAACAGTAAAGGCACGCAGCCAACCTGAAAGCCAGCCTAGAGAAATAGTGGATGTGATACTTGCAATGTTCAAAAGACAGCAAGGGCAAAAAAGATATTTCCTGCAGAATTTTTAAAAAATCTCGTTTGTTGTTTTTTTTTCTTCAAAATACATTATAAAGCTAAAAACAACACCAAAAAGGCAAGCAGAGAAAACAAAGGCACACTGAAGTAATGAAATGTTGCCAAATTAAAGAAAAGGTGTATGCCGTAATAGTAGAGTGCTCATTTGATATCTGGCCTCAACTCGGCTCAGTAGAATTGGTGTACATGCCAAGCAGTCATCCAAACGCCGACTCAGGAACATCAAGGGTAAAACCCCAGCCGCTCGTGAACATCAAGGATAATGCCAACAGCCGTTTGACACCAGCAGGATCGTTGTCCAGCGCAGAAGCTCTGACACCGCCAAGTCCTTGGCCCAGTCCAGAACTGGCAGGAGCCGCCGCGTACGATTTCTCAAAGTCGTCGCAGGGCTAACGAGTTCTCGAAATCCGACGGGGCCTGACGACCACACCCGTCTGCTGGTAGGTAGAGCTGGGCGTCCCTGAGAGGAGACCGGTCAGCATTTCTGAGGCAAATGAAGCCGACGAATGGTCCACAAATCTCTGTTAAAGCCTTCCACAGGGCGTGTAACAGGCGGAGCAATGGTTTATTTTTGAGTGATTTTGCCGTATGCACAAAGGAAAGCAGCGTGTAAGACTTGTGTTAGGGCATCTAGGTGTATGATTTAGTTAGAGTATTGGCTTTTCTGATGTCCGTACAAAAACGAGATAGTACATTCTGCTGTCCCTGGGACGTCAGAGAGCAGGTTACTATATTCCTTTATGAAAACTGAAGTTAATGAAAACTTACCTTAGAGACGGGATACAGCTCAACATTCAGCACGAACTGCGTTAACTCAGCTCCAAAAATACGTGTTGGTCACTCGGTCACTTCTTTATACTGAAGTGGAGGCCAACGCTCTGTAGCCACGATATAACGGACAATAGATCAAAGGCCGGCCAGTGCCCACGCATTCGCGGCATTTACAAGAATTCAAAGACCCTCACAGAACCGCGCAGAAATTACATAACACCTCTGGGCTTCAAAACGCCGGCCGAGCGTCTGGACAGCCATTAGGGCAAAACAAGCAATCGCGAAATTTAAGGTTACATTCCAAATCGACGTTACCACTAATCGGCGTAGCTAATAAAAACAAAGACGACAACTATCACACCAATCAAATACAAACAGAACAGCTGATCCCTGTATAATTGTTTAAACCTTCAGATTCCGATCTGCCTTTGATATTGTGGGAGTTTCTGCATGCAAAAAGCCGAAATAGATATGCATTCAGTTCGCATTGGGTTTGTATTCCGGAATCGCCCTGTACATGCAGTCCGAGAGCGTTAGTCACATAATAATGTCGATCATAGTTATATAACATGATGTTTGCGTCGAAGAGGGTGTAATTCAATGAGGTTTTCCCCTTGCTCGATGTGATAAACACTGAGTGTTCAGTGCTTTGCACGGTGCCTGAAAAAAAAAACCAGGCAGCTCAGGCGGGGTTCGAACCCGCGACTCCCAAAACTAAGTATGGACATCTTAACCACTGGACCACGGGAGCTGGTCGAGGGCAAGGGGTGGATTTGAATTATCTATTACGTCGGGTACCGCGTTGCATCATAGATATAACATGATGTTTGCGACGAGGAGAATGTAATTCAGTGTGGTTTTGCACTTGCAATGTCGAGTCAATGAGTTTGAGTCATATCGAAAAGAGTAACAACGGAAACATATCGCTAATCCAATGTGCCCAGTCCTCTGCATGTGAACAATGATGGTCACTGAGAATTCGCTGGTAACCAACAAACCATCAGTAAAGATTTATCACTGACGTTTCTCCTTTCCAATGCGAATAAATGATCAGATTGATATAAACTTCCTCGAAAAAATTGAGAGAGGCAGCTGCTAAGACATGCTTCCCCGACGTATATCATATTCAAAGCTAATATAATGCGTTCTAAAGTGATATACAAATATTTTACAAATTGCTTACTGACTATTATTACCAAAATGCAAATCTCAAAATTTAGTGAGCATGACGTTTCGATCATAGCAGGACAAGTACAAAACAGATATATGTACACGAAGGAGCGAGGGTGAATATGATACGGATGAGAAACAAAGGACAAAGAGGAAAGCTGGTAGGGTGAGATCAAAGGGAAGGGCAAAGAGTGGGGTAGGGATTAGTGAGAAGAGGGGGAAAGATCAAAATAATAGAGAAGTTTGGCGGAGTGAACACAAAAGAAGGATTATCAGAAAGCTGCATGTTCTATAGTGGCTGAAAATAGACGGATGGATGTTTCAATTAAAGTAATGCTAGCAAATCATGCCGGCTAAATTAACTTCAAATGTAAGCGATATACACGGAGAGCTGGGCAATAGATGAAACAATTAGCCTTTCCATTGTAGTAATAATCATCAAAACTCTCAGGCTCTGGGAACTGCAAATTAATCAACATCTAGCCTCAGACGTTTTCTACCGAATCCAATTAAAGGTAGCAATTATTGAGATTATCCCTAAGCTAGAAATCAAGGAAACCCGTTTACTTGATAATCATAGTGCTCAGGAGCCGAACACGGCAACGCTCAAGTACATGCTAGCAGGGGTGGTCCCATCTAACAATTGATGTTTGTCGTCAATAATTTTATGACTCCTTCGGGACCTCTGGAGGCGCTATCATTATGCCGTTGCTGGGTTGCTGTCGGAGTTCTCGGATGTATTTTCCAGAGGAGACCACGACCTAGGGAGGACTGACAGTGTGTAACACACCATAGACACTGAAAGTGCCAGACCTGTTATGGAAAGGCCGAGGCGACAACCCCTGTGTAAGCAAAGGGAGATCTACAAGCAAGGGGATGACTTGTTAAAACGGGGGATTATTGTGCCGTCCGACAGCCCATGGGCGTCCAATGTATAGTTCTCGTTCGAAAGAAGGACGGAACGCAGAGGTTTTGCGTGGATTACAGAGGGCTCAATGAGAGGACGCTTACCCCGTCCCTCGAATCGATGATACCCTTAACGCACTGGCCGGCGCAAGATGGTTTTCAACCCTAAATCTTGCCTCCGGCTACTGGCAAGTCGAACTTGATGAAGAGGCTCAGAAGAAGTCTGCCTTTGTTATGCGCGGGGATTGTGCAGCTGGAGGCTTATGCCCTTCGGTCCGTGCAACTCCCCCGCCACATTTGAGAGGTTGATGGAGAGGATAATGCGTGGCCTCTGGTGGGAAACTTTGCTCGTCTATTTAGATGATCTCATCGTGTATGGACGAACCATCATGAAGGAAATCAATCCTTTTAGTGAGGTTCTACTAGGCATTCAGAAAAAAACCCACGGTTGCCTAAAACCCGAAATCAGATGGGCCACGAATGGGCCACAAAACTCTGTTAAAGCCTTCTACATGGCGTGTAACAGCCGGAGCAAAGGTTTATGGTTGAGTTATTTTGCCGTATGCACAAAGGAAAGCAGGGTTTTTGCACTAGCGTATAAGTGTTAGGGCATCTAGGTATATGATTTAGTTAGAGTATTGGCTTTTCTGATGTCCGTACAAAAACGAGATAATACATGTTGTTCCTGGGACGTCAGGGAACAGGTTACTACAATCCTTTATCAAAACTGAAGTTGAAAACTGACCTTAGAGACGGGATACAGCTCAACATTCAGCACGAGCGGCGTTAACTCAGCTCCAAAAATACGTGTTGGTCACTCGGTCACGAGATAGGGGACAATAGATCAGACGCCGAACCCGGTACTCCCGAATTCTAGTAAAAATATAGAAAAATAGAAAAAACTTTGTGAGTTAATATCTCCTTCACTATTATCATAATAAAGCTAAAACTTGGCCTGCAAAAACGTCTTGGAAATAGCTATCGACCAGTATCAAAAATATCTGAAATCGGACATGTGAGGATGAAAATATAACCAAGAAAAGAGAACTTACCTCCATCAGGCTGCCCTCGATTCCTGCAGAGCTGGATATGATGGTCGACCTGACCCACTTAGATCTGAGGTATACACACAGGTAGTAACAAGAAAGTGTTAGTGGCCTAACGTTACGAACCTAGGATCTGGATGCGACCCTGCATTTCATTCAATATGCGTGAGGTCATCAGATTCTGATTACCGTTTGAAACTGAAAGTGCCTTGGTATTTGGATATGCTAACTGCTTCTTCTTGGCATTTCTTAAACTCAAAGAAAACCATTACTTTCGGATTCCCTCTGCAGTTTCTTGTGATTTTGGTGTTTATTGCAACAGGAACAACTGCCTGACCGGTCTCCCGTCCGAGTTGGGCACACTGGAGAGGCTGCAGGAGATATGCCTGTCTGGCAACCGGCCGAGGGAAGTACCGGCCGTGGCCTATCAGTGGCCGGCGTTGGAGAACCTGCTACTGGTCGGCAACCAGATTGGGGGCATTGATGTGACCAGCCTGCTGAGGCTGCCTCGACTGGCCAGTCTAGACCTGCAGAACAATGACATCATGCAGGTGACTGCTGAGCTAGGCAATGATTCCTCCAAAATAGAAATGGTTGGCAGCTATGCACAAGTATCAAAATTTAAGGCCCTTTATATTTTTAGAATGAGAGATCTTTATAATGAACTTTTCGGGTCAAAATATATACATTAGTGGATGTGTTTGGGCTGTTGTCCTTGACTACCATGCTTCTAATGCTTTTTGCGTGTTTTGTACGAAATCACATTAAGTCAAACTATTGTATTAAAAAATTAAAAGAAAACTTTGACTGCACCGGGACTTGAACCCGAGATCTCCGGAATAATGTACCAGTGCTCTCACCGTCTGAGCTGCCCAGCCCTTAGATGGTGGCCTCCCAAATCGTCAATTAGTCTTTGCCGGGGTGGGAGCGGGAGTAATATATCAAACACAATAATTATATTATTGTCTATTTGTCTAGTAGATTGCATTTTTCCAACACAAAAATAAATTAAGGCCAGTGTTCCTACACTGCCATTTAAATCCTGTCTAGTTATCCAGTGCATGTGTACTGTAATCTCTTTGATTTGAAACTGTGCTTAAAAAATCCCCCAATTGTGTGAATTGGTGAAATGTTAAAATGTATGACTTAATTTTAACCCTTCTTGAATGTGTCATTTGCTCATGGCTGGTTTGTTTATGTTTAGTGGGGTGTTTGTTATGTTTGTTTCTAAGACATTCAGACATTGAGATGAATGTAAAGTTGTAAACAAAAAAAATTGGTTATCTTTTTTACCTTAAAAATATCCTTGAAAACACCGGCGCACAGAAGCCGGCAAAGATACATCGCGTGACTTGGATCACCCTTCTCCTTACCTTTACCACCGCAGTCAACAACCCCTTCATTCCAATTGATATATTATGATCATAAGTAATAAATAAAATGTAGGCCTACACTATGAATGAAAATTACCAATTTTTTGCACAAACTTGGACTTTTCCAGGTACATTTCCATCGGGAATTTGTCTAGCCTGGTGGTGACCCAGTTACACGGGGCTTTCCCCCTTCTTGAGACAAAATTCAAGTCCCGTAACAGCAAAGTCAAAACAATGCACAAGCATCAGACATGTACGTACATGTACATGTACAGTACAATACAGCAAGTCAGTGTGTACAGCACGCCTCGCCGTACAAAAAGTAATAGGCCTAGGCTATAATAGTTAATACAATGGGACTCTCTCACCAGGCATGTGAGCGGCTCATGCGAAAAGAAAAAAAAAGAGGAAAACTTGTTTTTAGTCAGCAAGCTCGTAACACAAACCCCAAACTCGGGGTGATTTGAATATTTTGCTATCTACATGTGCATGTACAAAATACACTACAAGCTCTACGGTGCATTTAGAGCCCTTTATAACCACTTTCAAAGAGATTTTCTTTGTTTGACTGTTTAATTAAGTTTTCCTCTTCTTCTGGTGTAAAAACGTCTGATACTTATTTGTTTATTCGCAAATGTCCTGCACGTACCCTGCTTGTTAATTACAAAAGACACACTAGTAGCATGGAGGTATTTCCTTCCTCCATGCTAGTAGTAGTACTAGTAGCATCTATTTTCCTTCCTCCAAGTAAGGAAAGCTTAACAGTCGCAAGAAAAATTTTACATGCAAGGAAAAAATAAAACAGTTGATATACATGTACATGTACAACCGTACTTGATTCTTGGTTGACAAAGTCTAGCCATTCATAATTAAACCTATTTTTGACAAGCCGATCTGCATCCCTTGCTTTATTATCCAACTCCGTTCCCCGCTCGACAAAAGTGCGGTCTCTGGTGCACGCCATCTTGGTTGTCAGGCACACGTGAAAGAAAGACAGACCGTGGGCGCCTAGTCTTGCTTCAAGAAGTAACACCGTTTTTAGTACAGCGCCCTCTCTTGGTGGAACGGGACGAACACATGGGCGGGCAAGTACATGTATAATGCATAAAATGGGACATTGCGCTTAACGAAAAATGAACGTCTTTAAATAAAGACTAACTCGGAGCAAATTTACTGGGTCTAGCCCCCGACTCACGTGTCAAAATCAAATCGCAATTTAAGTGCTTTCCGATGCCAGGTTTCCCTTCTAGTCCGTTGCATGTCCCCTTCTATCGTTTCGCGTCGTAGCACATCTCTGAGAACTAATTTGTTTTTATCTAATTTCATGTATTTTGCTATAGTTATGTAAAATTTGCATGTTGGCACACGTCTTTCCCTGCAGTTTATGAGAAAAATCAACATTTCGGCAGTTCAAATTCAGCGCGTTTTCCTTCAGAACGACGTGAAATGTATGACGTAATGGTATCCACTGAGGGGTTTTAACCAATCAGGTTCCATTATTGGGATCAGGTGACTACGCTCAATTGGGATCAGGTGACTACGCTCGCAATTAAAGATCTGGCTGCCCCCATGATTACGTTGGTTCCGTGACAAAGTCGTTTTGTCTGAGATAATTCTTAACATAATTCCCCCATTGTTAATAATTTACCGTCCGTTTAGCATCACAAATGCGAAATGGAATGTATCTTACATGTCTCTGGAGTGGATGATTCAAATGTGTTCCTATTCTCGGAAAAAAACCTTTAGCAAAACGACAGCTTGTGCTTTGGAGTGGAAGAATTTGGATGGGCATGACGGAGAGATGGCGAGGAGACGTGAAGAATTTTGGGCTTCTGAGCAGCCACCGGCTTCCCATGGCGGGTATCGCAGAGTAGTAGGGAGGGAGGCATTGTGTCTGACAGGCGGTTGTTTGCAAGGATACTTGCGTGTGATTTATTTACTTTTGATTGATTTGATTGAGTTACTGGATTAATATGCAAGTCAGATATAGTACTTTTTTAAATTTATCAATTCCATGGTTAATGCCATCAAGAATTCTGTTTGAATCCTTTGTATTTTCTGGATACTTTTCCATTTATGTTGACATTCAGCCGTACATGTACATTGTAATCCAATCAATCAACAAAAGTCGGTATATTGAATGCATTGAATTTTAAAAACATTTTTAAATGTTGCCTCATGTGACGACATGGTGAGTGAAGTCTTCAGAAAAGGGTTATATATGAACAGTTTTGTCCATGCGCATACAAATTCTAAGTGTATTCTATGATATTGAGGGAAGAGGAGGGGCAATGATTGCTTTATATAACTCATACTTTTTAATGGACAAATTGTAATGTAACTAACCGTAACGTGACTAACCATGATTTTTGATTCCTACTTGAAAATAAAGAGTCAAGCTGTTCTAAATATTGGCTCAAATATCTGTCATTAAAATAGAAGTAAAATGAAAACAGTAATATCTTTGAGGTACCTTTCGTTTTAGGAAACTTTTGGTCTGAACACATGAAATATTTTTCCATGTCCTTTTATTGTAACGTTACTAACCAACATTGAAAGTGACCGTCCATTGCAAATGAAAAATTTATTGAAATGTTTTCATTCTTTGCAGTGTCATAGACTTAGGCCTGGTAAACATGTTCTAACATAACGGTGACTTGAAATTAATTGATGGTGATGATACAGTATAATTAGTTATGAAAATATGTGAAAAATGTAACGTTACTAATCATGGAATTGCCCTTTAGAGTTGCCACAAGTAGAAAATACTTCATTTGTAGGTGAGTTTGAATACATTGCATGTGTGTCCACTTGAAAAAAAAGGCTTAAATAGGGGAATGGAAACATTTGGCTCTCCTAGGGAAAACTAAAGTGGGGGAAGGGAGTGAACTTAGGGAAAACGTTTGGAGAAAAATACCTCCCTCCAATAGCACCACCACTGATAATCTGTCCCCATCACTCGCTCTATCTTATTCATCACAGAAAACCAACACCCTATTCAATTGTTTTCTGTCGTGTAATTTATTTAGTTAAAAAAAAAGGTTTGCTGCTGGCTTAATTGCAGAACGCATTATACATGTAACATGATATCTGAACTGGAGTGTGTGTATATCATATTTGATTTGAGTCTAGACCTGACCGCATTGGCTGTAGATACATGTACTGAGTGTACAACTCCTCTTTCTGCTTCCTTTGTGTTCAAGCTTTAAAGTGCAGCATACTGATAGTAATTTCAGACATGAAAATGCAATTTTATTTGGGGTATCATTATGCTCATGAAGCCATTGTGTATGTAAAGAAGGTACAATGTACAGAGCAGCCAAGGGCCCAGAATTTACTTTTAAGTGTCCCAGTTGGATCCAGAGTGATGTGGAATTGTGACAGTTTGTACATATAATTAAAAAACCCTGAAGGATTTTCAACTTTGCAAAATGGTGGCAATACAACCATGTTTAAGACAACAGACAAGTCCATGTGAAATGAGCTCTGCTTATAGTGCAAACAACAGCGATTTTATGCATAAAGTCCATGCAGGCTATATTAAGCTGCATGTATTGTCATTTGTGTACAACAGAGGGCCATTAAATCTATTGGACTTGTATTTTTAACAATCCTACAGTGTTTTGAAACTGTCTAACAATGTGAATTTTGTGGATTTAGTATCCCCTAGACAAAGTTTTGTAGGTTTTTTCAGGTTTAAAGAAATTACAGGAATAATGATGCGTGTGCACCTTTAATTGTCATTAGTGCTAAAACTGCAGGTTTCTGGAAGTGGCAACATTGATATTTATATTTACCATCCCTGAAACTATAATAATCAACAGAGTTTGCGTAGTTCTCAGAGGTGTGCTACGAAAATCATTTTCTGAGCGTTATACAGGGGGACATGCAACGGCCTATTCTCTCTCTGTAGAGAAAAGATAACCCGCGGACTCATTAGACTGTCCATTCACGGCGGAGCCAAAAAAAAAAACGCGGAATGGGGAAAATCAGAAACGCGGAGGTCTCACATGCCTGCCTCACCCTCTTTTATCGAAGCTTTAAAATACGTTAAATTCACGTAGACAAAAAGCACACATTTAAGGCACTTTTGAGAAGTACTTTCGAGAGGCACGTGGGTTTAAAATCTTGCAATCAATTGCTGCTGTAGCGTTTAGCTGAAACTTTTTAATTCATCAAAACGCACGTACATGTATAATGGTGTACATGTACAGAACATACAGTACATGTACAGATTTCCTGTGCCAGGTCTATATTATACATGCCAGATGCAGCTCTTGGACCCTATTCTTTGCGTTTTCAAATATCAAATTTTGGGGATAAAAAAAAATTAATAAAGAACAAAAATGTGGGAAAATTTAATTTTATTTGTATGGGCTCAAAATGATCTTAGAACATAATAATGCTCTCTGAGGCATACTAGAACTTTGGATATTATACATTCATTTATATGCCAAAAAATGGGTTAATATGATTTAGAAATGGCCATGAGTCAATCAATGTACCCAGGAAACCTGTAGACACCTCCTGGGCCCAAAATTGAAGAAATCATTAGGGTTAGCCTTGATGCTTTGGAAAACATTTGGTGAAAATTGAACTTTATTTTTAGGGGCTCAAAATTATCCTAGGAGTCAGTAGGTAATGTATGTTCTCTAGGGCTATTCTATAGCCCTTTTTTGACCAATTTTCCCTCATTTAATTCATTTTTCATTTAATTAATATATTCATTAACATGCAAATCAATTAGCTCAGATAGTCAGATGTTTGCTTGAAAAATTGAAAAACTACAAATTATTGTCAGTTATTAAACATCCTCAGTTGACCCATATATAGTCACCTAGCTGTCTGACCCTATTCATGGCATATTGTAATATCAAATTGTTTAGAGCAAATAAATTGGTAAAATCACAAGTGCTGCTGGATTACTCGTAGTCACATGCCCAAATCCTGTGACTGGTCTCTCTCTTGGAATTGGTCCTTGGAATGGGTCATGCCTGCTGGGCATTAGGGCTGTAACACCCCTTACTTGGACAGGCAGAAGTCGAGTGTGAACAACTGGGAATCTGACTCCTACCGTATGGGAGTGACGGGGCCTTAGTGTGGCCTTCACATTTTGTATAGTGGTGAGTACCGCATTGTGTCCAGGAGAATGTAATGAACACAACTGACTGCCTGCTGCAAAACTACAGGCAGCTCAGGTGGAATTCGTATTTTGAACCCCTGAGTCCTACTTAATGATGTCTGGTTAAGAAAGGCCTGGTTTCAAGTAGTATCGCAGAGTATACTGGAGCTAATTATGACTATGTTCCAGGTCTTGAACTTCAGAGTCAGACGAGATTCACTCAAATCGTAGTCAAATCAATGAACACAACACAAATTCAATTAAGTTTATGAACATCTTTTAATTTTAATTCTTAAAAAAGTCGAGCAGATTCCGGATTGAGATGAGAAATGTACTGGTATGTCTACTTCTTTGACCATGCGCTGCATGCACTTCAACAGAGGATGAAACTTGAAGCCTTACGTGGTGGGTTCACGATGAAAAGAGGTTTGTGTTCATAACTGCTTTTGTGAGGGTGGCTCTGAGCAGAGTTGGTAACATTTCGGGCAGTGTGTAGTCTGCCCTTCACATAAGATATGACGATGAGGGAAGCTCTCATTCGGGGCCTCTGGTTGATGAAAAGTTCATGGCTTTTGGAGGGAAGCTTGAATCATTTGTTGTCTGACTCCAAGGTCTCCTCCTCTCCGGGCAGCGGGGGATGTTCCAGAACCTTGTCGATTATCCCAAACTCCTTAGCCTCCTCTGGACTCATGAAGCGGTCTCTCTCCATGGCAGATGCTACAGGCAAACAGACAGGTCAGCAAACATATTGTAGGGACTAGTGAGTCAAATACAACACAGGGCTCACATTTGGTATGAAAGTCCCAAAGACAAATTGGTTATTATGTGTGTACATTTCATTCAGTACGGCTGGCAGTCTACCACCAATAGGAATGAAGGCTTATGCCTTGCTTCAGACTAGTCACCTACCTAGCAGTCTCCTGAAGACGAGTACACTGTTCAAAAAACATCGAGTTCCTCCGGTTCTTTTCAGAACCACACTTACTCACAAAAGAGAAATTAACATGGTGTCTCCGAAAGCCTAATTATCCCACCCGGTTCTATTCATCAGCCTTGGTTGGCAGACTACCACCAATAGGGGATGGAGGCTTACACCTTGCTTCAGACTAGTCACCCCACCCGGTTCTATTTGTTAGCCATGGTTGGCTGTCTACCACCAATAGGAATGAAGGTTTACACCTTGCTTCAGACTAGTCACCCCACCCGGTTCTATTAGTCAGCCTTGGTTGGCAGACTACCTCCAATAGGGGATGGAGGCTTATGCCTTGCTTTAACTAGTCACCCCACCCTGTTCTATTACTCAGCCTTGGCTGGCAGTCTACCACCAATAGGGGATGGAGGCTTACACCTTGCTTCAGACAAGTCACCCAATCAGTTCTGGTCATAGAATTGCAGCAGAGATGACATTCATTTGACCTACCTATTGCATCTAAGGATTGTTTGGTGTGTTTGACATACAGCTTATTGATATTGCCCTTTATCTTCAGAATCTCCTCAGCTTGAATCTGGATATCTGTGGCTTGGCCCTGCAGACAAAAAGGTCATCAAAAAAGTGTCATCAATAAAAACATTGCAAACTGTTAGCTGAATTCAATTAGCAAATTTCCTCTGGTACGCAAACTAGAGGTCAAGGGTCCAGTCAAAGTTCCGGTCCAGTCAAAGTTGTCATTGTATTTTTTCAAAATATTTCCCAGTCAGTTTTTCCTTCATTTGTTTGACTTGAAAAGTCAAGCCCTCTGGGATATTTTGTATTCATAATAAAGCAGGTCCAATACTGGTCTAGTCAGGTCTCGCAGAGACCGCAATCAAACCTTGGTGTACATCAGGCTAAGATTTGAAAGACTGCATGGTGGAAATACCAAGTAGGAGGTTTGCGATGACACCATGTACATCATCTCTTTAGAGAAGGATTATGGCTCTGAAAAGAGCCAGTAACCTAGAGTTACTCAGAGTTACTCATTCTCTGAAGAGATGATGGTGTCACCACAAACCTCCTACTTGGTACAGCATGCTGCTATAAACCACTTCGTGCCGGGGGGGGGGGTTTCAGCGCCGATGACCGCCATGGTGGGTTTTGAACAATATATCATTTTCAAATCTCGCTAAAACAATCGCAACAATATATTTCTGTGAAATAGATAGATAAGGGTATACTATGGGTACAAGAGAGTAAAACCCGGCACATTTCAGACGTCAAGAGATTATCCATTCGAAAAAGGGCCCATTGTGCGTCGTCAATGGAGCGTAACGGACTTGTGTGTGTGCGTGCCTGTACGGTACTGCCAATCCCTGACCGCAGACTCCAGCCTCCACTCCAGGCCACAAACGAGCGTACAGATTGCAGTGAGGAATGTGGGTGGAATTCCAATGCCTGACCGACGACCATTGGGTTGTGTAGCATGCTAACACCATATCTTCTGCGTGCTTTCAGTGGCAGCACGGTATCCCTCGATCATCCACAGTAAAGGTCCCACAATTGAACAATTACTGCTGCTAATCTTGCAAATCATGTGGCAACTTGCGTCAAAAAGGGTCTTTGTACAGATTCGTATTAATTATTAATTTGGTCTAAGCTGAAAAGAGTCTTTGTTTAAAATGTGGACAATAGTGGTGCCCGGATTCGGAGGGCCCCGTCGCATAGCCAAGCCAACGGAGCTCCAAATTCGGAGGTCCCAGCGCGAAGTGGTTCAAAAAAGATTGCCATACCGTTGCCTGACCGGATGGCTGGTGGACCATGACCCTGGAGTTGGGAAGGCTGTGCCGCATTCCAGGCGTTCCAGCAGCCAGGAGAAGGGAGGCCATGCTGCAAGCCTGGCCCACACACCAGGTGGAGATAGGGGGGAGCACGTACTGCATGGTATCGTAGATGCCAAGGCCGGCCGTGACTGAACCTCCTATAGACGAGGAGAGGCAGAGAGATGTGGATTGGTGGCCAGATGATAGGAGAGATTATTACAACTCACCGCCTGCTCACTGTGTGAAGAGCTCAAGCATTTTTCATAACACCAGTCTGGAAGTCAATACAAATACTGCTGCAAACTGTTCAATGGCTAAAATCACCTGCAATACATGAATCTCTAAATTAGAGGGCAGGACATTTCGATCCTTTGCCTTTGAGAAAGGTCCTCCTAGGATCGAAACATCAGGCCCTCTAACTTTTGAGACCAGTCTGGACTGTGTACTGTTGTTCATGTGGCAAATTGGCATTTGGCGCCACTCTCGAATGACAGGCAGTAATGGCCCAGCAAGCCAGCATGGTCAACCTCTTACAGGTGTAAGTAATGGCCCTAGATTGTGTGACCAGCAAGCCAGCATGGTCAACCTCTTACAGGTGTAAGTAATGGCCCTAGATTGTGTGACCAGCAAGCCAGCATGGCCAACCTTTTACAGGTGTAAGTAATGGCCCTAGATTGTGTGACCAGCAAGCCAGCATCTTCAACCTCTTACAGGTGTAAGTAATGGCCCTAGATTGTGTGACCAGCAAGCCAGCATCTTCTACCTCTTACAGGTGTAAGTAATGGCCCTAGATTGTGTGACCAGCAAGCCAGCATGGCCAACCTCTTACAGGTGTAAGTAATGGCCCTAGATTGTGTGACCAGCAAGCCAGCATGGCCAACCTCTTACAGGTGTAAGTAATGCACCTAGATTGTGTGACCAGCAAGCCAGCATCTTCAACCTCTTACAGGTGTAAGTAATGGCCCTAGATTGTGTAACCAGCAAGCCAGCATGGTCAACCTCTTACAGGTGTAAGTAATGGCCCTAGATTGTGTGACCAGCAAGCCAGCATGGCCAACCTCTTACAGGTGTAAGTAATGGCCCTAGATTGTGTGACCAGCAAGCCAGCATGGCCAACCTCTTACAGGTGTAAGTAATGCCCCTAGATTGTGTGACCAGCAAGCCAACATGGCCAACCTCTTACAGGTCTTCAGCATATGTTCTAGTAACTTAAACTTACACATGTAAGTAGAAGTTAACGTGTGGCAGTGTGGCATGGCTAATAACATCTGACCTAAAAAAAGAGTTTAGCAAAACCACACAAACATATCTCCTTCTGAATGAAGCCTGATCATAAAGGTGTGTTCATCTATAAACCCTGATTTAACACCCATGTCTGGCACCCGGCCTTCACCTGGACTGTTGATGTACATGTGAATGGGTTTTTTGTTGCTCTCCGACTGCAGGAACAGTAACTGGGCCACCACCAGACTAGACAATGTGTCATCAATCTAAGCAAGCAAAAAATGGGAAAAGAAGGGGAAAAAAGGACAAACATAAAGATTATGGCCTCTTAAAGTAGCAGTGCAAGGGTGAATCCAAGGCTCCTAACAGACTAAAGCCTAAGGCCAGGGAATACATAGCTGCCAACCTATCTTAAAGGAAATTAGGAATACTTCTGCTAAAACAGAGGAATCACAGAGCAAACTACATAGGAATAGTACATGTGTATTTCCAAGCCAAAAATCGGAATCTGTTGTCAAGAACGTTTTACCAACAAAGAGGAATGATTCCTCCTAAATAGGAATGGTTGGCAGCTATGGGCGTAGGCTTGAGCTTCAGTTTCATTTCTTCCATCCCTTACAATGTCACAGGTATTGTAAACAAGTCTCTGGCTCAATACTCGGTGCTCAAGAGAACAACAAATCTTCAACTTCAGCCAAAAAGTGTAACCCGCATTTTCAGGTTTTTGTGTGATGGAGGATGAAGCCCAAGGCTGATGCAGGATTTTGTAAAGGGCCGTAGTCATCATTATGACACTAGATACTCACAGGGCCCATAAGACAAATGATGCGTTCCTTCAGTAGCCTTGAGTATATGTCATAGGCCCTTTCCCCACGACCCTGAGAAATGGGACAAAAAAAATCGCTGAAGTAAATGCATCATACATATAATATGCAATCAAGCAAAGAACTGAGCACTCAGTGCTTATTATGTAGGGTAGAGCAAACCCTCATTGAATGGCATTAATACATGGAAATAATTCTCACAAAATGTCAAGGGCATCCATTCAAATCCAAGCAGGACCAATTTTAAACACATATCCCAGTTTTACACATCTGATATTTCACAAATTCTGAAACTATTTGGCTGGGCCAGGACTTGAACCTACCGGTACGTAAGACCTTGAGCTCAGCATACAAACTACAAAGTATGGCTGATAGTCCTGTATTAGTAGCACTTTACAATGTAACTAGAACAATGTAACTAGAATGTGAACCCAGTTGTCCTGGGTTCAAGTACAGATCAAGCCAAACTTTCTTCGCAATCTTTAAAAAAAAAATCAATTTGTTCAAAAGTTCATTCATTTGTTTGACTTGAAAAAGCTGCATCCACTTTGTCTCATCCCCAGGCTGCTGTAGCCAGATTTACAACAATTGGTTGTTTGGATCTGAAGCAGGGGTGTGATCCCTGGAGATATACAGCAGTTAATGGCTTCTTTGCTTTTGACTGGTGCCTCCATCCCAGGCAAAGACTAGTTGACTATTTAGGGAGGTCACTATCTAAGGGCTGAAAAGCTTACATGGTAACAGCTCTGGTAGGCAAAACCAGAAATCTCGGGTTCAAATCCTGGTCCTAAATTTGTCTTTGCCATTTTTTTCAATCTTGATATTAAAGTCATTTTCACACTACAGGGCGAATTCCCAGCGATTAAATCACCGGGAAATCCCCGGGGATTTTTTTATCCCACCAACACCCTGACAACCATTCACACTGGACCCATTTGAAAACTCCCAGGGACCCTATTTCCCTGTGGAAATCGTAAAACCCCTGGGTTTTTTCCTTCTACCCTACCCCCGAGCAGGGGTAAAAATCCCCAGGAAAAAGCTTATCCCCGGGGATTTCTTCTGTTGTGTGAATAGCTCAACCGAAATCCCCGGTGAATTTTCGAGAAATGCCCGGGGATTTTGTCTAGTGTGAAACTGAAAGCCTCTTTTGATTGCTCAAAATGGCCCAGTATGTTTCCCTTTGGGTTTTTTCTTCTTCACCTGATATCAACATTAACTGTGCAGTGTTCAAAACAAGTCAGATTCGTAAACACTGTTATGAGTTTTGGGTTTTGTCTGGACAAACTACAGAACCTCCTGCATTGGATTCCATTTCAATCTGATGGTCACTTGGCAGAGAATGGGGTCAGTGTACTTACTGTTTGTTCAATGACTATGGGCACCATAGGGGAATGCACTTTGGCGGACACATGGAGACACCGTTGCAAACCCTGTGTCTGTAGTCCAGAATGCACTGCTCGCAGTAACCTCTACAGAAAATATATGAACAAATACAAATCATAAAAATGTACAGGGCCTGACATTGGAGGAAGAAAGGGCAGGAATAAGAAAGGAGGAAAGCTGGTAGACAAACCAGGGTGGGATCAAAGGGAAGGGCAAGCAGTAGGGAAGGGATCAAAGGAAGAAAGCTGGTGGTGTTTAGTAAGGTGTACCAGTACAACCAAACGCAAAATAAATTCTTAAAATAACTAAAAATGCTGTGTGGCACTATATAATTCTTCCCTGTATGTTTTCTTGTTCATCTTTGTGGGTTTTTTTCCGACACTGCTTCTAACGCTTTCCTCAAATCATTCATAATTTATGCTTAAAACGTATGGGTCTGGTTGATGTCTTCATTTGTGACGTTTAAAAAAACTCCAGAATCCTCTTTCTCACTGCTTCTTCAGTTATGACCTTCCCAATATCACTCAAGAGACACATTTCCTCCTTCTTGGTACTTTCTCTAGCTGCCCTTTTATTTTTTTCATTTTTTATAAAAGCCTATTGGGCCATGTTACTTTTTGTCTTTAAATAATAATAAAATATATATAAAAAATATATATATAAGCGAGACGCCCTATAGGAGCCTCCATAGTTTTTACCCAGAACGGACTGCCTCAAGTTGCGTGATATTTTTTTTTTCTACGGATGTTGGGGTTTGTTATGGTACACTCAGATTTTTTTTAGGACAAACAATAAAGAAAACTGGAGCTTCGAAGCAACTGCTAATTTTGTACCTAGGAAAATAGACCCCAAAAGAGCAACTTTTTTAATCACACGAGTTTGGCCTACTGGAAAAGCCTTAACAGTTACTTTCCACATTTTCGGTGACGGACAAGAGCAGGAAACCAACTGTAAGATACGAAGTCTGAGATCGTTATACAGAGTTGTTTTCATCGTGTGATGTGAGTTAGAAGGCTAAGCGTCGAAAACGTGTACCGTCGAAAACGGGGTTCCCACGATTACTACTACTACTAGTACTAGTAGTAGTAGTAGTATTTTGTAGTAATGTAGTATTATAATATAAGTAGTACTGCAGTGCATGCAGCGTAGTGAGTGTGGTACTCGGCTCGGCCGGCAATGCAGTGTGTGGTTGTGAA
Organism: Luidia sarsii; assembly: GCA_949987565.1. Lineage (NCBI taxonomy): Eukaryota > Metazoa > Echinodermata > Asteroidea > Paxillosida > Luidiidae > Luidia > Luidia sarsii. Next base: position 4,749,377 of record OX465113.1, read on the forward strand.
CAAATATTGTAAGGCGCTTACGAATACGATATAGAATTTAAAGCATTGCAATGGACTAACGGATACAACATGGTTGATTCTCAAGAGATTTCTTACACTTAAAGACCTCACACTCATAGCTGGCATTTCGGCTTGTTACGGCAGGACGACTACCGCACTAAAAAAAATAATAACTGTGCACAATGATGTAATCAAACGAATGTGCTGCAATCCAACTCTTGAGGGCGCCCTCGGGTAAATATTCGACAAAAAATACCAACAGAGGGGGTACTTTAAAAGACGTGGAGTAAAAAAGAAAAAAGTAAAACAAGGGCCGTCTGCACATTATTTTAGGGGAGTCACAGATCTTCAAGTCACGACTAGACTTGTTTTCCAGCAGCCCTTCCGGCCGATATCGATTTGCTATAGCCCTGGTGTATTTTGACATTTGAAGGAAGTTCATCGGAGATCGGTGAGATAACTCGCATATCATTTGGACTGAAAATACAAACATTTGATGGTGACTTGTATTTGTACATTGCATGTAAATAGTCCGACACCGAGTACATGTGTCAATACTAACTTGGAGTTGGAGCCTTACATTGTTCGCAGTTCGCCCTTTTAAAAAGTTGTTTAGGGGGTCGGGCGATAGGTCGGACTACATACATTGCATGCATGATGATACTTGAACTTTGAAGTTAAATGATTACTATAGTCTATACTTCTCTATAGTTCCTTGTAGTTGTATAACTATAATATTTATAATATTGAACTCTATGGTTATGCTGAAGACTAAGTGAAGACCCAATCCTAGACCAATCGGGCAATTTTTCCAATCCTACTAGTATTAAATGGTTTTTTATTTACACAGTGGCTATTGTTACGGCAGCCGTAACACAATTTCCATTTTCTATAGTTACGGCACTGCAACTGCGCAAGCGCGAGGACATGTCAGATTTGGTTGCATGGGTATCCTCCAATAACCGGTTTTCGACGATATAAGGACTTTTCTTCAAACTGAACAATGTGGACGAAAGTATCACACTAAAAGAGGTCCCAGTCACTTTGTCCACACCACCGACTATTAGAATAATCATAGAGAAGGTTGATCAAGCCTGTCACTTCCGTAAGATTACCCGGTTTTGTTGACGTCCGCGGCGCACCGCGCAGTAAGCATTGCACCTATTTACGTCAGTGGTGTTTAATAAGGTGTCCCAGTCAGCCAAACGCAAAATAAATTCGTAAAATAACTCAAAATGCTGTGTGGCACTGTAAAATTCTTCCCTGTATGTTTTTTTTTATTCATCTTTGTTAGTTTGTTTTTGTTTTTCCACACTGCTTCTAACACTTTCCTCAAATCATTCATAATTTATGCATAAAACTTATTGGTCTTGTTGATGTCTTCTTTCTCACTCTTTCCTCCTCTTTCTCACTGCTTCTTCAGTTATGACCTTTCCCAATGTCACTCCAGAGACACATTTCCTCCTTCTTGGTACTTTCTCTAGCTGCCCTATTTATTTTTTTTTATTTTTTATTAAAGCCTATTGGGCCATGTTACTTTTTGTCTTTAAATAATAATTTAAAAAAAAAAAAAAAAAAATTATATAAGCGAGACGCCCTATAGTAGCCTCCATAGTTTTGACCCAGAACGGACTGCCTCAAGTTGTGTGATATATTTTTTTTCTACGGATGTTGGGGTTTGTTATGGTACACTCAGATTTTTTTTAGGACCAACAATAAAGAAAACTGGAGCTTCGAAGCAACTGCCAATTTTGTACCTAGGAAAATAGACCCCAAAAGAGCAACTTTTTTAATCACACGAGTTTGGCCTACTGGAAAAGCCTTAACTTTCCACATTTTCAGTCACGGACAAGAGCAGGAATTAGTGTGTAAGATACGAAGTCTGAGATCGTTATACGGAGTTGTTTTCATCGTGCGATGTGAGTTAGAAGGCTAAGCGACGAAAACGTGTAGCGTCGAAAACGGGGGTTCCCACGATATAAGTATTAGTATTACCGGTAAACCCCCCATGCACAGGCAGCGCCGCCTCAAGCTCAGTACAGGCATAAGAAACATGGCAAATTCTCTGGCTGTATGCACATAATTTGCTTGTCTTGAAGCAATATCCCTTTCATTATCGGAATGGGAAAAGGCGTATTTTATACTCAAAGACACTCTCGCACAGTGAGATCGGCAAAAAATGGGTCCCTAACAAAGTCGTCAGCAATGTACTGTACATCATGCCTCCTCTACCTCCATGTGTACATGTACTACGATGTCGACTTCGCGTACGTGCGTGTGGCAGCAGAAAATACGAGAAAGTCATTCGATTTAAAAGACCATTATACCTATAAAATCAATGTTGTAATTGTCTTTAATCAAACATTTGCAACACATAATGACGAATGAATCATGCAAATGCAACAAATCAAGCACGACGGCCAGACGGCAGCGTATGGTATACATGTACATAATTATACATCTTACGGCCGGCGGTCTGGCATGTCCTCGCACTTGCGCAGTTGCAGTGCCGTAACTATAGAAAATGGAAACTGCGTTACGGCTGCCGTAACAATAGCCACTGCGATTAACGTTTTATTTAATCCATCCCTTTGATTTACGCTTAGACTAGAGATTGAAATTATGTGACTTGATCACATAATTTACGAAGTACTAGAGTCTAAACTAGGCAATAGTCACTTGTAAGTTGTATTAAACCAGATCCGAAACCGATACTCCTGATAGGTCTATTGAGTACTGTGTAGTGTAGCTGACTAGCCGTAGGCCTATAATTATAACGCCCTGGCTGTTGTTACTGCAGTCGTCCGTGTGGTTCCCTGACTTGATTGTATTTCTTCAGCATTGCAGGCTGGTTGAACCAGTCTATTAGCTAATAGTCTGGTTCCAAGAGCTAAACATCCTGACAAATACTGTGAAGTCAGGGAACCACACGGACGACTGCCATAACAACAGCCACTGCGTAATTTTAAAGTATAAAAATATTTAAAAGGAAGATGGAAGTGATAAAGTCCAACAGGAGTACAATGTTTTCAACTTACCAGTTTTTAATAATAATGTACCTTGTAGGTAGTTCTTAAGCCACCACCATTTTTGTGTTTTATTAAGATTTGTCAAATGTTCAAATATCTGTCCTTGACTTAGGGGTACCTGCCACAAAGCTGTCAGCTTTTGAAGATGGCAGACGTTGGAAGGGTGGTCTTCTCCATACTGGAGTTCCTTGAGGATCAGATCAAGATGGGCAACTTGGAAGATGAAGCCATTGAAAGCATTGAAGGTAAAACACAAATCTATACAACAAATTGTTTACAATGGCCCAGTCAGTTTTCCTTTCCTGGAATTGTTTGGGGAAAAAATCATCAATTTAGAGGGTCTTATGTATTGAGCCTAGCTTGACCTGTCATAAAGGCATGAAAACAAATCTTAATTTTTTGGGGGCTTGACGTTTTGATCATTGGGCAGGAGCTTTCTCAAAAGCAGAGAAAGCCTTTGAGAAAGGCCCTGCTGGGATCGAAACGTCAGGCCCACTAAAGTTTGAGATTTGCATTTTGGTAAATTTAGGCAGTAAGCAGTTTGTAACACTTTTGTGATTGTATATTACGGTAAGGATACAAACCGATGGAGAGGCATGCCAGAAAAAGGACAAATGAGGAAAGGTGGCACTGGTACTGGTAGATGATATTGAGCGTTTGCACGATGGAAACACAATGTTAAAGATTTGCAGAGACACTGTAGCGTAAGTCATCTCTTTTGAGAAGGGTGAGATGAAGAAATGAAGAGATGAAGAGATGAAGGGTGAGATGAAGAGGTGAACTGAAAAGACAGATTAGTACTTCTGTTTGAAAATAATGTAAGTGAAAAAGCTTTGTCCACTTTGTGTGGCAACGTCACTGGTTCGCGCTGACAACTGGTGACCTTACCTGGAAGTGACGTTTATCTTTGACAGCGCATTGTCTTGGTTTGTAGCATTCATTGTGCATTCAGTGTCCATTCATTGTGTTTCCTGTCTTCTTTTCCCCGGTTCAAGTGGCTACACAGTGTTTGGAGACGGCGTATGGCATCAACACAAGAGACGACTCAGTCTTGAGACTAGACCGCAAACTGGTGGACATGTTTGGCCTCGTGTATGACCCACAGGTATAGCGTTTACGCTGGAATAACGATGGACATGGTCAATGATGTGAGACTTGTAGAGAGACTACAAGATGACATACATGTAATGTGAACACCACTTTAACAGTGGCCTTCCCTGATTTCTGTGTAAAGTTATCTCTTTTGAGTTGGAGTGTGACTCTGAAAAGAGCTGATAGCTCAATGTTTGGGACAGTGTGTATTCTGTCCGCTATCAGTCGACTGTCTGAATTCATCAACTGTTGGACTTGTAATAGAGTCACAAAGTAGAGTCAGTGTCCAAGTCGCATCTCTTGAATCCAAGTCTTAGTCCCGAGTCACCAAGGTCTAGTCACAAGTTGCCGTTAAATTCAACAAACTGTTGAAACATTTCCCAATTTTTGGCAGCTTTTTATCCCAAATATAGCAGACTTGGCAGTCAATTAAACTTTTGAGAGAAAATCATTAGATTAAATGCATTTAGCCAAATACCCCGATATGAGTCTGTAAATGCCACCAGCTTGTGCAAACAGAACTTTTCAATCCTGAATCTAACCATCAGCAATGGCTAGATTACATCAGCCTCTAAGGGCATTTCTAAGTGGCATGTCTATGGTTTAAGTGTTGGGTGCCCAGTTGTCACTGGCAATTTATACCAGTCTGAGCCATAGCCCTTGTAATCAGGACTGGGCTATGGAGCTTGACGTTTGGGGATATTTTTGTTAAAGACTCATCAACTCGCTTTCGTGTCTTGCAGGAAATGGGGTCTAGCAGTGGGTCGGTCCCTGGTGGTAACTTGGGTAGCCAAGCCACGCCAGATGTCTGCGCTGCCAGCCCTGCCCCTGCCCCTGCCTCTGCCTCAGCCCCTGCCGCCAGTCCAGTCCAACCCTCGACGGAAGACAAACGGAAAGCTGAGGAGTACAAGAACCAAGGTACTGTCTGCAGTTCCTGCTAAAAAAAAACCCATTTTATCCAACCTGACACCTCTGGTTATAACTACCTGCGCTCTCACCACCTGAACTATCCAGTCCTTAGATGGCGGCCTTCGTAAACACACAACTATCTTTGCCGGTGTGATGGCGCCAGTCAGAAGCATAACTTCCGTATATCTGAAGGGATCACGCCCCCGTTTTCATTCAGATGCAAACAACAATTTGTTGTAAACCTGTCGACGGCAGTTCAGGGATCGCACAAAGTGGATGCAGCATTCTGAACTCGATTTTCGAGCACACAGTTTTTATTTCAACCGATCCATGTCTTTGCAGGGAACGATTTGATGAAGCAGGAGAGGTACAGCGAAGCGGTGGAGTGCTATACCAAGTCAGTCAGCGTGGATTCCACCAACGCCGTGTACTTTAGTAACAGGGCAGCCGCCTACAGCAAGATGGACAACCACAAGAAGGCGCTGGAAGACTGTGATAGAGCCATCAGGATTGATCCCACCTACAGTAAAGCATACGGCAGAATGGGGTATGGCTTGCACTTTTTACACTAGTAGAGATTAAAAGAATCGGGGAGTGAGTTTCTCAGCTCCATTCTGCCTTTGAGGAGGTCCTGCTCGGATCTAAATTATCAAGAAGATGGACAACCACAAGAAGGCATTGGCCATTGGAAGACTGTGATAGAGCCATCAGGAGTGATGCCACCTACAGTAAAGCATACGGTAGAATGGGGTATGGCTTGCACTTTTTACACTACAGTGAGTGGAACGTCGTTCGTTATTGCAGTTGTTGCCAAATATTTTGTACACAAAGATCGGGAGCCAAAGGGCATGTTCGTTATAGCCGAATGGTCGGTATATCGGCATTCGTTAGAGGGACGTTGCAATGTACTAGTAGAGATAAGAATTGGGGAGTGAGTTTAACCCTTTAAGCTCAGGCCCATTTTTGTGAGTTTTGCATGTGCTGTGATTTTGTCCTCACAAGTCCACTTTTCTTTTCAGAAACTTCATCACATTATATACTATTCTAAAGCTTACATATTGAGCTACATTTCTATGTAGAAATAAATCCTCCAGGGGCTTTTGGAAAAAAATTGCGGCCATTTTTAATCTCATTTGAATTGGAAAATTTCAATTTTTTTTCATATTTATGTAAATTTCATAATTTTAGAAAAATACTGAGAAAGTTTTGACTTTATTTTTGTATTCTACAACTAATACTCTTTCTATCCATATAAAGATATATAGACAAAAGTGAGTATTACCCCCCAAATAATGCCATTCAAATGATCTATTACCATGCCTGTAAACGTGTATTGGTCAATGTACATGTACATGCATGGGTAGATCAACAATCATACATCCAGCTAGTATGCCACTTCAAGATCGTCTTTTCTTCGCTCTCATCGAAGAATTCAACATGATCTGAAATGTCTTCTCCTCCATATGTTGTTCTGGAACACTGGCCAATATGTAGTGTCTTTTCGGGCTTCTTTTGGGGCAATCTGAAGCTGTAGTATAAAGTATTTGACGCGATAATTCAACCGGAAGTTGCACACTTTGGGCCGAAACTCGCGAACGCTTGTGAATGACAGAAAAAGGGTTGGTCTGGCTTCTTTTTCATCCCGTATTTATTTTTATATACGTCCGACATTGGGTACCATACTATGGTTAGACAGCTTGTTTCCAATGGTACCACTTTTGACCAACAGAGGGCGGTAGAAAAAGAGTTATAAGTGATTTATTTTAGCGGACGCCGGCGTCCGTTTTTGTGCAGGGCTGAGTTTAAAGGGTTAATGATTGAAATTAATAAAATTGAAAGCCCCTACACACCATTGGTAATGGTCTTAGAAACACTTCCATACTTTGTCTAATCCAGCATATGCATGAAATAACACACCTGTGAAAGTTTCAGCTCAATACATCAACCATGTCACGAGAAAATGGTGACAAACTGACTCTTTTTTCATCAAACTGTGTCAGCTTGTAGCGCCAACATACGATTAAGATTGCGAGTAAATCTCAAAACAGTCGTTGGTAATTGCGAATGGACCATGTTGGATTTTTGCAAATGGTGTGAAGGGGCTTTAAGGCTGTTAAGCATGGGTTTTTCTGAAAGTCGTTTTAAAACGACCGTTGGAAATTCATACAAAATTCCACTTTTCATGAAGCATGTCAGCATTCCAAGCGCTAAAAGTTCACAGCATGTCTGATGCTGGTATTAACTTCCACTTGAGTAAGTTACTTTTAAAACAAATTGTCAGGCCGAAATTTGGATTTGTGCAAATGGTGTGTAGGGGCTTTAAATCTCCCAAGCTTTGTCATGTTGCCAAGGGCATCCCTCCCTGTTGCTATGTGGTGATGAGTCAAAAGTCTATGTGGCTCCACAATGCAGAGCAGATCCTATCAGCTAATGAGGGCCTGCTTCCCCCCCCCCCCTTGCCCCCAATTCTCGTGCAGACTGGCGTACACGCATCTGAATGACCTCCGCCGCGCTAAAGACGCCTATGCCAAAGCCGTGGAGCTGGAACCCAACAACGATAGTTATCAGACCAACCTCCGCATCGCAGAGAAGAAGCTCAAGGATGCTAGCCTAGGGGTGAGGCTAGCTCATTCACGTCTGTCCGTGCTCACGTGCCTCTCAATGGCATGTTCATCTGTCTAGTCCTTGTCTGTCCATTATTATTCAGCTATTGTATCCATCACTAGGCATGCTCTTACAAGCTCCAGCTCACTGACACCATGCCTCCCCGTGTACCTTTTTCTTTGCTCGCGATTGACTACTGTTTCTTGTCTTTGTAGAGAAGGATGGAAATAGATGTTTGTATTGATTGATTAGGGGTTTTCACACTGGACGAAATCCCCAGGGATTTCTCGAGAATTCCCCTGGGAATTCGGTCTGTCTGTTCCCACACAAGAATTTCCTATGGAAAAGCTTTTCTCCACGGACAAAATCCTGGCAATACAGGTTGTGAATTCTTTGCTCAATTTGAAGGATTGTTATCCTGTTCAGTAGCTCTTGTAATCTCCTGTAAAATCGGATCAAAACCTTGTTACATTTACCACCTGTGGCAGCGTGATCCAAACAGGTGAGAGAAATGAAACTGAAGACCATGCTTGAACCTAGGCCTTGAGATCATGAAGGCCCTCGTTCAACCTTTGGTTACTGCTCATTGTACCAACCAAGCTCAAAGATGCAGAGGGTATGCTTTCTGCCTGTGAGAAAGGTCTTGATAGGATCGAAGCGTCAGGCTGTCTAAATTGTTAAGATTTGCATTTGCATGATTGAAGTCACTAAGAAGTATGCAACATTTTTGTATATAACTATAATTTTTACCATCACCATGCATAGCAGGAGTAATAGGTTTGCGGTGACACCATGCACAGTTCTCTTTTGTGAGTATGTGTGGTTCTGAAAAGAACCGAAGGAATTCACAAAAGAGAACTTTGCACGGTGTCACCGCGAACCTATTACACCTGCTATTCTCTTCATGAATACCTTCAAATCTCACCATGCATTGCCTTATGTCTCATTTACCTATAATTGTTCTAAGCTGTGAATTGTTTTGGGGTTTGAATTCTTCCAGCAGGGAGGAGGAGGAGGCGGAGGTGGAGGAGGAGGGAGTGGTATGCCCAATCTTGGCCCAGCACTCGGTGGCATGGACTTAGGATCGTTCCTGAACAACCCAGCCCTCATGAATGCTGTAAGCCGATAGGGGGGAGGGGGGGGGCCATCGGAACCAGCTGCGTGCACTGCGGAAGTACAGCAGCCAATACAAATCGTGCCTGCAAATCTGCCTTGCACAGTGATTCTGCCATGCTTGAAGAGAGTCACCGACGGTATTTTCCTGTCGTGTATGATGCCTTGAAATACTAAAGAGGATCACTCTGAGGATCCATGGGAGACACTGAGAGGAATCAGAAAACTCTGATGGTATACAGTGGAACGTCATAATAACAAACACCGATAAACCGAACATTCTGCTATAACGAAAGTGCCCTTTGGCTCCCGTTTTTTGTGTACAAAATATGCAGACGCAGCTGCTATAACAAACGACCGCTATACCAAACAATTTTTATGGATCCTGGGATGTTCGTTATAGCGACTTTCCACTGTATTCAATTTCATTTCAAATCAAACTGTATTGATGTTGCCGTCAACGTTGCTTGCAAATATACACATGTCATAGGTGGAAGAAAGAGTTCGCTACAATTTCTTTAAACGTTTCCTTGTTCTTTGTTGGCTTATTCCCAGGCATCTTCACTATTACAGAATCCACAAATGCAGAACATGTGAGTATGTCTAGTAATTGAGAGTAAATAACTGTGTAAACAGATGAAATTAACAATATTTTATTACATGTACATCCAAAGAATTTTTAACCTTGATGTACTTACATCAATGTCATTGATTTGTCTTTGTCATGATTGCTGTTGCCATTATTGTCAATATTGTCACCGAGTAGGGCAAATTCTCAATGAATTGCATCATTATCATGGTCATTATTGTCATTATTGGCATTATAGATGTAACATGATGTAAAAAAAGAAACTCATTGAATTATTGGCATTGTCATTGTCATTATTTTCATTATTTTCATTATTGCCATTGTTGTCATTATTGTCATTGTTGTCATTATTGCCATTGTTGTCATTATTTGCATTGTTGTCATTATTTGCATTGTTGTCATTATTGACATTGTTGTCATTATTGACGTTGTTGTCATTGTTATCATTATTGTTGTTATTGTCGTTAGGATGAGTTCATTGATGGGCCAAGCCATGCAGCCAGAGAATCCACAGAACCCAGACCAGCAAGCCAGCATGGCCAACCTCTTACAGGTGTAAGTAATGGCCCTAGATTGTGTGACCAGCAAGCCAGCATGGCCCACCTCTTACAGTTGTAAGTAATGGCCCTAGATTGTGTGACCAGCAAGCCAGCATGGCCAACCTCTTACAGGTGTAAGTAATGCCCCTAGATTGTGTGACCAGCAAGCCAGCATGGCCAACCTCTTACAGGTGTAAGTAATGCCCCTAGATTGTGTGACCAGCAAGCCAGCATGGCCAACCTCTTACAGGTGTAAGTAATGGCCCTAGATTGTGTGACCAGCAAGCCAACATGGCCAACCTCTTACAGGTGTAAGTAATGGCCCTAGATTGTGTGACCAGCAAGCCAGCATGGCCAACCTCTTACAGGTGTAAGTAATGACCCTAGATTGTGTGACCAGCAAGCCAGCATGGCCAACCTCTTACAGGTGTAAGTAATGACCCTAGATTGTGTGACCAGCAAGCCAGCATGGCAAAACTCTTACAGGTGTAAGTAATGCCCCTAGATTGTGTGACCAGCAAGCCAGCATGGCCAACCTCTTACAGGTGTAAGTAATGGCCCTAGATTGTGTGACCAGCAAGCCAACATGGCCAACCTCTTACAGGTGTAAGTAATGGCCCTAGATTGTGTGACCAGCAAGCCAGCATGGCCAACCTCTTACAGGTGTAAGTAATGGCCCTAGATTGTGTGACCAGCAAGCCAGCATGGCCAACCTCTTACAGGTGTAAGTAATGGCCCTAGATTGTGTGACCAGCAAGCCAGCATGGCCAACCTCTTACAGGTGTAAGTAATGGCCCTAGATTGTGTGACCAGCAAGCCAGCATGGCCAACCTATTACAGGTGTAAGTAATGGCCCTAGATTGTGTGACCAGCAAGCCAGCATGGCCAACCTATTACAGGTGTAAGTAATGACCCTAGATTGTGTGACCAGCAAGCCAGAATGGCCAACCTATTACAGGTGTAAGTAATGCCCCTAGATTGTGTGACCTGTCGAGCCAGTTAGGCCACCACACATTTAAGTAAAAGTTAATGTGTGGTAGTGTGGCATGGCCAATAATATCTAACCTAAAAAAGTGTTTGGGTAGCTGTGCAATGTGGTATCTTAGGAAAAAGATGAAGATCCCATTGAAAGATGTATGTAGTGAGGCACAAAAAGCTGGTGAGCGAAGAGCAAACCAATTGAAATTCCATCCCGAGAAAAGAGGGTTTGGAAAAACCTGGCTATGTCCGGGAAAAAATGTTAAGAGATATGGTTCCTAGAGATAAACTCTTTAACCGCTTTGCGCCGGGTTTTTTTTTCAGCGCCGATGACCGCCATACGTTTTGTTTTTAACAATGCATCATTTTCAAATCTCGCTAAAACAATCGGAACAATATATTTCTGTGAAATAAATCGATAAGGGTTTACTATGGGTACAAGAGAGTAAAACCTGGCACAATTCAGACGTTGTTGTGGCTTTTGTCAAGAGATTATCCGTTCAAAAAAGGGCCCATTGTGCGTCATCAATGGACCGTAACGGATGTGTGTGTATGTGCATGCGTGTACAGTGCTGTCAATCCCTGACCGCAGACTCCAGCCTCCACTCCAGCCAGTCAAATCTTCAAGTTGGGTGGCTACAACCGACCGTACAAATTACGGTAAAGAATCTGGGGGGAATTCCAATGCCAGACCGACGACCGTTGGGCTGTGTGGCATGCAAAGACAATGTCCCCCGCGCTTTCAGCGGCAGCGCGGTACTCTCGATCCTCCACAATAAAAGTCGCGCAAAATTGCACAATTACTGCTGCTAATCTTGCAATTCATGTGGCAACTTGCGTCAACAAGGGTCTTTGTACTGATTCGTATTGCTTTGTTGTAAGCTGAAAAGAGTCTTTGTTTAGAATGTGGACAATAGTGGTGCCTGGATTCGGAGGGCCCCGTCGCATAGTCAAGCCAACGGAGCTCCGGATTCGGAGGTCCCGGCGCAAAGTGGTTAAAACGGTTTAAGAACACTAGACAGATTTGACTGCTATCACGAGCAACATTGTCGCTTGTTTTTGTAGTCTTTTTGTGTTGTTTTTGCTAACTAACATTTTCCACGGCAATTGGGCCCCATTTGTACTGAGTCTATCTGAAAGCTGACGGGCAGGCATTGTTTTGGGGGGCTGTTCTTTCCTCAGAGGGCAGCAGATGGCATCTCACATCCAGCAGCAGAACCCAGACCTGGTGCAGCAGATCCAGGGCATGCGCAACCGACAGAACCAGCCAGGGGAGGGAGCCGACGGCAACGAGGAAGAGCGTGGCCCCGATGACAACAGCCCGTCGCCGGGCGGGGCCAATCCGCCCGCCAGCTAATTGCACGTCCAATTAATAGTCATCGCCCAAAGGAAGAAGGAAAACACTTTTGCATCTCTTAACTGCCCTGATGATTGTTTTCACACAATTCCGTTCTGTGACATTTGCTTGCATTGGCTGGATTCTCTCACCACTGATGGTTATTGAAAGATCTAAATCTCACTAAGTTAGAGGCCTGACGTTTTGATCCTAGCAGGACCTTTCTCAAAGGCAAAAAGGAAAGATCTTAATAGACAAAGGTTCATTTTGCACGCTTGTGATTTGTGGTCAAACATGTTGTCAACTTAGATGTAACATGATGTTTGCGTCAAGGAGAATGTAATTCAATGAGGGTTTGCCCTGCTCGACGTAATAAGCACCGAATGTTCAGTGTATTACGTCGAGCAGGGCAAACCCTCATTGAATGTTGTCAACTGTTCATGGACTACAAATGACCAAGCAATTTACAAAGGTTAAGAGGTCCTGTGTTTGATTTAATCAAAGCTGTTGTAACTTACGATCAATCGTAAGACAATGAGCCATGCACAGAAACCCTAGGACCCATCACAATTCACAAGCTACGATAGGTCATGAGTTACAATGCACCGGATGTCTTTGTGAAATCCACCTATGGGCAGTTAAGAGGTGAACTTAAGTACACTGTAAGTAATAATTGTGTCCTTATAATTACCAGTGCCAGAAAGATGTTATATGATTTTTCTTTTGTATACAGCTTTTAGCAGTATGTAATCTGTTTTATAAATCATGGAAATAAGTTTGTTCTGCTGACTGTTTGTCCCTCATGATGAAGATAACAAAGCATTGCATTAAACCATGCCAGCATTCATTGACACATCACGAGGCGTAAGACATATGCTTTGGGGCTGTGGTTTTTATTCTACGCAGGTATTTGGGCAAAACGCTGTATTGACCTCAGTTCTGAAGTAAGCATTTTCACTGGTATTCCCGCTGAATATATTGAAAAGCGATGCACAGAGTCTTTCAAAGATGATTCAGTTCCCCGTCCTCTGTATCCTGGGCCAAGCCCTTTAGCGTTGAACCACAAAGCTAGGTTTGCCGTCCCTCACGAAGCCATCTCATTATCCAATGGTGTACCTTTTAAAACAACCAGTTATGTTAGTCCGCCTTGGCTATGTTATTCTTGTTGTGCTAATGCTCCGTTTAGCTTTGTGTCTCAGGTCTTTTGCGAATCCCTGGATCAGGCTCGGTCTCAGACTTTGTCCTTGTCAAACAAAAAAACCCAAAGTACAGGTTGTAGTTAGTGGCTGCAGTTGAAAAGCTTGTAAACATGTTCACTACAGAGTATTCTCTTAGAAAACTGTGGCCCCAAACTATTCTCTTAGATACCTGTGGCATTCGTAACAGATGTAAGGAATTGAGCCTGAGCCTAAGCCTTCATTTTGAAAAGGGCCTCGGAATCCTCAGTGTCAGTAAGCATGCGATGTGCCCCTATTCTTGTCTCATTTATATGTCTTGGATTGGTAGACTTCAACACTTGTGATTTGTTTCCGCAGCAGCCACAATAATTAACCATTCCCAAAACCAACGAGTGGCCGTGATGGAAGGTTTTTGCCTAAATCAACTTCTTTAATGTATGTGTATACAAACCCCTGGATTTTGATTAATTGATTAAAATGGGTGACATTTTTGGCTGCTTAAGATTGACTTTCAACTCTTAAGGTTTAAATTGTGATACAAGAAGATCCTTCCCTGTACCCCTCAATAAGAGTGAAACTTATTGCAAATAACGCTGGAGAGTGGATTATTCAGATTATTCTGCCTGTGGAAACCTGAAAATAGTTTTAGGTTCCTGGCTAGGTTGCAGCAGTTTTCTTATTCACAAGAAAGATATTTGTCTGGCTCAACCATAGATGGAAGCCCCCAATTTGCTGTGATTCACTTTAGAATGTTGGCCAGCACTGGAGTAAAAGCCCAATTCCTTTGTTCCAAACCTGGCTTATTCTCCAGATCCCTGTCTCTCATCGAAAAGCTCAAGACACAGACTGGGTTTCTTTGCTGAAATTAAAGCTTTAAGTCTGTTTTCTAAATGGAGTATCGTCTTTTAAAACCAAAGCCCGAGGTCTTACTGTTTCCATGTCTCGTTCAAAACTGATTAACAAAGGGAGACAGAGCAGGGGCTCAAGCCTAAGCGAGAATTTGGAAAAGGCCCCAAGCATTAAACTGGTCAGAGACCCTTATAATTTGCATTGCAAATTCTCCTCTCACTGCATGTGATCTGCAGCAACATTCTCACTGACCTTTGACCCATGTCTGGAGGCAAAGAGGATGATATTTCCTACCATAAATAAAGAAACTAATGTGTTGAACTTGGTGTGTTCTTCATGCAGGGAGTGATCCTGTGACATCCAAAGATTTGTTGCGAGCCCCCCCCCCCTCGAAAAATAAAAGAATAAATAAATAAATAAATATTGATTCACTTGAAGGTTTGTAAAGAGGATGGTGTTTTCCCATTCAGTGACGCTGCCTCTCTGATGACCCGTGGAACAAAAAATGCCAGAAACATTTTAGGACCACTTTCCGTGTTCTTTGCTATGTTCAATAGTGGGTTTTAGCCGGTTTAACCATAAAGCAAGTCCCTTGCAATATGCATTGGCTACGGTTGGTCAATATAGCAGGCCAAAAGATCAGAGCGGCGCTCGCAAGGGTATTGAGACTAGGGACGCTTTGCAGCTCCTATGGTGTTGCAAGAACATGTTTAAAATAAACAAATCCGATACAATCCAACAATCCAATACAAAAGACAGCTGAGTATGTAGACTTTCATTTTCTGATTATCATTACTTTTTTGGGTCAACTTTCACGTCATTTTCTTTCTGGTGAGTATTTACAAAATACCGACAGTCAACATGGGCAAACCTACAAGACTTGTATGGGACGCTCAAACACATCTTATTTTCCAAAACTTGGACTTGACAAAGACATGTAACATTTCTCTTGGAAATCCCAGCAAAATGATTTGAGACATGAAACATACACATGGTCATTTATGATTAGACTGATATCATTTTATTTATATCCTATGTACAAATTTACAAGAATGTTTTCCATAAAATCAGGACTTTTGTCTACTGTTTTACAAATTTACGGAATAACAATATCTTTTTTCAACCACTAGGGTTTTACTTTGAGATGGCAATTGGTTCAGAGGGATTACACTCATTTTTTTATCAATGATAACCATGATCCTAACAATGACAGTCACAGGTGTTAGACAGTTAACTGCCGCTATTACACATTACATACGTGGATCTGTGAGTGTGAACTGTTTATGGGGATTCAGCGTGGCTGTGTTTGATTCAATGACAGTCTTATATTGGCATTAAGCAGAAACCATACAACTGTCACATGATAGGGAACTATGGGCAGAGGACACAACTGCAACATCTTCTACTCTGTCCTTTGACAAATGAAGATGAGGAAGAAAAGGGGAAGAGAGGGAAGATGAGGAAGATGGAAGAAGAGGAAGATGGAAGAGGAGGAGGAGGGGAAAAGGAGGAAGAGGAGGAAGATGAAAGAGGAGGAAGAGGAAGATGAAAGATAGGGAGGAAGATGAAAGAGGATGAGGAAGATGAAAGAGGAGGAAGATGAAAGAGGAGGGGAAGAAGTCAGAGGAAGTTGAAGAGGAGGGGGAGAAAGATAAGGCAGAGCATAGGGAGGAAAATAGGGATGAGGAGGAACCATGGAGGGAGAGGATAAGGAGGAGGAAGATGAAATCTAGCAATTGAAGGCTGATGACCAAGAACCACACCACACACTTCCTCATGTAGGAGCTAGGCCCGTCATTTCAGAGTCAGGTTTCTTCACCAAGGTCTCATCTATCCCCTCCTTTTGCATGCAGACCTCATGCACCAGTAAGCTGTTCAGAGTAGACAAAGATCTGTGCCACATCGTCATGTTCATAGGTGCGCTTCAAATAGGTGTCAGTCAGCCGAACCCCGGATATACTCTGCAATGGAAAAGCATAAGTCAGGGAGCACGATAAGTTGCAGTGAGAAAGGGGTTCCTATTAGGTACGGTAAGACCCTTCAGACATTAAGACCCTTCAGACATTATCAGCCATACAGAACGTTTTGAAGACAAATGTGAGTTTAGATCAAGGGCCGACCCCAAATCCCGGACTCTGGTCCAAGAAAGGTCCGTCCTACCTGGAGACCGGGTATCGTGGCCAGCAGAGAGAGTTCTATGTCCATACTAGCACCAGGACCCAGCTTGCCCAGCAATCTGCCTGACACGCCCAACCACATCAAGCCATTATCCGTGTTATTCAACACCAACTTCAGATCCATTGTACGCTCGCTGTTGGATAAAAGAAAAACAAATCACACATCATATTTATATCTACAGCCCTTTTCAAACTACAGAGCCAATTTTACCCCACCAACACCCCCGCCACCGTTCACACTGGACCCATTTGCTAACTCCTGGGGACACTATTTCCCAGGAATATGCACGGTCGTTTCACACCGGCAATCAATCCCCAGGGAATCAGTTGGAAGAACCTTAAATTTCCGTCAATAAAGATGAAAAAAATATTGAATTTTGTGAGCTCCACCTTGCCACTTTTATCTGCCAGTAAAATGTTTAAAAGCCATTTCTCCATAAGGCATTTAATTTTCGGTGACATATATCACTACATGAATTTTGATATACAAGCATTATCTGCCAGTAAAATGTTTAAAAGCCATTTCTCCATAAGGCATTTAATTTTCGGTGACATATATCACTACATGAATTTTGATATACAAGCATTATCTGCCAGTAAAATGTTTAAAAGCCATTTCTCCATAAGGCATTTAATTTTCGGTGACATATATCACTACATGAATTTTGATATACAAGCATTATCTGCCAGTAAAATGTTGAAAAGCCATTTCTCCATAAGGCATTTCAGTTTCGGTGACATATATCACTACATGAATTTTGATATACAAGCATTATCTGCCAGTAAAATGTTAAAAAGCCATTTCTCCATAAGGCATTTCAGTTTCGGTGACATATATCACTACATGAATTTTGATATACAAGCATTATCTGCCAGTAAAATGTTAAAAAGCCATTTCTCCATAAGGCATTTCAGTTTCGGTGACATATATCACTACATGAATTTTGATATACAAGCATTATCTGCCAGTAAAATGTTTAAAAGCCATTTCTCCATAAGGCATTTCAGTTTCGGTGACATATATCACTACATGAATTTTGATATACCGGGGTATCTCAGGCACGGAACGTGCTTCAGAGATCAAACCTGTATCAAAATAAAGCTTATTTCATGCTCTTTCTGACTGAAAATTATAATTCAAAATGTTTGGGGTGTTTTTGTTTTTGACTTTGCAGAGCCAGTCTAACATCACACCAAAGAATCCCTTTCCTTTACAAGCATTTTGTAGCAGTTAACACGTAGATGAAAGAACAGGGTGATATCCTCTGAACATTGAGTAGGGCAAACCCTGGTGGGATTACATTCTCACTGATACGTGAATCGTAGTCCATCTAAGACCTACCAGCAGCTGGTAACCCTGCACTTGATTTGGAATGGCTTCTCGATGACAATGGAATCTGGTACCCCAGTCACGTTCAGCTTGACATCTCCATATCCAGGAGCCTACGTGCACAAATCAATATACAAAATTATCACCTTTGAACAATCTCTACAACAGGTCATTGTTTGGCTTCAAACAGCAAAGCAATCATCTAATATGAATTTCTGGGTTTAAAAAAAAGACAACACTAAAACTGTAAAGAGAAAAAATTAAGTTCCTCTCATTTTAGAAATACATTTTTGTTCTTTAAAAAGGAAAAGAAAAATGAGCTGAGAAATTTAAAACAATTTGTGACACCTCAGCTTGAATGTACTAGCATTTTAACCACCTGGGTAATCAGTCCTCATGTGGTGTCCTTCCAAAATAATTCATCTTTGCCAGGTTATGGCTGCCAATAAGAGCATTAACCATTGTAAATTTGCAGGGACCACAACCAGAATTTCATTCAGATACAAAAATCATGGTGTGTTAAACCAGGGCCCAATCTCGTAGAGCCGCTTAAACGGGATCACAAACCACACTGCGATTTGATGTCAATATGCAACACATCCTTCTCTCTGACACTACCTGTGTTCAGTTTCCAGATTTGTGTTCAAGTCACACAGCATCAAGCCTTGAGTCTCGTCTCTGAGTACGAGTTCTAAGTCATCCAGGTCGAGTTCGAGTCCAGGTTACGTGTCAAAACATTTGAGTTTCAGTCCCCGAGTGTCGCTCACCATTCTTTGTAGCTGGCTGGTCTGGAGTCGGCCTCTTTCCCCCATGCTCGTCTTCCAGACTATGTCCAGCTTGCCGATATTGGACACGCCTTTGATGACTGCTGGCTTGTCTGATCCGGGCAGTGGCTTCGCCTTGAGACAGTACAGGTACTGTCTGGTGTCCAGCGGGTTCAGATAGTTGAAATTCCCAAACGTGGTCTTAATGCTGCCATGGAGTAACATATGGTACAATAAAGGCAAACATGCATTCAGTGTCTTTATGAAAAAAAGACAAATTGCCAGAGGCCAATTACATCTAACTCATGGTTACTTGCTATCAATTGCAAGAAGATAAATTGAAAAATTGGCAAAGAAATCTTTGACTGCACCAGGACTTGAACCTGAGACCTCTAGATTAACGTACCAGTGCTCTTCCATCTGAGCTATCCAGCCCTTAGATGGTGGCCTTCCCAAATAGTCAAATAGTCTTTGGGTGGGGTTGCCAGTCAGAAGAAATTCAACCATTAGCTTTTATTCAGATGCAAACAACTAATGGTTGTAAACCTGGCTACAGCAAATCGGGGAACACACAAAGTAGATGCAACTTTTTTCAATTCAAGTCAAACAAACAAAGGAAAAACTGACTGGGAACTTTTGAACAAATTGGAAAATTGAAAAATTTGAAGGTGAGGGGTGCCAAATTGTCAACTATCTTTGCCTTTTATCTTCAATTATTTTTGTTTGAAAAAATGCATTTTTCGTTGATCAAATGCTTCTGACTGGTGGTTAATGGTTATTAAAACTAAGATAACCCCAGCGATATCACTCCCATTTTCATTCAGTTGCAGACAATTAGAACAAGCTAATTATCAGCAATGAGCTAATTATTCCAACCTTTTGTTGGCATCGATGAAGTTGAGCTCCTTCACGGCATACTCTGCCGTTGGATCCAGCAGTACTCTCTCCATAACCATGGGGGACTGGGTGATGTTCTGAATCTGGGCTTCCAGGTAAACTTCGTCTGACTGACATGTGACCACAGCGATAAAAGCATGAGAGAGACACATCCAAATATCAAGAACAAATCCAATGACTGTTCTATGAATGGTTCCTTTGTGTTCACTTCCTTCACTTTTCCCTTTTTTCTTTTCTGAAAGTCATACAATGTTGCCAACTGCTGACTGACTCTAACGGCCAAAATGAAAATCTACAAAAAAAATAGAGGGCCTGACGTTTCGATCCTAGCAGGACCTTTCTGGACGGCA
Organism: Luidia sarsii; assembly: GCA_949987565.1. NCBI lineage: Eukaryota > Metazoa > Echinodermata > Asteroidea > Paxillosida > Luidiidae > Luidia > Luidia sarsii. Next base: position 4,769,111 of record OX465113.1, read on the forward strand.
GAGAGCTGTCTGACTCCTGCTAATCTAAAAATCAGGGCATTTGTAAGAATTCATTTAATTACTACAAATTCTTTTGCTTTATTTCCTTCGTTTCTCTCTCTTTTCATTTCATTGTGGCCATTGGGCATAGAATCAACTGGTCACCGGATAGTCAAATTATTTAAAATTGCGAAATAGCGAAGACAACTTGTCCAGCGGTGTAACCAACTAAACAAACCAGCCCTTAGATGGTGGCCTTCCCAAATGGAATTAAATTAAATTGAAACAAGTTTTTAGTTAATCAACTCTCATTCCCAGGGTGAGGGTGCCAGTCAGAAGCAAAGCAACAAAAAAGTCATAAGTGCTTCAAAATCAATACAGAAATCCAACACTAATGGTAACACTGGATTGGTGTAAAGTTAACACTGAGGCATTTGGTGGGCGCACTTACTACATAGTCCTGCATAAGCACACACAAGTAGGGCAGTTGCCACGGCGACCAATGGACGGCACATGCAGAACAAGCGTACAATTAATAGCGAAAAAATGTGGTTAGTTGCTACAGTGACAAACTATGAGACCAACAACATCAACAAATAACAAATAACAACAACAAATAAACATTTACCCTAGTGCCATGTTTGCAAATGTAATTCCGTAAAACTGTCAAATTGTCTTTCAGTTTTTCGGAAATTGAAAGAAACATTGTGTTTGATCGAAGAAGGGTCACTTACAGTTGATACTCAGTCCTATAATAGTCCATTTTGGGGAGAAAAAGTACCGCCCAAATTTCTATTGCTTCACATCCTCGTGAAGGCAGGACATGATGCTGAATGTTCAGAATAGAATTTGAATAAACATTGCTTCCATGAAGTGACAAATTATTTTCAAACATGACAACTGCATGAAAGCACGCCTCAATGAGAAAATGAGTATCACTTCATGTCGTGGGTATCAACCTCATAGACTACTGTGTCACAATGACACATTCTTGCTACCCGCTTAAAAACGGGCAAGAATACATTCCAAAAAATGTTATCGACTTTCAATGTGCTATTTCCCAAATGCATCCATTCTGCTGCTTGGGTGGATTTGTCATTTGGTGTAAATGCCAATGACAATATAGGCCTCATGCACATGAAATTATTAAATGTAGTGCACCCTCATTGACAGGACAAATGATATAGCCGCCGATTGGCCTGTCTCCAGAGGCAAACATGGTCATGAACAATTCATTCTTTTGTCAGCCTTCTTTCTCTCAGTTGACGAAGTAATATAGTGACAGCAATGCACGAGGTGACAAGCTTGTTCAGCCACACAAATATCACTTCTGCATCATGCAAAGGAAATCAACAACTGCTTTAGGAAGCTGTGTTCACACCGGCATTTCCAAAGATAGTCCAAGGCAAGTTTTTCTCTCTGGGTTAAAAAAGAAGACCTTTTGATTTTAAAGCATTTCCACTTCAAGACTCCAGACCAAAAGTTTGTCTGACTAGAAAACCTATGGAGAAACGGAAAAGATGGAAAAAACGGGAGACGCTGGTTCGAATCCCGCCCGAGCAGCATGGAATTTTTTCATCAGGCATCGGGCAAAGCACTGAGTATTCAGTGTTTATCACGTCGAGCAGGGCAAAACCTCATCGAATTACATTCTCCTCGACGCAAATATCATGTGATATCTATGATGCAATGCAGTACCCGCCGCTATACAATATTCGAATCCACCAAACGACCTCGCCCATACTCGACCAGCTCGGTGGTCAAGTGGTTAAGACGTCTGCACTAGAATGCGGGAGTCGCGGGTGAAATTTTTCCATCAGGTATCGGGCAAAGCACTGAGTATTCAGTGTTCATCACTTCAAGCAGGGCAAACCCTCATTGAATCATTGAAGATGGGGAGATGTTTGACACATTTTGAGTGGGATGCAAACACAGCTTTCAAAACATAAACAGGTGTGTGCAATGGAATCAACGCATCCAAACAGAAATAATTCATACTCCAAAGTAGGCATTGCGCATTGCAACGGCTTAACGATATGACTCTAGCAACAGGCTACAGGGTTTGCGGATTAAGACAGAATCACATTGGTTAGAGGTAAATCAAGCAAGCCAAGCCATTCTGTCTACATCGTTCTTTTTGGTTTCTCGGGAGACAATCCCCGAGTTGGTTAGTGCTCACAAGAAACGTGAAGAATGTCAGCAATACTACCTGCACCATGCGTCTTACTGCATTGTACTTTTATGAGGCAAGCGTGTTCGTGGTAATTAAAACATTTCAAATAAAAAAAGATGAGGTAACAAAAGTGTCAGATTTCTCAAAGGATAATGTCATGGAGGAAAAATCTTTGACAAATAATCCGTTTGTATTTATCAATCCATTCCATTTGATAATTCATCCACTTTGATAATTCATCCTTTAATCCATTCCCTACCCCCTGCCCTTCCCTCTGACTTTAGACTTCATTGAGCACCAAAAGCATTAATGCAATTAACGAGGCATGCTTAATAAGTTTAATTGCGTAGCATATTCATGGTTAATGGTGGCCTTCAAACTGATTAGCTGAAAACCCAGTTGCAAGTTCTAGAACTAGAACAGTAAATGCTGGGTATAAAACAGCAAATTACAAATGAGACACCATTTTCGAGAGAGGTACCGGTAACATAAATGGTTTCACCACAAGCTTTCTAAATTGTGATTCCACCAGGCAAACAGGTCTTCAAATCTCATTGAACTGATCTCTGTACGGAATTTCTTTGATCTTAACGAAAGGTCCAGCAATTCTTTATTTCTCCCAAATATCAAAATAAGAGGCAACAGAAAAGAAAAGTAATTGTCATAATGTCCACACACAATGAGCATGCGAGTAAACTCAAAACAGCTGAATATGCATGAGCTGCCCTGTGAATATGTGAATAATTGATTGGACAGCACTGAGAAGATTACCTCTGCATTGTAGAACTTTGTCTTGACATCAAGCGGCTTTAAGACCTGTTGGGTGAAGAAGAGGTTGGGAGACACACACTCGGGGTTGATTGAAGAATTGAAATCAAGAATTTTTAATCCAAGAAAATTCAACTGGACCTGGGATGGAGTTCACAAAGCCCGACAATCAAACATAACTCAACTTAAGCCCTCCATAAATCTTTGATAGGCTTGGGATTGCTACTACAAGTTACTACAAGGTTGCTGAAATTTACCATTAAAGTACCAGTACTTTTACCACCTGAGCTATCCAGCATTTAGGTGGCGGCCATCCAAAATAGTCAACTTTCCTTGCTGGGGTGGGGGGGCACCAGTCAGAAGCATTTAACCATTGAATGCCGTATATCTCTAGGGATCACAACCAGCATTTTCATTCAGATGCAAACAACAATCAGTTGTAGACCTGGCTACAGTTGTAGTCCACACAAAAAGGATGCAGCTCATAAAAATATCATGAACAATTATTTTATGCAAATCAATCCCACCTGACATTGAATATGCCAGGACCTGACATCTCAATCCTAGCAGAATGGCAAGTCCAGACACAGACAGCAATGGGGGAGATGGAATGAGATATGGATGACAGAAAATGAACAAAACAGGAAACCAGGTAGACACAGAAACCAACATCCACTTTGTGGAGCATTATGCCAAAGGTATGAGGCACATGGAACTCAGTAAGAATAACAAAAATGTTTAGCAATCTCGTCTGTCTTACCGGGAACTTGAAGAACTTTCTGAAGTACATGTTTTCCCCATTCTGTGTGGTATAGCTCACAGCACAAACCAAGCTGTAACAAGGAAACACAAACATCTCAACCTCCCAAACCATTTTGATTTCACCAGACTTGTATGACTCGTGACTCAGTCTTGGACTCAGGTCTCATTTTCCACCAATCTGACTCGAACTAGAGTAATGATAACGCATTACTCAGACTAAGACTTGGACTGGAACTCAACTTATATGACCCGTGACTCAATAACAAAAATAGCACATAACTTATCAAATTCGTCTTTGCAACACCAGTGCAAACAACAAGTGGCTTTTACAGACTCGTATTCAAGTAATCAGGGATCATGGTTTATCAAGTGATTAAATATCAACAGTTGTCTTGAACATTTTATTTGATTTAGTATGTGAGCAGGCCTGTTACTACTAGTAAATGTGATTCAAGAAAAATGTAAAATTGGGAAATGTATTTCCAATACAGTATTAGGTTGGAGATGACGGGTGACTTGTGAGTCAACATTTGTGAATTGTGACTCACACATGACCTGGATAACTCAATATCTAGACTCCATAAAGGTGACTTGGACTGGGGTTTTGGACCTAAATTATTGCTCCTGTGATCACTATTTGAACATCTGTGGGTTGAGGCTGGCAGATCTGTGGTTCAACTGTCTAGAGTGTGAGTTCGCGGAGATGGTAGCCTTACATGTGGGTGCCTAGCTCCTTGACTTCATGGTGGATGACTTCATCGATGCACTGCGCTGGGGGCAGCTCAGGGTGGGGTGGAGTCTCGGACCCGGACAGGGTCAGTCTCTGGGAGCTGGTCTGCAGGTCTGTCTTGAGCTGAATGTCCTTGACCACTTGACCACTGTCATTGTGGACGCTGAGGTAGCTGGAGAAAGTCTCGCCGAGGTAGATGCTCCTGTCAGGGACATATCCCAGATGTACGTATTTTGTTAAGCAAAGCACTGTGGCAATGATAAATCAAGAATGCGTGTTGCTTGCAGAGTAATTCAATGAGGGTTTGCCCTGCACGATGTACATGTGTAATAAGCACTGCTTTGTCTGATGCCTGATGAAAACATTTCAGGGAGCTCGGGCCAGATTCTAACCCGCGACTCCTGCTTTCTAGTGCAGACATCTTAACCACTTGACCACCGAGCTGGTCAAAGTCATGTGGCAGATTGGAATAATGTATAGCGGCAGGTACCATGTTGCATGATTTTGGTATCTAGAGTCACCATGAACAAATAATCTCTCTTCTTGAGATTGTGTGGTTCTGAGCAGAAGCAAGAGAATCAATGTTTCGGGAACAACATGTTCTGCCTGTCATGTCTATTGCACGGTCAATTCAAACCTGAAAATGTGCATGATTGATATTCCTATCATTGCATTGCAAGTCAAAATTTCTCCATACAATACAACATCGATGTTCTTACCCGAAATTCTGAGGCAGCATGAGTAAATCGCCGACCCCAAAGTGTTCAAATCCTTCAGGCAAGCCAAGACGGGGACATATGTCCTGAACAACTACACCACCTACGATTGAGAAATAAAGGATAAATGTAATGAGTACGGAAATGTCTTTTTGTGACTTAGTTAGCCATTCAGAACAATCATCATTTTGGGTATAGTACTGTAATTGGTACGGTACATTTTAATCAAGATGGGGCTTTCCCTTTCAGGAGGGCATGATAAGATTATCACAAACCTGCAACATCTCTCGGCTCAAACGAAACTGGAGTGGAGTTGATGAAGGTGGACTTGGTTAACCGCATCACTGAAAAAAAATGACATGGATGACAAAACAAACATAAATTACTAAATTTGCTAACTGAACTACCCTGTTCCACATACATATAGTACTTAGTATAGTAGTACTAGTACTTAGTAGTAGTACTACTACTAAGTACTACTACTACAGTACTAGTACTACTACTACTAAAGTACAAGAGTACTAGTACTTAGTAGTAATACTAGTATCACTATCAGTAGTACTAGTAGTAGTAGTAGAGTAGTACACATGACTGCACAGTGACAGTGACTCTAGAAATATCCTCCCAATTAGTATCCACACACCAGGCACTATACAAACCTTTTTGTTTTAAAATTAATTATCTTAAAAGTTAGTAGGCCTGACGTTTCGATCCTAGCAGGACCTTTCTCGAAGGCAGAGGAAGGTCCAGCTAGGATCGAAACGTCAGGCCCACTAACTTTTAAGATTTGCATTTTGGTAATGTAATTTTAGTCAGTAACTGAGTAAGTTAAGTTTGCAACATTTTTGTATATCACCTTAAAATTAATTAATTAATTTATTATTTGGTGTGTTTTTTTATATTTGTCTGGAAAAACAGTGGAAATTTACATCACTAGACACTAGGCCTAGCAATAGTACTACTACTTACTACTACTAGCATGTATTTTCACTATTTTATTTTTAATTTATCTGCACTGCACACTGCCCGAGTTGTATTTGTATTTATTTGTAATACATACAGTAACTCATTAATAATGTAGTGTAACTTAGTCCGAGTAACTTGGACCCGACAAGTCACCCTTTTTTTATCGAATTTTGAAATTTTCTAAATTCGATAAAAAAAGGGTGACTTGTCGGGTCCAAGTTACTCGGACTAAGTCAGTGTAACTGAAGTTGTCGCTGTACCAAGCCAAGGCAAGGCCCAAGGGCCAAGGCCAGCTTCCAAATTACGCTACGCTAAAGAAAGGAAATTCGTAATGCAAAATATATGTTGAACTTGAAGTTGAAGTGGACATAACTTAGTTCTTACTCAATCGTACCATGGACATAAATTTAAAATAATATCGCCATTTTATAGGCAAGTTACTCGGACTGGGTTAGTAAATAAATAACGCAGGCTAGGCCGGCGTGCCTTGGCTTGTTTTCTCGACTTTTCTCTCATAAACACACTTTAATTGTGAAGGTATCGGGTAGACCACGAATCCGTTTATTTGAAGCACATTTTGTTAAAAGCAAATGAGAATAAAATTTACGAAACTCGTAACCGACCTTTCAACGAGAGCAGATGCTCCTTCTCTCTGACCGCCTCCATCTTGAATTTAAACTCGCTTCAGTCCACCGCTCTTTTGCGGAAAGGCAGGGGCCGCAGTTCAAGTGGACGTTGGATATTCTGTCCGTGGTGTCCGGTCGATTCCCGGTCCAGTTTGATTTGCAAAATTTACTTCCAAGGAAAGATTATGACGCTGTATATCCCAAAACCTTGATTGCAAGTGAGCAGTACGGAGTCAGCGGTAATGCATGCACAAATTAATTTCAACGAAACCCACAACAGCCGTTTGCCAGTCTATTTTGTGCTTTGGAGCCACGCCCATTATTTCGTATGCATCACACATGTACAGTACATACATGTACAAGTACTTGAACATGTACAAGTACAAGTGCATGTACGCATGTACATGTACATGTACATGTACTTGTACTTGTACATGTACATGTACATGTAAGTGAACATGTTTCCTGGCAAGGATTATAATTTTGGAGATTTGTTTTCTCAAAAAATGGAAAGGACCTGATTTTTCAATCCCAGCAAGACCTTTCTCAAAGCCTTGGGGAAAGTCTTCCCAGGATACAAATGCCAGAGCCTCTACTCTTTTTTGAATATTGGTAATGAACTGTGAAGTCTGTGGGAATTTTTTTTGTTTTTTTTTCGTTTTCATTTCAAGTTATTTTGGGGGCACACCTAGAGGATTTGTTGCGTGGTTTTGTGATGGACAAAAACATTATCCATATAGAGGGTGGCGTTCATCTGCTGCTATAATCATTATTACTGGCAGTTGGTGAGGCAAGTCACCCGATCAGGATGATCAAGTTCCAGGGGACAGGGCGCACCTGTCACATTACAGTCATTGATGACATGAACTCGAGTCTGAATTTCACCACAGAGGACAGAAATTTCAGTCTGCAATACCTCACTTGCTGAGGCTCTCTGCAAATCAAAGGAAATTAACTCGAATGGCAATGCAAGGAAAACTAGTTTTTGGTTCAGTCAAACCATGGTTAAACGAAACTTGTAATGAGTGTCCACAGTGTATGAGTAAGGTGACCCTTAATGGACAACATAAAAAAAAACAATCATGTCAAACACAGGAATCTCGATACTGTGAAATGGTGGGTAGTTTTATTTGAGTAAAGTATGCATCTTGCTACCTGAAAAAAACTTTCACAAATTCCAGGCCCAAATTTTGCATAAAGAGTGTGCAGATGTACAATGATTCCTAACTGTATGCTCTCCATTTGAACTGTCGAACCCAACTATGTGAGAGATCGCTTTGTTCTGAAATCAAACAAGTTCAAATACACTGAAAAACATTAAAAGTTTAAAACAGAAAAAATACCTCATACTAACGAATTAGTAAATTAAAAAAATCCCAGAAAATCTAAGAACAAAGGACGCAGCCCGTCTGTACCTTTTTCAAACAACTGACACAAACATTTCTAAATGCCTGGTAACCATGGCAACCTCAAAGCCAAATTCCCTTTTCCCATTGCAGATGCAATGAAGAGATGTTCCTTTACTTCGCGGCATGGTTTGTTCAAAGGGTGACTACTCTCATGTCAATCTACACTCAAAATAGTTGCAATTGAGTGGAAGTGATTTGTGTACAAATTGGATACAAAAAAAGGGGTTGGTTGGTATCTTGGGAGTACAACACAAAAATCAAATCACACGATGAGAAGGATTCTAACAGCATTTCGGCACAATAAAAATCACCAATATGGACTTTTACTCCGCTGAAACACCTACAAATGCTTTAAACTGATAAGAGAAACTCATTCTGCATACAGCTTGGTAAAAGATAGATTTTACAGGCTAACAAACAGGGTATTTCCTCTGCTTTACAAAACTTTCAAAATTCCACAATATGGACAGGCTGAGGTTGACTTTTAATACCCCACAAACACCAGACAACCATAATATATATAATAATAAAAAAAATTGCTGTGAAAATACCCAATGGATGGAGTTTGCATGTCTCTGTTCTGTTCTTCATATCGTGGTCAACTTTCAAATGACAATACAGACGATATCATAGACTGAGAAGTCCACAAGAATCAGACAACTGTGAATTTACCGGTAGCTTTTCTTGATGAACGCATACGGAAACGTTTCACACTGTATTGCAGCATAGTATAAATAACTTTCCAAACTATGTAAATACTTGGGACAAATGTTACCCCTGCAAATCAACACCATTGAGTTTTTGTCATTTTTTTTCTATTTTTTTTTTAATAATTATTCTTTGTTTGAGACTACAATTCATCTTTCCCCGTTGTTTCTGCCTCTTCGTCATCATCTTCTGGCAGAGCATCCCCGAGGCCATCTCCCTCCTCGTACTCTTCCAAGTCATCGGGGTTCAAGCCAAATTCATCATCTTCCTCCTCCTCATCCTCCTCCTCGCCCTCCTCCTCTTTCCTCATCTTCTCCTCCTCCTCACGCTTCTTCCTCTCCTCCTCATCCTGCTTGTCCTTCATCTTCTTCTCTCCCTCCTTCGAGAAAACAAGAAACCGAAACAAACAAAAAAGTGGTAAGAATTCTGGTACATTAAAGCCAGAGGTCTCGGGTTCAAGTCCCCGAGGATTGTAGTAATTGACACAAGTTCTCTTTTCTGGCGATCAGAAAGTGGCAACAGTCATCAGTGTAACTCAGCCCCGAAAGATGGTTTGAATATAACAGCCATTTCATCAGGTCACCAAACTGTCCATTATTTTTCCTCCCATTCCAAACTCAAAAGTCTAATCATGATGGAACCTAGTCAGACATGGATACCAACCTTGGTGACCTTCCAGATTTCCTTGGCTTGATTCTCGGCCTCAGCTACATCATCCCCAATGAGGAAGTTGTCAAAGATGGTGCCCGATTTTACCTAGGAAAGGAGAGAGGAAGGAGAAGGGAAAACAGACTGATTATCAACCATGAGTTGCTGGCTCAGCTATAATTTCTGAAGGGTACCCTCTTGCAGAGGTCAAAGTCTTGCTGCTCATTGGTGGATCCTGCACATTTCTCATTTATTTGGTCAATTTCTTTTCTCTCTCTCTCTCTCTGAGATGGCAGCATGCTACATGTCAATGCACAAGGCCTGAGGGCCTTCTCCAAAGCCCCAGCTTAGGCTCAGACTTGGGTTCTGTCTCCATGTCTTTTCATCTTCTGTAGGACAGAGATGTAGCCTAAGCAAGGTTTTGGCAAGAGGTCTAGGAGTCTGCTAGCCCAAGCACTGCTTGGGTTGAGTTCCGGAGCACATCAGAATGCGAATAAGTGAGTCATATCACGGGATTCATAATCCGGTAAAAAATTCATCATGTGTGCTCGGCACTGCAACTTGCAAGCAGGGCAAAGATTTCCGTCTTTGCCTAACTATCCTCAGAGGCAGGCTAACATGGAGTCCAAGACGGAGGATTATAAGCTGAGAAGCTTTTGATTTTGAGAGCTAGTCAGGTCCTAAGCAGACTTGAGGCTAATCACCTTCAATTCAAAGAGAGTTGACACACCAACATGATGTGCAGCTATCACTGTATGCTAAACGCTTTGCCTGATTACCTAATTGAAAGAAAAAAACAGGCAGGCAATCGGGCAAAGCACTGAGAACAAAGTAATAACTACATGTCGGGTCAAGCAAACCCTAATTGAAATGCACTCTCTGAACCACCGTGGTTAATCAGTCTTCAGCTACCCACCTGCCATAGGTCGAGTCCTATAACACCAAAGTCCTTGTAGCTGTAGAGAGAATCGTCAGCCTCGTACTCTGGGTTGTCGATTTCAGGGTGAATCCACTTTCCTTTGTAGTCTGGGTTGTCCATCTGCTTGGGTTTCCACTCGCCCTAAATAGAGATCAAAGAACAATAAGGGATCAAATAAATAAAAGAAATAGCAGATCATTCCATAATCTAACTACTGTACTATCCCCTTTGCCTGTCATCCATGTGCCAGTTACTATCCCCATCCTATTTGTTTGACCCTGCCATTCTGCCTTTGAAAAAGGTCCTGACTGGTGCCCCCATCCCCTGCAAGATAGTTGACTATTTGAGAAGGCTGCTAACTAAGGGCTCGATAGTTCAGGTGGTAGAATACTTGTACGTTAAGTTAGTAGGATTACAGTCAGCAACTCTTGGAGGGGTGTCTAAATAAGGCGGGGTGTCTAAATAAGGCAGGGTGTTGGCAACTGCCAAGAATTACTAGTGAATATTTGAAAAATCACAACTCCTAAAGCTTGACCGTTCTTGGTCCGGTGATCAGAAAATGGCCAATCATCACAGGCAACTCAGCCCCGAAAGATGGTTGAATTTATTAAGCCATTTCATCATGTCACTACATCCATGGCCATAATGGGCATACACACATACTTCCATTTACACTATCAGTGCTGATGTGGAGAATTTTAAATTCTGATTCTATGAACAGACTAAGGGATTTTTTTAATGAGGGTCTGTCCTACACATTTGCACATTATGTCCAAGTAGGGCAAATCCTCATTGAATATATTGCGTACTTATACGATTGTAAACATTATGGACGAACAGGTTAATAGAGGTTTCTTTGTTCTTTTGGAAGACAGACCTGGAAGTCTGGGTTGTTGATCATCGGTGGCTCCCACTCTCCATCCATCTCATCATCCCAATCTTCAGGCTTCTCTGCATCTGGGTCTGCGACGAACTCGGGCTTGTCGTAATCCTGTAGTCCAATAAACCCAAAGGCCAGGCCCCCAAAAAGAAAATGCACATTAAAGCAACTGCAGATTGGTACGTACAAAATGATCCCTCAGTTATGCCTTATGTCTAGAGCACTGTATTGTGTGCACGTAGAGTGCACGGGGAACATCAAGCTCGTATGTAAAGAATACAGTGGAACATCGCTATAACGAACATCCCGGGATCCATGAAAACTACTTGGTATATATTTTGTACAACAAAATCAGGAGCCTAAGGGCACTTTCGTTATAGCTGAATGTTCGGTATATCGGCGTTTGTTATGGCGAAGCTACACTGTATAACAAACTCATTGGAAATATCAGTTGTCACGTCAGACTCTTTCCTTATAATGAGCCACTCACAGTAGCTCAAGCAAAGTGAACTTTCGGCCGGCAAGCTACTGGCAGCTTGTTGTAAACCTTTTGCATATAAATTACACTTCAATCTTCACAGAAGACCCATCTTCCTTATAACTAGCAGCTGCTGAGATATTCCCATTGACTCAAGTATCAATTCAGCCACAGCTGACTTAATCTCGGACAGGGGTTTATTTTGAGGCTTTGGCAAGGAGGAGGGACTCACATTAGGCTTGGTATCCTCTGGGTCGTCAATCTTCTCCCTCTCATCCCAGTCCTCTGGCTTCTTGGCTTCAGGGTCCTTGATCTTCTTGGTTGGGAGGAAGTCCCAGTCGTCCTCCAGGTTTCCCTTCTGTGCCTCCTTGTTGTCAATGCGCACCTCGTACGTGTTGTCGGGCCGGACGATGAGTGTGTACAGATGGGTGAATTCATCGTCCTGTAATGTCATTAACGTAAAAAATCACACTAAAATGGACTGAACTGATCCCACCTCAATGAAGTCCTTCCATAGAATATTTATCTCTTGTGCCTCTGCATGCTTTTGTGGATAAGATTTGAGCTGGAGCGTGTCTTTGAAAAACGTAGCTCCACAAGAGATGATATACATGGTGTCAACATAAACCTCTCACTCTGGCTTAATCAGCTCTATTAAAAAAAGTAAGATGTGAAAGTCTGCATGGTGGATGTAATAAGGAAGGCTTGTGGATGCACCATGTAGTTGGTCTTTTGACGAAGAGACTGGTTCTGAGAAGAGCTGGTGAGTGGACACTCAATGTTCCAGCCAGGATGCTCTGGCCGTCCTCGGACAGGAGTGAGGTGGACTCAAAGAGGAGAGGAGCTGGTTCAGGAGGTGAAGTGAAGCATGGCCTGGGAGTTCTGGTGATGCAAAGCATCCAACGTCCTTCCCCAGGCATCCAAGGGCATGCTTCACCACACCAAGTTCGCGTCCAATACCAGCTCTCCCACAGGAGTCTGGCACACGAGTCGGACAGCACTCCCTGCCAAGGATGGCCCCAGCAGCTAGCTCTAAGTTAGCCCTCAGCCGTCCCTCCCTCCCAGAGTGGTCATCGTACCTTACACCTGATGTCCTTCTTAATCAAGAGGTTCTTGCCCTTGTAGCTGAAGATGACGTGGACTTTCTTGGTTCCTGGTCCGCAGATGTCAGGGCCTGGCGCAAAACAAATGGGAAAGAGTAGAGGTGTTCTTAAAACCTCTTTTTCTTATGCATTCCTATTTCCTTAGAGAATTGTTCATTAGCAAGTGATTGTAAACACCAGAAATTAAAGAGATGGGAGCAGGGATCTCCAAAGCTGCTTCTTCTGTCTGGCTGAAGTTCAAAATGCAAAAGCTCCAAATATTAGAGCGTCTGACGTTTTTATCCTTGCAGGACCTTACACATTCTGCCTTTGAGAAAGGTCCTGCCTGGATCATAACAAGGCTTTCTGAATTTTTGAGGAATGCAATACTTGTCTGTGAGACTCAGTTAGGCGAGAAGACTGTTACAAGTCTACACACAGGCAGTCCCACAGGCGGTCTAAGGTTCATTGGTCCGGAATAAAGGAAAGCTTAAAGGCAGTTCTGGTCGCAGAGGGAAAATTGAATGTGTGGTGGCCACCTACACGCCCCTACACAGTGCAATGCAACAGAATACAGGGGTTAGACAAATACTAGGGTCTAATCAATTTTTTGGGGGACTGTCCTCTCATGGCCACCTTACTCACCAAACATGATGTTGTATGGAGACTCCCCGTGCATATCCGTCTGGTCCAGGTCGCTGGGGAAGATCTTGACGTAGCCTCCACCGCAGTCGATCTTCTGCTCGTGCTTGACGGTGAACTGGACTACCAGATCCTTGCCGTCATTGCTGAAGGAATCAAACTTGCTGGAGGCGGCGTAGAACTTGGCATCCTGACTGGTCTGAAGACCTGCCAATGGGAAAAAAAATTACACACCAGCAAATGAGAAGTTAAGCAATGATGCCAAACAAAACAATTGGATGGTAGTCGCCAAGTTGAACTTGAGGGTAGGGTTGAAATACCCACTACACCATGGACCAAGTCTGCTTATTTCGGCATCTGTCTACACTCTACAGTCATGCAGTTTAATTTTCACATAATAAAACTTCAGCTTCAAGAATTACTAGTTTTAGTAAATCTTTGAAAAATTGCAGCTTCTAAAGATTGACCGTTCTTGGTCCGGTGATCAGAAAATGGCCAATCATCACAGGCAACTCAGCCCCGAAAGATGGTTGAATTGATTAAGCCATTTCATCATGTCACTACATTCATGGGGCCAGAATGGACATACACACATACTTCCATAACACTAACAGTGCTGATGTGGATTATTGTAGATTATGTTTCTATATACAGACTAAGGGATTTGTTTTTTTTACTAAGGAACAGGATAGTGGTTGTTTCTTGGACCTAAAGCCACGAGGCCCTTTCCTCTTTAAGGCCCTGAATATTTCCCCATAATTTCAAATGGATAAACTACCCAGTCAATGGAATCAAACAGGAATTGTTTTGAATTAGAAGCAATTGGATTGTTCTGGGTGCTTCATGCAAAGAACTTAACCAGTGTTTAATAGACGACCATCTCAGGTCATTCAAACATGATTTCTGAGAGGAAAAACGAAATTGATGACATTGGGGAAGAGTTGTCTACAGGCGTTACGTACCCTGGTCTTTCTCTTCGTCACCGTAAAATTTGCCAGCAGACAACTTGAATTTGCCAAGGTCATCCTTGTGTTCGGAGTTCACCCATCTGTCTGCCCAGTCACCTGTTCAGCAAAAAAACGAAGAATTCAAAGAAATATTTACATTAATTATCAATGCCTACTCTCATTTGTCACACACTGATCTGGCCTGAACTAGTATCAAGACCAGGATTGTAAAAAAAATAGCAACGAAAATTGAAATCCGTTTGTTTAAAATATCAATGACAAAAACGTACAGGGTAAGTGCAGGTATTTTCGACCGGGAGGGGAAACCAGAATTCGACCAGCTGTCTGCTGTGTACAAAAACTACACAGCTAGTCAAATTTTTGGCTTTTCTTAAACGGTCGAAAACCCCTTGTTTAACGCAACATCCGGGAAAGCATAGCCACTATCCTTGGACCCTACAGTCACCGTCCCTCAAAATTTCAAAATTCGATATAAAAAGGGTGACTTGTCGGGTCCAAGTTACTCGGACTAGGTTTTACCCTACCCCATGTACGCCATTTTGATCCTAGCAGGACCTTTCTCATTTCAAAGACAGCCCCACATTTTTCCAGGTAGAGATGGATCACTACGGTTTGGATGGGTCCTATGCAGGTGTTTCATAATTGGGAAGGCCAAAATAATTTGGCAATTTCTTCGTTAACCCACTGACGGAGAAAATGGCCAGATGATCGAGGCCAATTTTAAGCTAACGCTTGTCAAAAGTCGAGGAAGTTCTGGAGCTCGGGAAAATCCGAAGACTAACTTAGACTTAGAGTTAGAAACCATGAAGAATTCTGGGCGGGGTATCACGCCAAGTTCATGTTCTTGGTTAAGCTTATTACGGTGATGCTCGATTTTTTTAATAAGGGGTCTTCTTAATGTTTCCCTTCGTGCATAATTAACTTAACTAAGACTAATTAAACTAAAAAAACTAAAAAATACAGGCACGCAAAATACACATGAGAATACATCCGTCTTTATCGAATAAGTTCGAGCTGTAGATCGGAACTAAGAGAAAAATGATCAAAATGGATGGAAAACTCACCGTCGAATTGCTCCTGAAAGTAGACGGCGGCACTGGAGAGTGCCAGGAGGGAACTGAGAAAGCAGAGGAAAAGCTTCATGGTGTTTCCCTTCTTGTCGGCGCCCACAATTCGAGAATTCACCTCCGCTACCCGGCCTGACGAGCGTGTGGAATGAATGCTGTCGAGGAGTGGGGAAGGCTAAGTTTGTGTACGTACACGTACACGTACTGCATGTGCAGACGATCTCCACGTGAACCTGCCGGCCAGATGGCTCCCTCTGATTGGCCGACGGGCCCAGCGGCCGGCCGCCCCGGCCAATCAGCGCAGACCACGCGGGTCTTTAACTGGCCCTGGTATGCCCTGGAGATGTAGCGCCCTCTTGTGGTGTACTATAACCGCGCGCTTGTATAGATAGTGCCCATGCACGATCGCACCATTGCATTGAGATTAATTATTCATTAGTGTAAACACGACTATCAGACACCCACAATAAAAGCCAGATCATCAGACTGCTTGGAAGCGTACTCGCTCATTTTACAAGGCAGTCGTAAAATATAATTAATGACCAAAACATTCTGCCTTTGAGAAAGGACCCGGCTATATACCCCCTGCTAGAATCGAAACCTTAGAATCCCATGTACTGGCCTACATGTAGGCCTACTTTTAATAATAAATCATTGCATATCTTTTGGATCTTTCAAAATTTAGCAGAACCTTTCTCAAATTTAATAATTATAATTTATTATTTTGGGGTGTTTTTTTAATGATAATTATTATCATGGCCTATGGCTTTCAATGCGGAATGGTTAGTATATAATTTTTTTTTTATGGTGTTATTAGAATTTACAAAGTACACGGTTGTTGTTGAAGGAACCATGCACCGTGTACTTTCTGATAACACCATCCAAACCTTTCCGCATTCTCCAACCTCCATGAAGGAACCAACATGTTTTAACGACATCTGGAAAGATCACGGGGACATTATTCGGTATATCGGTTTAGTTTGGTTCTCTCCCTTAGTTTCCGACACAACACATTAGAAGCGTGCCATAGCGGCATTCCGACGCTAGTAGTATTACTAGTACTAGTATGGCGGTATTTCCTGTCCAACTGCTTACAACGGGTAGCATCATAATAATTATTACTACCTACATCAATAATTCATTGATGAATTTCATCACAGAGTACGTGATGAAAAAAAAAATTCCCGCAGTATACATACTGCATAGCTGGTTTTTCGATGGCCATATCTTGCTGCCTCAAATCGTGCTGGGTATACTCATAGCCCAACAGTTGACACGTGTCGGGGAGCCCAGCAAAATAATTATTCTGTTCAATCAATCCATGCATTCGGCATTTTTATGTTCTTTGCCGGTGGGATGACGATGTTAAATGGTTATTCAGTTAATAGCAAAACAGTTCGTATATTATGTTAAAACTTTCTACTTGAATAGCTAATGGACGGGAGTACGGGTATTATTAGGCACGAAATGTAGCCTATGCCCAATTCGTCACCGAGAAACAACAAAAGGTGGACGTCCGTGGACGTTGCCGCCATTTGAAGCAGACAATTCATCTAAAGACCGACGGAAATGGATGACAAATTTTGTAGTTGGTGTTTTCAGGACACATTATTGACAAATACACGGGTTTTCGTCAATAAGATCGACGGAGAGCTTCAATGGGTAAACTACAGGGGAGATGGGGGAAATGGGTGGAAAATACACTCGATTAAGTATATTGATTATTATGGAAAAGGATCATAAGAAATGAATAATTATTATGATGAATAATTGTTATTTATAATATAGCCTGATTATAAGGTATAAAGACATGGTGGAAATGCTGTGTGTTTTTGAGTGCTTTAAAAACATCAACATAAGGAACTTCGCTCAATGTGTGTATGAAGAATTATTCTGTTTATAAGTGCACAGCTAGGTGAAGATGGCACGATTTTCATTGTCAACGGTGATCGCAGCATAAACGAAGGCGTGGCGTTTCCATGGGGGGTATCCTCAAAGTCAGAATGACAAAAAAACAGGGACAACAGGGACAAAGAGAAAAATACAGTATTCTGATACGGATGACAAAACATAGACACCAAAATAGAAGGTTCTAAAAAGGCAGAGGGAAGATCAAAGGAAAGGCAACCTTCGACAAGAATGGAAGTAAAAAGGATGGGGCAATTAAGGATTAATCAGAAAATAATTATTTCTCTATCAAACAAATTGAGGGCCTGACGTTTCTCTCTCAGTAAAACCTTTCTCAAAGGCAGAGAAAGCGTCCAAGAAAGAAGCATTTCGCCTTTGAGAAAGTTCCTACTATCGTAACGACATGCCCACTAAATTTTGGACGTTTGCGCATTTTGGGGGGGTCATTTTTTTTGTTCACCAAGCAGTTGGCAGGAAATACCAGCTACAAATAATACCTTTCATTTCTTTCTTTTTAAAATAATTGTTCACTCACTATGTTCGGGAGCTGTGGTAAATCACAAAGGCCAAGTGTAGGCCTTCCAATAAACTTATATTAAACTTTTAAAATAATTATGAGACAAACTATTGTATTAATAACAAATATAAAATATTATTTCTATAATGCCAAAAGTAAAATCTTGAAGCCGGACAAAAAAGATGGATTCAAACTATTTTTATTTCATTAACAAAGTCTTCTGAAAATAGATTTATATTTGTTGGATATGAAAGTAACATTTTTTTAAAATTGTTTCATTTAAAGGTATAATCTCTTAAAACACATTACATCATGCAGTGTATTGGCATTGGGGAAAAGTTCAATAAACAATTAATTGCATGTTAGCAGATAAAAAAAGGTTTCCTGTGCAATAGTGGTTACTCAGAAAATTTGAGTGTCACAATACTAGGACTACAAAATTAATACAGAAGTATACATAACATTACAAGCTGATTGGAAAAAAAATGGAAATCATTCAAAGAAAAAACAAGAACTTATTAGTCATATCAAAAAATAAGCACTGCATCTTTGACTATGGCTAAGGCTAAATGCATCCAACAGCATGGGTTGCCTGTATGGTTATCAAAGCCACGTTCATAGCCTTTACTATAATAGCCTTGTGCTTGTAATAGGTTTTGAATAGGTTTTTCTCCGTTCATGCTGGTAATTCATCTAAACACCATTCATTGCTTTGTTTTAAGACCCATAACATGCATCAGGATATTGAGTAATCACTGCATACAGTTCCATTAAATTTTAATCTCAGAGTGAAATGTAGTCAAATACAGTTGTTAAAGTTAGTAATAGTCCAAAAAGAAGAAAATCTTTCTTGACAGTCTTCACGCTTTGGCCAATATTTCGTTTTTAGACCAGGGAGGACTTTTTGGCAACAACTTAAGGATGCTCGTCCATACTATGAAAAATTACCAACTCCCGAGATTCTGTCCCATTTTCACCTTATATCAAGTTTTACTTTGCTTACTCACTTGCTTGTTTGTCTGATTCTACTTGCTTGCTAACTTGCTTGCTTTTGCTTGTTTGGTTGTTTTGCTTGCTTGCTTGTTTGCTTACTTGCTTGCTTGCTCTGTTTTGCTACCGTCTTGAAATTAAACTGAGTGGCATAATTAACAACCAAATTTTTGTGAAAACAGTTGCAATGGCTTTCTTATTTCAAAAACCATGACTCATCCTTGGCAGCAAGTTTAGAATCCAAGGAAATGGCTCACGCACTCTGGTTTTCATATTAAAAAGGTTTATTCAAAAAATGGATTATACCAGATGTGTGACTGTACAATTTTCATAGAAGACTGCATAGATAGTACATACCGTACTCTGTATTCCACTGCTTCAAGTGAGCAATTGTACGATATCGCTGTCATGACCAATTCATGACTTCTTTAAAGAACAGTAAGAATTAGTCACTATCAAATAGATCTGTTTGCTTTTTGTTAGCAAACAAGCCCATCATATAAAAATTTACCCAAATCAACTGGTATTTTATTGAGCAGAAATAAAGTTATTCGGAAATCAGCATTTGATGATTCAGAAATTGTTTTAGTTTTTTTGTTCAAAGACCTACAAACAAATAAACAAAGTGACCGACTGGCCAAACAAACAAACAATATGCTGCTAGGCTAAGCAACCTACCAACCAACCACCTGACCAACTTTACAGTTCAATACATTGATCAACAAACAAGCCCGGGCAATCAACCTACTAAATGACCAACTGACCATCCAATGTGACCATCAACCAAACCATCCTTCAACCTATCAACAAAGTTGAACAAACCAAACAATTGAATCACAAAATTACCATCCCATAAACTCACCACCAACCAATCATCCAAATAAACCAACCAAAGGTGGTTGCCATCTAACCAACAAGCAACCAAAAGCTGACAGACAGACAGACAGACATACAGACAGACAGATAGACAGACAGACAAACATTTGCACACTAACGTACATGCATGAAAGTTCCTAGTACTAAAATCCAGTAACACAATGCAACACTCAATAGAAATAATGGCTTCCTTTTTGGGATTATTAATTTTGAGACTCTCACAAAGTGTTTAGGATTAGACTAAGTTAATAACAGGAAGGAGGGTGTAAAAATGGAAATAATTTTTTTCAACTTCATATATACTGTTGACCAAAAAATAACAACTCAAAATTGAATTATTCATAAAATATCATTTTAGGAGTATTAGTATTTATGAGGGAATAATAATCTAGCCATTTTCCATAAAAAAGTGAAAAATTCCAAAGTAAAATGATCATAATAATAGCAATGTAGTGAGAAGCAGATTATATAAGAATCTTAAAAAAAAGGACACATTTCCAAAGGTATAAAACGCAATATCAAAATATGCTCGCGCGTTTAAAAGCCACCATAATGATGTTTTTACCAAAAAGAATTGAAAATTGGAAGACAATCGTGGATGAGTAAAATCAAGCCAGCTGGCAACAATAATGGCAACATAAATTATTGTTTTGATTTTGCTGCAAAATTTCAGATACAAGTGAAAAGGAATTACATTACATGTACAAATTACTGTTGTTGCTTTTTTTGCTTGTCTTTTTTTTTTAATCAAAGGTTTTCAGCATAATGAAAAATGTTTCTCATGCTATAGCAGAAATTTCCATTCTTTACTTTTGTCACTTTGTTCCACAAGAGGGAACAAAATATGTGTAATATAGGAGAGTTTGCGGTGACACCGTGTATAAGTTCTGAAAAGAACCTAGTGATAACTCGACGTTCTGGCCAGTATGCTCTGGCCGTCATCAGGAGAACGGCTTGGACTCAGTGGTGGAGCAGTTTATAAGCCAGTGACAGTTATAAGCAGCTCCACCACTGAGTCCAAGGCATTCTCCTGATGACGGCCAGAGCATACTGGGCCAGTTTCTGGCAGTAACGTCGAGTTATCACTCAGGTTCTTTTCAGAACCATACCTCTTCTAAAGTTAAAGTGACCTTATACATGGTGTCACTGCAAACCCTCCTACATTGTTTTCCCAACCACGCAAAGCCTTCAGTCTCATCAGATCAAAATATGTTTCATACTGTGATGGAACTTTCTCTGTCATTTGGAGCATTTTTCGCCCCACAAGGGAACTAAGTTTTGAGACGTATGCATTTCTATTGAAGGAGAGTACAGTGGTGGGAGGTACCAAATATGGTGCAAATATTATGCCTTTCCCTTCCTGGGGTGGGGGCAGAGTTAGAATTGCCACAACTAGTTGTTGAATGAGATTTAATGGCTGGCACAATGTAGAATGAGTGCAGTAGCCACCATGGGCAGTCTCCTGGAGATGATTAGAGTACACACTGCCTGAAATGTTACAGTTTTGGGCTCTTCTCCTTGCAGAATCAGAGGTTTGTATCTGAGGTCATGCTAAAGTAGGCCTATAGGAGGTTATTATCTCGTACTGCATATACCTTGCCTGAAATCCGGACCTACGTATTACTGCACCCATTGAGAATCAGGTAGTTCTGGTTTAGCACACATTGGTAACTCTAAATTTTTGGCAATCATAATTCATTCTCTGGGTGTAGAGGGCTAGACTGTCACCAGATAGGTCCAGGTGGGAGGGGGAGAAGGGTCAACAAGGTGCTCCTCCTTTGCAGGGTTTCCCCTGGGGTTTTCGGAGTTTGAGGAGGCAACTGATGAGTTGTTAAATATTTGAGTTTGGTGTGGTGCCGATGTGCTAGCTTGATGTCCCATTGGTCAAACATTGGATAGGCAATGAGTCTGAAGCACTGTTATGTGTGCATGTGGAGTCATAATATGTTCCACGGAAACTTATCAATCACCTATACATTGCCAGTAAGGTGCCTTGACTTTGTGTTTATACTTTTTCTATCCTGCTTATGACCCCTGAGGCTGCAAGTTTTGGAGAGAGACCTGAGGTACATGTGCCTGTCAACATAGTCAGGTGGGCTGCCTCAAAGTTTTAAATGCAGGGGAACCCTACTCCCTTTTTTCCTAGCACACAATGCAATGCTTAGTCAGTGTGTTCATATGCCAACGGATGACTGTGTGAAAAGTTCCCCATTTCTCCTAAAAAATATCAGGCATTTTTGTACGTTCTTTTTTTAAGCTAAATCCGAACTAAGCCGAACCCTATTGATTATTTCTGTTCTCTATTAATGTAGTGGTCTTCTGAAATATTCACACTGCTGTTGTGATATCATACTAAAACATGATAACTCAGCAAAGAGTACGAATAATTGTGCATAATTTGTGCTTCTTTAGTATAATTTTAACAACATGGCCATAACAGTATATTTTATAGATCAGTGTTTGAGTAACCACCATCTTTTGTCCCCAAAATTTATTATTTATACCAAGGAGTTGCTTTAAAATATGCACCAGGCATAGCAGGGAATACAAAAGCTTGTCAGACAGTGCAGGGCCAACCTCTTCGGACATACGACTGTAGAAATACATACTTTGTTAGGATCCGTTGCACTGAAGAATCCGTCCCCAAAACCTGCAAAAAAATGTCAAATTCATAAAGTTGATGGAAACTAATTCGTTGTTCCCCTTGGCAGACATTAAATCATTCTGAGCATCAAAAGAGAAACGTAAGAGTTGTAAGAACCGTTGACCTATTTCCAGAATGCTGATGGAAAACAGTGTGTCGTTTGCATCGCCTCATCTCACGGCCAGCAATGCTATCAATCCTGCGCACATCCATTCCCCTTGGATTACATATAATGCTTCAGGTGGCAAACCAAGTATCTCTGATAGTCATATGTAAATACACAGGTCAGTCAGACACCAGGTTTTCAACACATGCATGTACATGAAGGGCAGCTTTCCAATATATGAAAGCATAAAATGTAATCTAAATGAAATATTTTTGAAAAATGGTAAAAGAAACTTTGACTGGGTGGCCTAGACACTGGTATAGGCCACCAGGTCAAAGTTTATTCGAACCTGAAACCTCTGGTTTTGTGTACCAGGCAGTGCTTTTCCCACCTCAGCTATCCAGCCTTTAGATGGTAGTCTGAGCCTCCCAAATAGTCAACTAATCTTTGCCTGGGTCATGGGGTGGGTGCACCCATCAGAATCATTCGACCATTAACTGCCGTAAATCTTCAGAGATCACATCCCTGTTTTCTATCAGATGAAAACAACCAATTGCTGTAAACCTGTCTACAGCAGTTTGGGGATCAAAATAAAAATTCGGGCCAATTTTATTACAGGTTCTACGCTCATCTTTCATGAGCTAAGAGTGTGCTAGACCTAATCAATAGTACATTACCCATTACACCTTTTCATTTATCAGTTGTTGGGATGCTTTCAACCATTTATTATAAGCTTCTTTTTTTAAAGAAAAAAACCCTGAGGCAGGCCCTTTAAGCAGCGGAGCAGGAAGCCTCAAATTTTAAGACACACGGAAAAACTTGGCCATGAATAACTGAGAAGCTGCCTGGAATGCCATGGTCAGTCTCCTCAATGATTGGCAATGAGAGATAGAGTTGGTTCAGGTACTTACATGTGTATGCATTAGGCCCGAGATGGCTCAGTTCTTGTCCGGATTGCTGAAGTCAAACGCGCCGAAGGGAGAGTCGTCAAAGAGCGGCTTGTTGTTGGCTGCGGGCTTGGGGGCAATCTGGGCTCCGAAATCACCGATGGCAAATGGATCTGTCCGTACAGCAGAAACATAATTACTACCATTTGAGCCAATGTGAGTCTGGGGAGCGGAGGGGCAAGTTCTTGGCGTTAGTGTCGATGGCAAGGAAGCAGATGGTGAGGAGGAGGAGGAGGAGGATGGAGGTTGTGATGCTGATGGAGTGGTAGTGAAGCCTTCCGATGACTCAGAGTCCACTTTGCCGGGCAAGACAAAGACCTTCTTGACTGTGGGCGAGCAGCGAAGGAATGGATCGTCCGCAAACGGATCTTCGGTGACTGGGATGATGGGCAGGGTGAGTTTGCTGAGGGTGGGGTTAGAGGCGGAGGTTGTCATGGTACCGTGGGCGTGGCGCTGGGAGAGAAAAGAGTCGGCAGGCGGAGCTGAGCTGGACAGAGCATCCAGCCCGCCGTACCTCTCCGCCAGTGGTTTGTCTATGGGCATGGTGCTGCCGGTTACCGGTGATGGATGATGATGTGCAGATGAGAGTCTATCTAGTAGCGGTGAGTCTGTGGGCGCCGAGTTTGTCAGCGTCAGGGTCTGAGCCCCGCCTGTTGCCGTGGGGAAGGGCAACGCCCTATCAGCCCCGCCCTCTGTTAAAGCACCCCGCCCCTCATCCTGCGAAGCCAAGTCCCCCGTGCTGCTGGAATGCGAAGAGTGGAGCTCCGCTTGCGAGTCGCTTTTGTAAGCAGCGAGAGAGGCCAGATTCGAGGGGGACGAGGCGGGGTTACGGGTTAGCGAGGATTGGGGCGGGGTTAGGGCGTTAGTCCTTAGGGAACGGCGCGGGGGCGGCGGCGGGATCGCCCCAACGTCGTCCTCCCCCGGGCTGAGCTCAATCTCACTCAGGAGGGCGGCGGGCAAAGGCGGGGGCGGACCCTGAGGTGAAGGCAGGCTGAACTCCTCGCCCACATCATGAGTCTTGGCCAGATCGAGGGACGGAGGCGGTGATTTACCAGTGGCCACTCCGTTGGAGTTGCTGGCCGGTGCGGTGGCCGGCTGGCCAAACTCTGGCACTTTGACCTCTCCGGGCTTGGCCATCTTGAAGCCGGCAAATGGATCCTTCTTCTTGGGGTCTTTACTGTCGTTGGGCGCTCCTCCGAGCAAGCCGATGTCACCAAAGGGATCCGAGCGCTTGGGTTGACCTTCCTTGTCTAGCGGCTGCGGGTTTAACTGCTGCGGCTGTAAGGTGAAGGCGTCGAAGGAGTTGGAGGAGGCCGGCACGCCGCCGCCAAAGATGTCTTGCTGCGGCTGCTGCTGGGGTTGAGACGTCGGCATTGCCATGGGGTTAGGGGCCACGCTCATGGGTGGTCGGCCGGCGCCCATCTGACCAGCCACGCCCATCTGACCAGCCACACCCATCGGCGCCATGCCTCCCATGGCAACCTGGCCAAAGCTGGGTTGCTGCTGGTAACCGCCCATCATGCCGAACCCGCCGGCCCCGCCCATGCCTCCGCCCCCAAAGGGGTTGGTGGGCGCGGCTGGGGCAGGCTGTGGGGGCGCTGTGAAGGTGTCCTTGAACTCCTTGAAGAGGTCTTCTGAGGGTTTAGACTGCTGTTCTACTGCAGGGGCCTAATAAAACAAGGCAATAGGATTACATGTACAACGCTGCACAAATCTACAGGGCCTAGCAGGTCAATCATAGCAGGACCTTTCTCAAAGGCAGCAGAATTAAAACAACATTGGGAGAAATAATGGGGCTTCAAAAGTGGAAGCACACTTAGCCACCATGGTTTGTTATGGTGATGGGACACAAGTTTTAATTTTTTTTTCTCCCAACCAATATTTTCGTTCAGTCATGTAAATTCACCTTTCTTCAACAGAACTACTGAGAAAAAATGTGATCAAATTTCATACTATAGCTACGCGCACTGGGAAGTATACAGAATGATTAATCGAGGGAAAGAGGTAGAGATAACAAAAGAAAGGAGGGAGGGAGAGAGACAATTTTAGAGAGAGAAGGGAAAGAGGGGGAGAGAAAGAGCAAGGGAGATGGGCGAGAGACAAAAACAAAGAGAAATTGATAGACTTTACCTGAGGTTCTCCAAAGAGGTCGGCCGATGCAGGCTTGGCCACCACCTGGGGTTCAGCCACCGGGGAGGGAGCGGCCCGTGGGGCAGCGCGGGGTGCGGGCTGGGGCGGACGGAGGGGCGGTGGGGGCTGCTGGGGAGGCTCCGAGGAGAAGGGGGCAAACGGGTCGGAGGCAGGGGCAGGTGGACTGGCCGCGCCGGGACTGAACGGATCAGGCTCCCCATCACCAAGGTCCAAATTCTCCATGGCCGTGATGCCCTGATCAAGACAAGAAAAACGCTTCACACGTTTAATTGTTGAATGCTTCTGATTGGAGCCTGCTACCACAGCAAAGATTGTTGACTATTTGGGAAGGCCCCACTCCCACCTATGGGCTGCATAACTTAATCAACCCTATATAGGAAGGTTTGCGGTGAACACCATGTATCAGGTCTCTTAAAGGAAGAGGTGTGGTTCTGAAAAGAACCTGAGGGTAACTCGACGTTTCGAACAGTATGCTCTGGCCGTCATCTCCTGTGGTATGTGAGCCTACACCCCTGTGGGCACTGTGGTAAATTGCGGGTATACAGTGTGTGTCCTGTGCAGGAGGTGCAAAGCGTTAGGGTTAATTAATTTTCACGCAGAAACTTAGCCCTAATCCTAAAACCCCAAATTAATACACCATGTTTGATTTAATAATGATTGCCTTAATTGCCTTAATAATAAAATCAGGTGGCCATCCAAAGTTCCACATAAAAGCACCTTCATATTCAAATACAAGTCATTGGCAAGATTGTTTTAACCAAGAGGTGATTTTCAAAGTAGATAAAAGGTTGTTAATTTTGGAAAAATATATGAAGAAGTTTTTGGTGGCTCAGGATGCAAGCTGGAAGGGAGTGACATTTCTGCTGCAGACTGCTAACCATTGTCAAGCTGTAACACAAATGATCTTCAATAATTTTCATGAATTTGAGCCCAAGCTGTCAATACTGGATTTCACTGGCAGAGGATCCCACCAAATCCCTGATGTCTGTCGTCCGTAGTCTCGTCCCTCCACAGTCACTCACACAGGCCAAGTACTCGCAGAACTGCTGGTGGATCTCCAGTAGGTGCCCGATCCAGGCCAAGGGATCGTCGTACCCTTCCTGTCGCATCTGCCGAGACCACTCCCACTGGAGCTCGTCGACCGAGGGCGTGTCCCTCTCCATGAAGGGTGCTGGCACGGGCGGGAAGTACTCAATCTCCTGCGAGAAACGTACCCCCTTGGGCCGCGAGGGCGCCGAACCGGATCGCTTGCGAAGCACCGCAACCGACATCGCTGATCTCGGACTCCGTTCTCAGGCGTGCATTGAAAACAGAGCTTTCTAGAAGACTCCCTTAAGTCTGACTTATCCTTATAAGCTTGTAGGCTTCAGACCCTGACCCTATCCATGCAACACTCCCTGTCTGCTGTTGGGACCCAGTCTGGCCACAGTTTACACACACACAAACGAGTTCAGCTAACAGTAGTTTTTCTCTAAGGTCCACTATAATCTGAAAGAACAGCAGTTGACGATTCTAGATGACATGTTGCATCGGAAAAAGGCCCTAATGTCACCGATTCTGTCGTCTTGTCCAACGGATTGACAGCCCCACATTGGAAATTGTATTAGCGTCGTATTGGTTGTTGATACTGACTAGCCTTGAAACAAGAAGGCTGTTCAGGGCAGCCCACTACTACGAATGACTTCCACACACAAACCAAGGGAACAGGAACCTCTCAATATCCTGTGGTGCGTGACTCACCTCTCCGCCCCTAGGAATGTCTGGGTAAATTTAGCAGGCAGAGCCAAATACAGACGACTGACTTTGCCTTTGGGGACCGCTGGGGTGTGTGTGATGTCTGGGAACCAAGACCTGGATAAAGGGCTCAGGCTCAGGTTCGCGGTGTCCGCTCAAAGAAAACGGCACGGCCACAGCTAGCAGATACGAACAAGGCCATGGCTTGAGCTGTGGCTTAGGCTATGACTCACAGCAATACCTTGCACAGCCTGCGTTTAGGACTGGACAAGGCTGCTAACTGCAGCATTGTAAGTGGGGTTCTGTTGCTACTGGAGTTCTTCTTAGTGTTGTTCTTCAGGTCTGGAGAGATTCTTTGAACAAAAGCAGGCTTCCCCCTCAAACCCCCCATAAAAAAAAAAATTTAAAAAAAAATGGAGGATTGATTTTCCCTCGGAAGTGGTATTGAGACTGCCTATGTTATTTTGTTTGTTTTGTTTGTGTCTCTTGCTAGGGTCAGTGGCAATGGTGGCATTACTTGTACCTACCATCTGGAGACTGCTCACTTGGTCCTCCAGACTAACAAGACTGGCGAGTGGTGGGTCAGCCTTGGGCTCGGATGTAGCAGCGGCAGGTGCACCAGCATCCGAGGAAGCAGCTGCTGCAGCAACAGATGGGGACTCCTATGAGATACGATGGAAAAATATCCAATTTGAGTGTACTGGGCACAGAATTACTTGACAGTATGAACACAATGCAGTATAAACTCTTGTGTGAACAACCCGGTTTTTGTTAAACATTTATTAACCACTTCGCGCCGGGACCTCCGAATCCGGAGGTCAATTGGATTGCCTTTGCAACGGGGCCCTCCGAATCCGGGCACCACTATTGTCCACATTCTAAACAAAGACTCTTTTCAGCTTAGAACAAAGCAATATGAATCAGTACAAAGACCCTTTTTGATGCAAGTTGCCACATGAATCGCAAGATTAGCAGCAGTAATTGTGCAATTGTGGGACTTTTACTGTGGAGGACCGAGGGATACCGCGCTGCAGCTGAAAGCACGCGGGGGACATTGTCCTGCATGCCACACAGCCCAACGGTCGTCCGTCTGGCATTGGAATTCCCCCACATTCTTTACCGTAATCTGTACGCTCGTTTGTGGCCGACCAACTCGAAGATTTGACTGCCTGGAGTGAAGGCTGGAGTCTGCGGTCAGGGATTGTCAGCAGCGTACACGCACCCACACACACACGTCCGTTACGGTCCATTGACGACGCACAAAGGGCCCTTTTTCGAACGGATAATCTCTTGACAAAGGCCACAACGACGTCCGAATTGTGCCAGGTTTTACTCTCTTGTACCCATAGTATACTCTTATCGATTTATTTCACAAAAATATATTGTTCCGATTGTTTTAGCAAGATTTTAAAATGATGCATTGTTCAAAAACCCCCGTATGGCGGTCATCGGCGCTGAAAAACCCCCCGGCGCAAAGTGGTTAATGCAATGTGCTCAAGTGAAAAATACCCAGGGATGTATCATCATTTCCTGAAAATCACTGAAGGCCAATAAATTATGCGACTGCGAGTGAGCGCTCACACGACCGAGAGATTCACGGCAGGGGTGCAGGCACCCTTAAGTTTTTAGGGTTTTAACAGATAAAAATGAGCAGTTTGAGATACCTGTTTCACATAAAATAAAATAGTATCATAATTTGTTAAAATGTAAAAAAAAATAATCACAGCATTTCCATTTTTCAGTCTCACATCCCTGAATACCCCATGCAGTGTGATCAAAATTATTTTTAAAAATAGGCCATTGGACTCTCTGAAAGGAAATCTGCATGGGACAACAATACAGTGGAACGTCCCTATAATGAACGCCGTTATTCCGAACATTTGGCTATAACAAACGTGCCCTTTGGCTCCCAATTTTTGTGTACAAAATATGTGGCCGCAACTGCTATAACGAACGACCGCTATACCGAACAATTTTCATGGATCCCGGGATTTTCGTTACAGCGACGTTACAGCGACGTTCCATGTAGTTCACAGAAGCATAGAATGCATCACCATCATCAGTCGACTGCACAGCAGGCGTACACAAGTCTTCCCCACTCTGTTTGAATGCATGGATATCTCAATACACGTCAAATGGTTTATGGGCGAAATTCAGGCATTCATTGATTTCTAAGAAAGACTGTATGCCATGGTGAGAAATGTCAGCATGCACGAATACCGGAAGATGATTTGGGGGATTGACTGCGATACGGATGAATTTCCTACTTGAATGTCCTCTCCTCCGAGTTTTGTCAAGATATATGGGGGGGGGGGCAATGGATGGTGGAATGAATGCCTAGTTGCATAACATACAGAGTAGATGTTTTCAGCGGGCTGCTTGGAGGTAGGGGAGCCTATGGGGTTGTCATAGCTGGGTGCCAGGTAGACTGTGGTCCCCTCCATGCGTTTCTTCTGCTCCTCCACCTCCTTCTGCTTATTGGACAGCACAATCTCAAACAGGTCCTTGAGTGCCAGCACCAGCTCATCAGCCTGGGGGGTAACAAAAAGGAAACCCCAAGTCAGTTCAGAGATCCATTCTTAAGCCGTGTCCACACTGGACTTATTTTTTACCGAGCTCGTGGGTAACATTCCAATGGGTAAATCTACCAGGCGTCCGCACTTGGACTATTTGACTCGGGTAAACTAACCGAGACGATCGGTAAAACTAACCGACTGGAGCAAACAAACGCATGAGGGCACTTTCGTGGTGACCTTTCACCGGATAATTGTACACAATCTACCGGCCGTGTGTGTACATTATGTACAGTACATGTGCATGTATTGTAGTCACGTTGTAGTCACGTTGCTACCCCACGCCCGCACGAGTCTTGCGTACAGGGAGGTACACGTCACTTCACTCACGTGGTATCGAGGCAATGCGGGGCGCCAGCGCCGGACCGGATGTGGTTTTTTACCGAGTCGTTTACCGAGATGTTGTGTCCGGATTGGACTTTTCGGCTCGGTTAAACTGACCTGGACAATTTAACCAGGCAGAAGTTGGTCAGTTAAACTACCCATTTGAGTCCAGTAAGTTACATGTACCTGGGAGGAAAACTTCCTGGGCTGTCCGCACTGGACTTAAAATGGTCAATTTACCCATTTGCTCGGTTAGTTTACCCATTTTAAGTCCAGTGCGGACGCGGCTTTATTCCAGAAAGAATCATTCAACTTGGAATCAATCAATATTGGATCTAGCGATATGTGATCAATTAATATCGGATAAAACAATATTGGATCAATCAATATTTATCTAGCAATATTGGATCAATAAATTTCAGATAAAACAATATTGGATGAATCACTATTGGATAAATCACTATTGGATGAATCACTATTGGATGAATCACTATTGGATCAATCAATAATGGATCAATCACTATTGGATCAATCACTATTGGTACAATCACTATTGGATCAGTCAATATTGGATGAATCAATATTTGATGAATCAATATTGGATGAATCTCCATTGGATCAATCAATATATATATATATGATCGATCAGTAATGGATCAAAAAATATTGGATGAATCAGTATTGGATCAATCAATATCGGATGAATCAGTATTGTATCATTCAATATTGGATAAATCAATATTGGATCAATCAAGAGTGGATCAATTGATATTGGATCGATAAATTTCGAACTCTGGATCAATCATTTTCAATTTAGAATCAAAAACTAATTTTCTTTCCTTTGTCTGTCATCAATTGGAGCCTTGCCTGACAGTACCTGGTTCTGGGTTTTGATGGCAAAGAACTTGTGATTTCCCGCCTCTCCGTAGACATAGCCAAAGGCCCGCTTGTCCGTCGGGTCCCGAGAGATGAAGGAGATCTTGATCACCTCATGTGTGTGCAAGTTGGTCTGCCGCAGAAGAGAAGAGTACGGTATGTACAAAATGACCCTCCTTCACAGTATAATGCACCTCTGCTGTATAATCCAGTTCGGTCCGTGCAATCTTCTGCCACAGGATTATTGTTAACAGTTCCATTCACAGACACAGTTTCACAGATACAATGTGATGTTTTGCATCATGGAGAATGTAATTCATTCAGGGTTTGCCCTACTCAACGTTTCCCGCCCGAGCTGCCTGATTTTGTTATGCAGGCAATAGGGCAAAGCACTGAGCACATAGTGCTTATTACGTTGAGTAGGGCAAACCCTACAGTTTCATTACGGTAAGCATGAGCAAGTGGTAGGGATAGGCCCTCTGGATAGGCCCATGTAGATTGTACATGTAGATTCTTACCAGAGACTTGAGGTCAATGATCTTAACACCCTCCAGGGATACATTGATGATAATCTGTTGTTTGTGCTCCCCGGCTGACTTGACGATTGCCTGCATAGCAACCAAAAATGTACACAAACACAGGGTCAAATTTGCAGTTTTTAACCAAAAGGAACGTTTACTGGGACATTTACTGGACTTACATTAATGGGGAAGTGACCACTCTCTTCGTGAGTTTTACTAACAAAAATATCCACGAGACCACGAAAAAAGGGGGGTTAAGATTTTCTTCACGTTTTAGATATAAAGTGATATACAAAAAGGTTACAAATTACTTACTGAATTCAATGACCAAAATAAAAATCTCAAAAATGTTGATGGCCTGATGGTTCCATTCCAACATTTTCAAAACATTTGAGAAAGGTTCTACTAGGATCCAAAGATTTTTGGCAGTAACTTTGGGAAACTACTTTGACCGATACTCTGTATTTATTTATTCCCGCTCCAATCATGATGACCCCAAAAGGCATGATAGCTGGCTGCACCTACATGTACAAGTTGCCATGGCGATGTTGATTAGCTCAGCAAGTAAAGTCCAACAGTGCATTTATAGGTTAGCCTTCGGCATGTGTGAAATAGTGACCTATTCAGATTTGCCTATATAAATGTACACGTAGCAAGAACATGTTCATGACTACACTCTAAACCTACTATTACTATTATGGTATGCTGTACATACCCAACCAACAACACTTACAATACTGTGTGCAATAAGAAAAAACACTGAAAACTTGCCAAGAAAAATGAAAGTCCCTGTCCAGTGCTCTTTGCTATTTTTCCTAAAGAAACTTTGAATATACTATACAGGGACATGAAACTGAGACCTCTGGCTTAGTACAAGCACTCTGGCCACTCTGAATGAAATTGAGAGAGCTGATACAAGGCGACTTAGAGTTAAATGGTTCGGACTAGAACGCCAACCCCAGCAAACATACATGTATGCAGTTGACTATTTGGAAAGGAGGGCTGGATAGCCCAGATGGTGATAGGTCTCAGGTTCAAGTGTCAGTCCAGATACAATTTTCACAAATTGTTTCAAAATATTTAAAAGCTTTTCCTCTCCTACATTATGTTTGCTTGACTTGACCAAAAAAGTTGGCACTTTGACAGGGGTAAAAAAAAACTTTTCTGTGATTCAAACCTTTGTAATGTCAGGAGTTGGATGTTTTGCCCGAGAGTGAGATTCGGAGGGGAAGGGTAAGGCATGTGGAAAATTTGGACATCAATGCCTTTCTTCTACTGGAATATTCAACATTTTTATAAGCACTCTTTCCACCTCAGCTATCCAGCCCGTAGATGGCTGCCTTACCAAATCATTACGCTTTTTTACACTGCGGCCTATGGAAGTTGATCGCCGTCTACACTCGTGTTGCCATGGTTCGCAAAGTTAGAGCGCCCTGTAGAGTCTGTGGAGCTCACCTTCAGCTTGCTCATGGCTGCTTGGCACATGTTGTCACCCCTTGCTTCCTGAACAGTGTCGATTCCAATCAGTTTGGCTCTGAAATTCTCACCAAACTGCTTGAACCTCAGTTCTCGGTCCTCTGTTGAAAACAATACAAAATATAAAGCAATTTTCATTTAAGGAAAGGAAAATAGTAAGGGGAATTTTTTTTAACAATTTGAAAATTAGGAGGGCCTAATGTATCGATCCAAGCAGGACCCTTCTCAGTCAAAGGCAGGATTCTAGAAATCTGCCATTGAGAAAGGTGGCCAGCCAGACTACATGACTCAAATGTTTACTGGCCTGCATTTGGCAGAGGGTTTGCTTGTTGTAAACTTGTTTTAGACAGCTGGGAAAAAAATAAAGTTCTACTGTACAATGTGCACCTTAGAATGAACAGAGGCTTAAGTCACACACAGAGAGTTGTATCTGTGGTTTGAAGAAGGTCGGCTCATTTAGTGTCGGTCTTTGGGTGTAGAAGGTTCCTTTGAACAATAGCAGGCCATAACCACGATTGGAAGAAGGTTGCTACACCACAAGAGTTGGTGTTGAGACTGCCTGTGGATTCTTGCCATCAACTGACCAGTCAGGCCAGTAGGGGATGGCCGTCATCTAATTGCCCTGGCTATTTGGCATCGGTGTCACTATCAAAATCAAGCTCTACTAATACGTGTATGTAAAGTGTGGTTTGATACACAACTTCAGAAGTCCTTAAATTGTAACCTTACCTCTTTTCTTGGACGACATATTGGCAGCTTTTGCAGCCTCACAGGAACATTACAGAGAAATCTAAAAAGTAGAAAGAAGAGATATCAAATTAAAGTATGGACAATAAGATTCCAGTCACACCCCTGGTTCAATTCACAAGTCCTATGAGTCAGGCATGTACTCAAACATGACCATGTACATGTACGTGTGTCCCAGTACTGTACACATGTACAGTGTACATATTATATGCTACATGTTTGTACCACTATACCAGTACTTGCAGAAGTATATACTGTACACCAGAACATGTACTTACAATCTGAAAAAAAAAGTTAGCTAGCACTGGGAATATTTACTTAGCACTTGTTATCCCAACTGGACTCTAAATCATTCATCTCCTACCGGTGAATAATTATCCAATATCCTTCCTTAACATGAAAAGGGTTCACACAGTTAAAACAGGATAACATTCAGACAGCGCAGCCAAATAACTTGTTCATTGAATGTTCACACACTGTACAAATAATCATTCTGCCTAAGAAATTAGTGTCCTACTTTGATCAAAATGTGAGAGTCTAAATGGTCATGTTTAAAGTTCAAGGAAAACAAAAATATTATTTGCTGGAGAAAGGACAAGTAACGTATATAATCTTTCCCCAGCTCAAATCCTGAAGTTTTTCTGAAATATTAATTCAAACAAATAAAGGAAAAGCTGACTAAAAAACGGACCGGGACTTCAACCCAAGACCACTGATTTTTCGTACCAGGTACCAGGTATTCAAAATCATACGATGGCCATTTCACAGAAATAATTAATTTGGTTTGTTGGATAAAAGTTTGAAATTTGGTGTAAACTTCCAGAATTCATGTGTGAATTAACATACTGTACATGTATTAATGTTACGGGAATATTGTAATTTCCACAAAAAAGGAAAAAAAATGTTTTTTCTAGTAAAATTTGCTACACTGCAGATGCAGAGACTACAATGTATACATGTGTACAGTACATGCACAGTACAATGCACACTCATAGAAGGCTGCAGTAAGTAGTACTTAGCAAGTGTGCATGTACGGGTACATACTGTACATCAGGGGGTGGATCCACCACTTCTGCAGTGGCCATTATTTGCACTATGGACCACAAGCAAATTGTTTCAACACACATCACAGCACAGTGCAGTACATGTACATGATGTATGTACAGTACATGCAGCTGATAACACTTTTTCCCAAGCAACAGATTTCTAGGCCCACTTCTATCAGTAAGTTCCCAGGAACCCAACAAGAGTTAAATCAAGGCAAAAAAGGGGGTTTTCTCACAGAGTTTGCAAAAAAGTATCTTACCTGATTCAGTTTGGTCTGGGGCAGGCGTGTATTCTGACCACAGTCAGCAAAGGGTTGGCAAGACAAGAACTTTTTTTAGGAGGGGGAGGTTACATGTACATGTAGGTCCTGTGATCACTTGGTGACCTTTGTACCTGGGAGTTGTGCAAGATAACCATCCCCCCAACCACCAACAAAATCTGATACACTTCAAGATAAGGCCAATCATGTGCAAGATCTTGTTTCTGGTACAGCACTGGGGATAAGAATGCCTCTGGTGTTTTCCTTTTCCCCCCTTGGTTTTTCTCACAATCCTCAGGGTTCAACCAACTATTTGTTCAACTGGCCAACCCCCCCCCCCCCCACACACACACACAACCCCCTCAGTCACCCTGGCATAAACCTTAACAAGCCTGTCAACTTCTCCCTTGACATTCTGATTTCAGACAGATGGTGGAAATTGTCTCATCTTGCATAGAGAATAGCTCTAGTCTGCCAGTATCTCATGCCACTCTACATGTACTGTATCTTCAAACACACGTACAAGGAATATACATGTATACACTGTACATGTAAATGTATGTGTACATCACTGTACATGTAAATGTACATGTACAGTACATATGTACATATGTGTACAGTATGTACTGGTACTGTACAATAATGTACATTACGGTATACCGAATTAGTACTAAACATGTATGTATGATAATGCACAATTACACATAAAATCCATTTCAATTGGGTACAGTTTTGTACACTTTCATAAGTCCATGGCTGGGCCAAATCAAGATGACAATTTAGACTGACCTACCCACACCACAGTGTCAGTGTGCCTGCAGGTGAGCCACTTCAATTCCCTGTTGATTTCAAGTATGCTGACAACATGTACCACTGTACATGTACAGTACCAACAGGATGTGTACAACTGACTACAAGCATTGAGCTCCATGCATGGTACATTTGTACATGTAGTGTACAAGTATGCATCATGGCGCATGTCTCCAAATTTAATTTGTGCAGTGGCCTACAGTAACCCTCTAGTAGTACTACTACTAGTACTACTCAATTAATAGTAATATAGTACTATGCGAGAGTACACTGTACATACTGGTAATACTTCATACAAGTAACATACATGTGTAGAATCACTAGCCTTCACTGTCATAAGCATACAGGTGCTGATGTGCATTATGAAAAGAAAAAAAACAATGAAAGTTGAAACAAACAAATGAATGAATGAACTATACAGTACATGTAACAAATAAACAAACAAGCAAACAAACGAATAAACAAATTAACAAATGGAGAAATGCGCTACAAATGTACTGTGAAAATGCCCATGTACACATGTGTGTACATGTACTGTATGTGTGTATTTTTGCAGAATCACTCCATAAATGTTATAATACATGTACAGTACCAGTTTGTACGACCCCTGCTTGTCTGCACGTGACATACTGTTATTGTATTCAATATGTACATATGCACAGTATACACTGTACATGAACACCTACAGTACATGTACATGTACATGCCTGTACATGTTTGTGAATACCTAGAACAGCTGTACAGAAGGTCACAGTCTCCAGGGTGAGTCTGCCCAACATGTGTGTATGTCGTTGACTCCAGTCCCTGATACCAAAGCGCAAGTACAGTACAGTGTACATGTACAATATACAGTGTAGGTATACTGTAAGACTGCCCAACTCCACACTGCAAATTCCCATTCATTGCTCTACCATTTGTGCATGGTTCCTGGAAACACTACAGAATACAAAGCCAGTAAAACCAGCCAAGGGGCAGGCGGATGCACCTACCGGTACACTATAAAATAATGTATGTGTACACACATATAAATAACTGTATATGTGTACATGTACAATGTACATGTACTGTACATGTACATGTACAGTACTGGATGCCATATTATTATGACAAACAGCCAGTCATGTCCATGTATGTCTATGTTCAAAGTCTTAGACCCTTTAGCTTAACAATTCCAAAAGGGCCACAAAGGGTGACATGTTTCACAAGTTTCTTGAAAACCTGTTGCTCAATAAGTGAATTGAGAAAATGATTACAGGTACATGTACATGTATTACACTTTGCAAGTGGAATTCATTTCCGTAGTCTCACCAACCTCTAGTGCCATATTTTTTGATGTCACCAATCATTTCATGGCACAGCATTCTGTGTTTTGCTTCTTTAGCAGCTCCATCTCCAGATATTTTACTGGTCTTTCTTGTAAACCTGTCTTTCCGTTTCAGGCTGGACATACAAGTCGCCCTTCTCTTTCCTCTACTTGTCTTTTTTGTAAACCAGTCTTTCAGGCTGGACATGTATACAAGTCACCCTTATATTTCCTCTACTCCTCTTTCTTGTAAACCAGTCTTTCAGGCTGGACATACTAGTCACCCTTCTCTTTCCTCTACTCCTCTTTCGTGTGAACCAGTCTTTCAGGCTGGACATCCAAGTCACCATTCTCTTTGCTCTACTTGTCTTTCTTGTAAACCAGTCTTTCAGGCTGGACATACATGTACCAGTCACCATTCTCTTTCCTCTACTCCTCTTTCTTGTATTTAAACCAGTCTTTCAGGCTGGACATACATGTACATGTACTAGTCACCATTCTCTTTCCTCTACTCCTCTTTCTTGTAAACCAGTCTTTCAGGCTGGACATACAAGTCACCCTTCTCGACTCTTCTCCTCTTTCTTGTACATGTAAAACAGTCTTTCAGGCTGGACATACAAGTCACCATTCTCTTTCCTCTACTCCTCTTTCTTGTAAACCAGTCTTTCAGGCTGGACATACAAGTCACCCTTCTCTTTCCTCTACTCCTCTTTCTTGTAAACCAGTCTTTCAGGCTGGACAAACAAGTCACCCTTCTCTTTCCTCTACTCCTCTTTCTTGTAAACCAGTCTTTCAGGCTGGACATACAAGTCACCATTCTCTTTCCTCTACTCCTCTTTCTTGTAAACCAGTCTTTCAGGCTGGACATACAAGTCACCCTTCTCTTTCCTCTACTCCTCTTTCTTGTAATCCAGTCTTTAAGGCTGGACATACAAGTCACCATTCTCTTTCCTCTACTCCTCTTTCTTGTAAACCAGTCTTTCAGGCTGGACATACAAGTCACCCTTCTCTTTATTCTACTCCTCTTTCTTGTAAACCAGTCTTTCAGGCTGGACATACATGTACTAGTCACCCTTCTCTTTCCTCTACTCCTCTTTCTTGTAAACCAGTCTTTCAGGCTGGACATACAAGTCACCCTTCTCTTTCCTCTACTCCTCTTTCTTGTGAACCAGTCTTTCAGGCTGGACATCCAAGTCGCCCTTCTCTTTCCTCTACTCCTCTTTCTTGTGATCCAGTCTTTCAGGCTGGACATCCAAGTCACCCTTCACTTTACTCTACTCCTCTTTCTTGTAATCCAGTCTTTAAGGCTGGACATACAAGTCACCATTCTCTTTCCTCTACTCCTCTTTCTTGTAAACCAGTCTTTCAGGCTGGACATACAAGTCACCATTCTCTTTCCTCTACTCCTCTTTCTTGTAAACCAGTCTTTCAGGCTGGACATACAAGTCACCCTTCTCTTTCCTCTACTCCTCTTTCTTGTAAACCAGTCTTTCAGGCTGGACATACAAGTCACCCTTCTCTTTCCTCTACTCCTCTTTCTTGTAAACCAGTCTTTCAGGCTGGACATACAAGTCACCATTCTCTTTCCTCTACTCCTCTTTCTTGTAAACCAGTCTTTCAGGCTGGACATACAAGTCACCCTTCTCTTTCCTCTACTCCTCTTTCTTGTAATCCAGTCTTTAAGGCTGGACATACAAGTCACCATTCTCTTTCCTCTACTCCTCTTTCTTGTAAACCAGTCTTTCAGGCTGGACATACAAGTCACCCTTCTCTTTATTCTACTCCTCTTTCTTGTAAACCAGTCTTTCAGGCTGGACATACATGTACTAGTCACCCTTCTCTTTCCTCTACTCCTCTTTCTTGTAAACCAGTCTTTCAGGCTGGACATACAAGTCACCCTTCTCTTTCCTCTACTCCTCTTTCTTGTGAACCAGTCTTTCAGGCTGGACATCCAAGTCGCCCTTCTCTTTCCTCTACTCCTCTTTCTTGTGATCCAGTCTTTCAGGCTGGACATCCAAGTCACCCTTCACTTTACTCTACTCCTCTTTCTAGTAATCCAGTAATCCAGAAAAGCTTTTCCCCTGTGATTTTTTACCCATGCTCCGGGGGGGGGGGGGGGGGGGTTTACAATTTCCCAGGGGAAAAGCAACTAGTGTGAATGTCAGTGGGGTTTTGCTTACCCCACCGGTCATGTGGGAACTGCAGAAAGTGTGCCCTCTGTTTGCACATTCCCCAGGGATTGATTGCCGGTGTGAAACAACTGTGCATATTCCCGGGAAATAGTGTCCCCGGCAGTTACCAAATGGGTCCAGTGTGAATGGATGCGGGGGTTTGGTGGGGTAAAAAATCCCTGGGATTTTCCCCGGGGATTTATTCCCAAGGATTGGCTCTGTAGTGTGAAAAGTTTTTGTTTTGTTTTTTTACATGTAGGTCCCCTTGTAAACTGGTTCACTGTACATGTACAATAGATAGACTATGTACACTGCACGTATTGTATGTACAGGTACATGTACTTGTACCACACAGATGGAGTCTATCCCCTGATCACTTTATTAGCCTTGGCATCTGTGACTGTGCCAAGGCGTTGAAGCATAAAACTGTCTGCCCAGTGTCCCTGATTTCCTGCACAGTTGTGCTAGTATAACCATGGAGGTAGTATTCCCATAGTGTCATATTTCTCCATACTACATGTATTCCTTTGTGCATACATTATTCACGTACATGTGATTTCAAATGGTGTTCTATTTTTTCAGCAGGCAATTGGCCATGTACAGTACTCACTACTCAGCATACCGAATGTGGAAAGTTTATGGTGACACGTACCATGTACGTGTACATGTTTATATGAACATTTAAATCATCTCTTTCAAAGCGGAGTACAGTACATGTACATGTATACTGCATGTCTCTAAAAAAGTAAAAACACCTTTATCATGCAGTGTACACTGAGTAGGGTACCGATACATGCAAACCCTCATTGAATTATCAAGTTTATTAAGTTGTATAATCATAGGTCTATCTGTATCTATTAAATTATGAACTGCAAAGCTATGATTCAATATATTGTCCATATACCGGGTAAGTATCACCTTATTCCCCCATGTTAATACATACATTGTAAGCATGGTACATGCATCAGCCTACAACATGTGTACTGTATCAAGGAGGTACATCCCCAATGACATTGTATTACAATTAGGGCTTGCCTACTTGAGTATAAATACATTATATTGTACCAGTAGGTATCGGTACATACTGTACAATACATGTACAGTATACATGATACATAATTATGCACAAATTACAAATAATATATGTACCAAACACGTGTACACATGTACCAAATACATGTAGAATGCATAATTACATGTTTACATAAACATTCCACAAGCATAGGCCTACTGTACATGTATTCACAGCACGCTGGCATAGATCTTCTATTCATATCCCAAGGGTGTACGGTAGGCCCTACATGAGTTCACTACACATGTACATGTACATGTACTGTACAAGTTCATGTGTACATATGTACGTACAAACGCGTGTATGCATCATGGTTATGCCATGGGTGTGTTCAGACATTTCAATTTAACACATCCTGTAACTAGTGTAACATACAAGGACATGTCTTACAGTACATACAAATTATGTACTGTATGTACCCACATGCATTACCCATGACCATGTACATGTACATGAACATTGTACCATTTACATACATGTACATGTACAGTACATTCCATCATGTACATGTACCAGTAGTACATTACATGCAAGTAGACAAACAAACAAACAGCCACATAACAGCCACATAACAGCCACATAACACACATTGTGCACACACGTACATATTCAAGTACAAAAAGTGGACCATACAAAGCAGGGATATACATGTGGCTAAAAAACACTGCATGTGAATATTCATGTACGTGTACATGTATGTACCGTACAGTATACATGCACTGTAAGTCTGTAAACAACGTTTTTGCTCAGATTGCCAACACTGTTGGTATAACTTTTCAAATTACAATTGTTTACTGCAACTTTGTACATGTTTCTCACTGTTACACTCTGCAGGTAGGGCCTACTAATTACTATACATTTGAAGGCAGACTGAGCCTTTGCTGGATAGTTGCCAAAATGAGCTCAAGGTTTATAAACTCATTTGTACTAGAAAAACTTGGAAACCCAAACTTGGTACAAGTACCAGAATACATAGGAGTACACTACTACACGCATACTTCCTGTGATCAGAGAGATACACACATGGTGTGTCTATTGTCCTACTCCTAGTCCTAAGTAGTTCAATGATGGACAGGAAGGAAGAAGGGATGGAATGGTTCCTGGGTTCCTAAGTGAATGAAAAGGAGATTTTCCGATCAAAACGACATCACAAAAACATGCACTGTGCTTTGTGTACATATACATGTACATGTGTACTGTAGTAATAGGATTATTCATGACAAAATGTACCATTTCTGAGGATAACTGGTGCCTGAGGATAACTGGGAAAGCATGAAGTAATGCACAGTTTCTCTTTGAAGATATACATACACTCACAACACACACAATGATTAATTGAAAAATTGGCAAAGACAGTTTTGACTGGACCAGGACTTGAACCCAAGACCTCTGGATCAACGTACCACTGTACAAGTGCTCTTGTATCTGAGCTATCCAGCCCTTAGATGGTGGCCTTCCCAAAGAGTAAACTACATGTAGTTTTTGCCGAAGTGGAAGAGCACTAGTACAGTGTACCTTAATCCAGGAGTCTCGGGTTCAAGTTTTCTTTGCCAATTTTTCAATTTGTTCAAAAGTTCCCAGTCAGTTTGACAATACTTTACTGGTCTTCTTGTAGACCTGTACGTCTTGGAGATGAAAGAAGGAAAGCTGGTAGACAGACCAGGGTGAGATCAAAGGGAAAGGCAAGTACATGATGTAGTAGGGAAGGGATCTAAAGAGGAAAGTTGATGAACAGACCAGGGTGAGATCAAAGGGAAGGGCAAGTACATGTAGTAGGGAAGGGATCAAAGGAGGAAAGTTCCTGAACAGACTAAGGTGAGATCAAAAAGGGAAGGGCAAGCAGCAGGAAAGGGATCAAAAGAGGAAAGCTGGCATACACTAGATGTAACAGGGTGAGATCAAAGGGAAGGACAGATAGTACGAAAGAATCAGATAGAAAAAATCAAAGAAAGAAGTGGACAAGGCAAACACCAACAAAGGATTATAACTATAGGCCTCAGTAAACATATCCAGCAAAAACCTTGAAACTTGTGTGCTTTACTAAGTGTTAGGGTACTTAGGCTCTTCTCAGTTACATAACTAGTACAAGTAGTAGTAACATACAAGTGCAACAGTTTAAGTAAGTTACTCAACATTTACATTATTTGGACTTAATCTTGCACTGTGTGCTTTAACCTTCAAACTTCAAAGTGCCACAATTTAATGAGTGTTTGTTTTGTTGAGTCAGAGATTTTAACCCTAGCAGATCTATCATAAAGTGGGCTTACTCCCCATTCACAGACAATTTCTGAGCAACGTTTGCACACCGAAAACAAAATCCAAACAAATTAATCCATTACATTGTCATTGTGCTTCCTAAGTTCATACTCATAAATAGACATACTGTAGTTGCGGTAACACGAACTAGTAGGCCTATAGTAACAGTAACCCTCATCCTCCCAAAGGTCTCCGGCCCTCGGGAGAATGAGCAGTCACACTAATTGGCATCAAGACAGCATCAAGACACGATAGTGGCATCAACACGGCGTCAACACACCCACATTGCATTTAAAATTATTAAAAGCAGTAGCAGACAAAAATGTTTTCGCTTGAAAAAGAGAGATGAAGCGTCCAGAAATTGCTGTTCCCATTTTAATTTAAGTACTGCTCTCTCTCTCTCTCTGAAGTTCTGTAATCGGCAGCACCTTGCCTCACACTGCTACTGTGTACAGTAATACGGACCAGTAATGCTGCTTTGCCGTTAGTTGTGGTAACCATAACCCTCATCCTCCCGTAGGTCAGTCCGACCTTCAGGAGGATGAGGGTTACGGTTACCACAACTACTTTGCCGTGACTCTTTTCGAGATAAAAACACCATTTTTGTAACTGAAATATAACCTAAAACCCAACGCAAATCCTCTCCGATAACATTTATCAGTCTGTTGTATTTATTTCCGATGTATGATACATTTTGAATGT
The DNA here is from genome assembly GCA_949987565.1 of Luidia sarsii. Classification (NCBI taxonomy): domain Eukaryota; kingdom Metazoa; phylum Echinodermata; class Asteroidea; order Paxillosida; family Luidiidae; genus Luidia; species Luidia sarsii. The sequence goes on from OX465113.1 coordinate 4,812,642, forward strand.
GTTGACACCGTGAGGATGAGGGTTACGGTTACTGCAACTTGAATAGACACAGCTCACTACTCACTAATTCTGCAAGATCTCAGATTGCCAATGACAAACTTGTGCAAGGGCTGGATACCCGGATAGCTCCTAAGCCAGGCTTAGTCTCTTAAGCCTTGCATTAACTCAAATGGCAACGCATGTGGCAAGTAACCGTTCGAAATTCTACGTTTCAGTGGAACTGTTGTCACTGATGCAAGGTTTCAGGAGTGAAGAATTCTGCAGCAACTGGACTGCAGTGCAGAAAATACCATCATACTGATGTATGCCTACACTACAGCAGTACATCATGTGTTGTAATACAGTGTCACTGTCAGTAATTACACTGAGTGAATAGTACAATTTACAAATACAATAATGCCATGCCCAGGTCCCAGGCCAGGCACAGGGTGAATGTTCAAAGCAATAATCAAGCATGATGAAGTCGGTAGACTCTAGTCTACGATGAAACCGAGAACGAGAGAGGAGAAGACAATTAAGAGTAAGATTTTAAGAGGCAATGTCAGTTACCTGTGAGACCGGATTTCTGACACGGACAACGATAGGCAGTGTTTTAAATCATGCACAGATGACAGACCAGTCCGCCCTGAAACCTCTCGATCTCTCGATCTCTCACAGGGCCAAAATGAAAACATTGCACTGATTCACACGGCATGCTGGGCGGTCTTGCTCCAGACTCATCCGTTTCACGTGTAGCACAGCCCTTGGGGCCAGACTAGAAAGTATTATAGAGGGCGCTATCGTCAAACATAATCACAGAGCTGTATTCTAGTTCTACTTTTGACACCCATATGTGTATCATCACAGAAATAGTGAAAACGTTGACACGTTTATTATTTGACTTCTCAAGTCCTTAAAAATGGTAAGACGTTCGTTTTTTATCCATGTTTATGATATTTTTGGTACTATTGAATAAAGTAAAGGAAATTGTGCTTAAAGATAAATTTTATCCGATGATTATTAATAAATATTATCATTATGGACAACACTCAACAGGACCCGATAACTGACGTTTTTTTAAAGGACCGATTTAAACCTAAGTTACTCAGACTTCAACTTGCTGGCACTGGATATTTTGCAGGACGGCATGCGAATGGAGCGGGGTTTTGGGGGTTTATTTTGTGATGAAGATGTAGGCCTACCAGTTGCCTTTCTGCCATTGAGAATGGTCGAGTTCAGGGCATGATGAGATCTACCATTGCCCATTGGAATGTTCCACTTGCTCCTTGTTTAGTTGCGATATATCTACTGACTAACTGAGTAAGTTCCATAACCCTCATCCTCCCGAGGGATGGAGATGGTTTTGGAACTCACGGTTACTTTGGTACCAGTGGCAGTGGCAGTGACCTGCCAACCCAAACTGGCCTCCATGCCTCATGAGTCATGGTAGTTGCGGTAACCGTAAGGCGTAACCCTCATCCTCCCGTAGGTCGGAGACCTCATCAGTTACCGCAACTAGCCTCATGGTCACACTCGACACTTATCTAAGTCACAGTAATTTTGCCCCTTCAAGAACCAAAGTATTTTTTGCCTAGAAAAATGACGAAATTCAACGCCATTATAATTATTTAGGAAGGCCCCCTTCTAATCTAAGGGCTGGGCCCCTGAGATTGGGAGAGCACTGGTCTGTAAACATTGTGCCTTGTAACCCAGATCCTACATTTTCCTCAATTGACCAAAACTCCATATGCCCCCAATCCTACAGAATCCTCCTCCATCACATTGGGCCTTGTAGCCCAGATCCTACATTTTCCTACAGTGACAAAACTCCACATGCCCCAAATCCTGCAAATTCCTACAATGCATCAACTGCCACATGCCCCAAATCCTACGAATTCCTACAATTGGACAATAGGATTCTGTAGGATTTGGGAGGGTTAGGGTTTTAATGACCACAATTCATGTCACCATTATGATTATTTAGGAAGGCCCCCTTCTAATCTAAGGGCTGGACCCCTGAGATTGGGAGAGCACTGGTCTGTAAACAAACCCAGAGGACTGAGTTCAAAATACTATTTAATCCTTATTGTCTTTATAATATAAATTATATCCAAGCCAGATTTTTCCTTCAATTATTCATCAATTTATTTCTGTTTGGGTTTGGTTTTTTTCGGGGCAGGCTGACCGGAAGGCAGTCAACCGCTACTACCCGCCGGATTTTGACCCCAGCAAACATGGGTCCATCAACAAGTACCGCAACTCCCATCCCCTCAGGGAAAGGGCGAAGAGACTCAGTGAGGGCATCCTGGTCATCCGTTTTGAGATGCCCTACAACATCTGGTGTGGTGGATGCGGGAACCACATTGGCATGGGTGAGATGCACAAAGGGATCCTGACATGCCACAGAGCTGCTCTGTCTCTGTCACCCTCTCTCACTCTCTCTTTCCCATCCTTGCTCTCTCCCCTTCTCACTCTCTCTCCTTGCTCTCACACACTCTCCCTCCCTCCCTTCCTCTTCCTCCCCCTTTCTCTCTCTCCCTACCCTCCCTCTCTCTCCTTCTCTCCCCTACCCCTTGCTCTCTCTCTCTCCCTCCCTCCCTTCCTCTTCCTTTCTCTTTCGCTCTCTCCCTACCCTCCCTCTCTCTCCTCTCTCTTACCCCTTGCTCTCTCTTACTTGCTATCCCTCCCTTCCTCTCCCATTCTCTTTCTCTCTCTCCCCATCCTCCCTCTCTCTCTCCTTCTCCCTCTCCCCTTGCTCTCTCACTCACTCTTTCTCCCTCCCCTCCTCACCCTTTCTCTTCCTCTCTCTTCCTCTCTCTCTCACACCCTCCCTCTCTCTCCTCTCTCTCCTTGCTCTCTCACACTCCCTCTCCCTCTCTTCCTCTCCCTTTCTCCTTCTCTCTCTCCCTACCCTACCCCCTTTCTCCCCTTTTCCCTGTCTCCCTTTCTCTCTCTCACTCTCTCTGTCTCTTCATCTCCCTTTCTCTTTTCTCTCTCTCTCCCTCTCTCTCACACCCTCCCTCTCTCTTCTCTCTCTCTCTCATGTTGCCTTCTCTCTCACTCTCTCACTCCCTTCCTGTCCCTCTCCACCTCTCTCTTTCTCTCTCCTTTGTTCGATATAATATTAAACTTCTCTTGCTCCCCTTCCCCTCCACTTTTCCTATCAAAGCCGGGTTCTTCCAACCATCTTTTCACAGGATGTCAACAACATCTCCCAGAGTTATTAAAAGTAACCCTCAATTTGACGTTGATGCAAAGAAATTATAATAATGTCTATAATAAGGGATACTTTTGTTGTCATGACAGGTGTACGGTACAATGCTGACAAGACCAAAGTGGGTAACTATTACTCCACACCCATCTACCGGTTTCGGATGAAATGTCACCTCTGTGACAACTACTTTGAGATGGAGACAAATCCCATGGAATGTGACTACACCATCGTGACTGGAGCCTACCGCAAGAATCAGAAATGGGACATGGCTGAAAATGAGCAGGTCCTGACCGAAGGTACAGTATGTCAGCCACACTGGTATCATCCCTGAATCAGAGGCAGGCTTTAGTCTCTTTCTTTACGACTCAATGACAAAAAACTGAGACTCAGACTCAAACTTGCACTCATTACAAATTGGACTCCACTGGCATAAAGCAGAACATTGCTGGAGGTCTTAGGTTCTTGTCCTGGTCCATTCAAATTTCTATGCTTTTTCCACAAATTTTTACCCTATTCTATGATTTTTTATGATTTTTTTTTGTTTTTTGGGGGGATAATTTTTTTTTTGGAAATATGTCTCTGATTTAAAGCCCCGATCGATCGAGGTCAAAGAATAGCATCCATACGTTGTCTGATCCAATAAATGCATGAAATAGCACACCTGTGAAAATTTCAGCTCAATCCGCCAACCGAGTCTCGAGAAAATCCTGAAAACTGATTCATTTGTTTCGCAAAAATGCAGCATTTAATGCCATACTTTACCGAAAAATAGTTTAGATCTCGGTGAGTTGTAAAGGATTTCTTTTACTCTTTTCTCTCAAAAGTCAACATTTTAGGCAGAAATATTTCAGTGCGAGGTTTCTACTATAAACATCTTTAACCTGAATAATTTTAATTTCTGTTTTTCGATCTTACCAATGTTGTGTGGGGGCTTTAAAGATTTAAAGGGAACTTGACACACGATACTATACGGCTGCTAATGGTTGAATGCTTCTGACTGGTGCCCCCACCCTGGCAAAGACTACTTGACTATTTGGTACTTGGCTGCCATCCAAGGCCTGCATAGCTCAGATGGTAAGAGCAGTGGTACACAAAACCAGAGGGTGTGGGCTTAACTACTGCTTCAGTCAAAGTTTCCTTTGCCATTTTTCAAAATTATTCAAAAGTTCCCAGTCAGTTGGTACTTTATTTGTTGGATTAGTCATTGAAGTCAGTAAGTAGATTGGGACATTTTTGGATGACTTGACTCTCGGCAGACCGTCAGACAGTCAAGAAGCTGGCCTCAGATGCCATGTTTAAGCTGGAGCACGGCGTGGATGATAGCAAGAAGCTGGAGGCTGTGGCTCCGACCCTGCAGGAGCTGGAGCAGACCCAGACCAGCTGGAAGGATGACTTTGACCAGAACCGACTGCTCCGGCAGAAGTTCCGGGTAAGAGACCGTTCCGGGGACATTCCTGGGACCTCTCCCCGAAACCTGGCTCAGGCTATTGCTGGTGAAACGCCGCGAACCTTTAGAGCGTTATGTACACAGCACTAAAGCACTCGGCAGAAAGGTCAATATCTTGTCGCCTTGGGCCTCTTTCAGACGGAGAAGCAAAAGCGTAAAATATCCGCTGAGGAAGATGAAGCCCTCTTGTCCAAGTCCTCCCTTGCCATTCAGCTTGTGCCAGAGAGTGAGGAAGACCGCAAGCTAGCAACACTCTTGAAGTACAACGCTGTGGAATGTAAGTCTCTCTTTCTTTCACATGAGAAAACATCTCATTGATTGGACTTGAGAAAAAGCCCTCCTGTTGAACTCATCTACCATCTAAGATCAAATGCAGAAGATGATGATTAGGTGCTGGACTGCCCAGTTCCAATTTTCACTCTAATTGTACTTGCTATCAATCATTGAAATTTGCAGTCAGTTTTTCAAGTTAAGACACAACAGATGCATCCACTGTAGAGTTCTTTGCTTAAAACTTGTGCACATAGCAAGACCAGCGGTGCTCCAAATTCAGAGGTCCCAGCACAAAGTACGTAGCTGAAGCAGATTGTTCATTGCTTTTGTTTCTCTGTGAATTTTGTCCCTCAGCCTCCGAAGAGAAGCAGAAGAAGAAAAGGCTTGAGATCTCCGGTCAGAGTATCTTCTCCTCGAGACCTTCCAAGGCCACTGCTACCGTCAGCTCACCTCAAGCCCCCCCTGGATCTCTCTCGCTGGCTGGCCTGGGCCAAGGAGACAAGCTTGCTCGGGTTCGGCAGCGCCTGGGACTCCCAGGATGGCGCGGAGCCAGCAAGCGAGGGCTGGCCAGCTTTGACGACTTCAACTCCGGCCGTAAAGTCACCCCTCGCGACGGGCCGACGGGGATCGTGGTCGCAAAGAGGCGGAAGGATCGATCTGACAGCGGCGGTTGCTTGGAGGATGCGCATGAAGGGAGGAAAGATGATGACGTCAACCTGATTATGACCGTTGATGGAGGCGTGAGCGAGGATTCTCCTGCACTGAGAGGTGTAGCAGGTTTCCGCAAGGCGTCACCAGACGCTCACACTGACTCGGACCGAGTTCCCCACCCCCGAGATAACTCTCTAGATAGGGGAGGTCACGAAGATGAGCAATCCAACCCTGGAAGTGCAACTCGCGGTGCCTCAGAGGCATCTGACGGCAGCAGATTGCCCACTGACTCTGCCTTAAACACTTCCCGACAGAAGCCCGACGCAGAACCAGAAAGTAGAGCGCAGACTGGAGGTTTGATTGAAAGGGACCTAGCATCAAGTAATGGTTTTACAGATCCTGGCGCAAGGCATGATATCAGCTCTAGTATCCCTCCCCGATCACTCGTGTCCTGTGACTACAGTAGCAGCGACAGTGATGAATAGGCATGTAGCACACCAAATCAGCCCAAAGTAGTGTGACAGAGAATTGGATATTATAAAGTATATATTCATATCTTGATAAGGGGTCTTTGATTGCATTTGGGGTGTTTTTTTAAACAAAATATCGTAGTCCCAGTCCAGTCAAAGTTTTCTTTGCCATTTGTTCAAAAGCTCCCACTCAGTTTTTCTGTTATTTGTTTGAGTTGAATTTTTAAAAAGATGATCCCCGAGCTGCTGTAGCCAGGTTTACAACAATTGGTTGATTGCATACATGAATGAAAGCAGGGGCATTATCCCTTTAGATATGTATACAACAGGTAATGACTGAATGCTTCTGACTGGTGCCCCCAAACAGGTAAAGACTAGTTGACTATTTGGGAAGGCCACCATCTGAGGACTGCATAGCTTAGATGGTTAGAGCGCTGGTATGTAAAACCAGAGGTCTCGGGTTCAAGTCCCTATCCAGTCAAAGTTTTCTTTGCCATTTTCTGAATTAATTGTTAATGAATTTGATTTGATTTGCATTAAAGATTTAAAGCCACAGTTTGATTTGCCTGATTTATCCTCCCTTTTCCGATCAGCAAAATGACATTATGAAACTATGCTAGACGTCTCTGTTGCCAGCTTGTTTCAGTCCTCCAACCCTGTTATTCCCTTCCTTTATAAGATCCATTTTAAGTGATTACTAATTGGCCCAGGAGACCCATAGGGCACACTGAAAACATCTCTGGGTTTCTGGCATGCCGGCACCCCACAGAAGAAACCTTTAACTAGAAGTTATGATTTGGGCAAACATGGGAAAAGTGCCAGGCTTATCTATGCAATAGCCTTCTATTATGTGTATGTATATATCAAGGAAATCATTATTTTCAAATAACTATTGTTATCTTTGATATTTGCTTGAACGTTTGGCATCTATGGGTTTTCTACCTGCTACTGAACCCCACATTATGAATTCGTGACATTTGGTTCAAATAATTTTATTATGTTTAATAAATTGCAAAAAATTATAACATGAGTCAAAAAGGTCTATATCTACTTACTCCCGGATCCCAGGATCATTTTGAACCAAATAAAGTTCACTTCAAGTTCTCACAAATTTTTGGCCATTTTTATTTTCATTATTTTTGGCCCAAAAATATATTTCCAAACGTCTAGAATAGGGTCCTAGAGGTGTACATTGATTGACTCCTGGTAAAGCTCGTACAATATAGATCAAAGTGCTTATTTACTTTAATGACCAAAATGATCAAAAGCATCAAATTTATTATTGCTTTTGATCTGGTACCGTTTTCTTACTCGATGGCGATGGAATGAAGGCGATCCAGCAGCCAACAACATCCTGGTCAGGTTGAGTTGTAACTCGTAAATAGGCCCACCACGTGAAGGTCCGGTATACCAGCCTCGCAGTGCTTTGCATGATCATTGGCTCCACTACCAGGCGAAAAAGCCATCGATGCACGCCGCCAACAAATCGATATTGTTTGGTTTGGCCGTGCAACCAATTTTGAACTCGTAAGTAAATCATCGTAGGCCTAAAGGTGTACAGTGTACACAGGACCAAGTATTGCATTACTATTATTAGTTTAGAGAGCATGGGAAACCGCCACGTCACCGATGAGTGCAGGATATCATATATCACTGACGACATCTAGAAAATTCGGCAGTGAATTGTAGCCCGTGTGGAAAAGATTCGAAGTGAATCGTAAACATAATCTAAACTAAGCAAAGAATTCGGTTTGGATGAGCATCTTTTTCATGGCAGCGTGCGTTCACGCCCAGCCATGCCGGCCTGGTCAAGAACAATTCGGTGATTCTTGCTACAAACTGCTGACAGAGGCAATGACGTGGGATGAAGGCAATCAGGCCTCCTCTCACATGGGCGGTATCTTGGCGGTGCCCGACTCTTCAGATGAGCTCTTAATTCACCATTCAACACAATGTAGACAGCATGGAAATGTATAAAGCAACATTTTCATTGGGTGGCCCCTGTAGTGGCCCCTTTGCAGCCCATATTGCCGCCTTGTGGCCCCTTAATTAGCAGCCCATATGGCCCCTTTGCATCCCATGTGGTCCCTTAGCGGCCCGTGTGGCCCGTACGTGTGGCCTCCTAGTGGCGCCTTCCCATGCACTAGATCCCCCATTTGTGGGATCTGATTCTCCTTTTGCCAAATTGCGGCACCGTACGCAATAATGCTGCGTATGGCGATATTGACAAGCAAAATAATGTCAGAAATGGGTTTCGTCCGCCGTGCGACCCCTGCGAATTCCATCCCAGCATGCAGTGTCGCTACAAAGCATGCGCACTACCGAAGTCCGCGACCTGGCCGAAAAGTGGGAACGCAACTTGCGGTTTTGTTGCGGTTAGATAACAATGCGGGATCTAGATCCGCCTTTTCCCAAAACAGATGGGAACGATCGGGTCAGAGTGATCCGTGTTGCCCCTTAGCGGCCCGTGTGGTCTATTTTTGCGGCCCATGCGTGATCATAGGCTCCATTGCCAGGCGAAAAAACATCGATGCACGCCACTTTTCCCTATCGATATCGATTTGGTTTGGTCGTGCAACAAATTTTGAACTCGTACGCAAACCATCTTAGGCCTAGGGGTGTACACATAGGGCTAAGTATTGCATTGATATTAGCAGTATATAGCGCACGGAAACGGCCACGTCACCGATGAGATATCGGGTGGGTTGCAGGATATCATATCACTGACAACATCAAGAAAATTCGGCACTGAATAATTGTAGCCTGTGTGGAAAAGATTCGAAGTGAATCGTAAAAAAATTAAACTAAGCAATGAACTCGGTTTGCAATTTGGATGAGCATCTTTTTCATGGCAGCGTGCGTTCACGCCCAGCCATGCCAGCCTGCCAAAGTGGTCAAAAACAATTCGGTGATTCTTGCTACAATTTACAAACTGCTGACAGAGACAATGACGTGGGATCATTGAAGGCAATCAAGCCTGCTCTGACATGGGCGGTATCATGGCGGTGCTCGACTCCTCAGATGAGCTCTTATACATTCACCATTCAACGCAATGTAGACAGCTTGGAAATGTATAAAACAAAATTTTCATTGGGTGGCCCCTATAGTGGCCCCTTTGCAGCCCACGGTGGCCCCTTAGCAGCCTACGTGACCCCTTTGCAGCCCATGTGGTCCCTTACTGCCTTTAGCAGCCCATATTGCCGCCTTGTGGCCCCTTAATTAGCAGCCCATAATGGCCCCTTTGCATCCCATGTGGCCCCTTAGCGGCCCGTGCGGCCCCTAATAATTAGTGGCCCGTGTGGCCTCTTAGTGGCGCCTTAGAACCCGTTCCCATGTATACTAGATCCCCCATTTGTGGGATCTGATTCTCCTTTTGCCAAATTTCGGCACCGTACGCAATAATGCTGCGTATGGCGATATTGACAAGCAAAATAATGTCAGAAATGGGTTTCGTCCGCCGTGCGACCCCGGCGAATTCCATCCCAGCATGCAGTGCCGCTACAGAGCATGCGCACTACCGAAGTCTGCGACCTTCCCGACTCGACACTTCCGTTCGAAAAGTGGGAACGCAACTTGCGGTTTTGTTGCGGTTAGATAACAATGCGGGATCTAGATCCGCGTTTCCCAAAACAGATGGAAACGATCGGGTCAGAGTGATCCGTGTTGCCCCTTAGCGGCCCGTGTGGCCTATTGGTATTAACGGCCCATGCGTGATCATAATTATAGGCTCCATTGCCAGGCGAAAAAAACATCGATGCACGCCACTTTTCCCTATCGATATCGATTTGGTTTGGGCGTGCGACAAATTTTGAACTCTTATGCAAACCATCTTATAGGCCTAGGGGTGTACACAGGGCTAAGCATTGCATTGATATTAGCAGTATATAGCGCAAGGAAACGGCCACGTCACCGATGAGATATTGGTGGGTGGGTGAGATCAAGCGATTATGATATCACAGACACCGTCTAGAAAATTCGGCACTGAATTGTAGCTCGTCTGGAAAAGATTCCAAGTGAATCGTAAACAATTTAAACCAAGCAATGAATTCGATTTGGATGAGCATCTTTTTCATGGCAGCGTGCGTTCACGCCCAGCCATGCCAGCCTGGTCAAGAACAATTCGGTGATTCTTGCTACAAACTGCTGACAGAGAAAATGACGTGGGATGAAGGCAATCAAGCCTGCTCTGACATGGGCGGTATCATGGCGGTGCCCGACTCCTCAGATGAGCATTGGTTCATCTGGGGCATGCTTGGAGCAGCCGGTCGAGATGGGGATGCTTGGACTGGATGTAACGACAAGAAGGAAGAAGGCCGTTGGATGTACCCTGGAAATGGTGCAGAGTGCCGCAACCTTCTGTGGGGTACAGGACAACCCAGCTCCAAATCGCAAGATTGTGCACAACTAGAGAATCGCTATAATGGACTCCTTAATGACGAAGGCTGTGGCGATACCGTAACTATTATCTGTGAGTTCCCTACCATGCTGCCCAATATAAGCTGCATCTGGGAGTCTACTGGCAATAACCACTTCACAGTCGATTGCCTGACCAGTCACTTCTTTAAGGATCTCCCGGCCAAGATTCCCCTCATCAAGGACTTAGTGTCTCAGGGTCAGCCCCAATGGCGCTCCCTCAATCTACGCCATGACAACCGTGGGGAGAGGATCTGCCGTCTCACTCAAATTACTGGAACGGACGACAAGGTGGATCATTCTTGCTTTTATTTTTATTTTTAATGCATGAAGCATGTTCTCGGAGAAAAAGACTGTCGTGTATTCAAAATACAATCAAATTTATCCTCAATGCGAAAAACGATTAGTTAATATTTTGTCAATATTCACTACAAGGGCTGGTCAATGATATGCGGCGACCATTCAAAGGGCTTCGGTCTCCTACAATGTGTACACTAAAGACATGCAAGTTCACGATGCAGGTTCTGGTAATTTTGTTTTTACCGTATATTAACGTATATACGTGTACTTCGCGCCTGTATGGTATTCTAAATCGGCTTATTTGAAAACGTAAAAATGCACATTTCAAGTAAAGGTAGATGGAATGCTGGTAACTCAGACACCAAGAACGACCAAAACGCTGGCCGGGTTGTTATTAGTCTCTTTTTGACTCATTTCTCTTAAGATGTAAACCACTTTCGTATTGAAAAAAGTGGTGCCGTGTTGTATAAGGTGTGTTTGAAGAACGTTGAAGCATGGAGCAATAGCTCCATGGCTAAAGCATACATCTAGGCCTATAGATATTTGATTGCACATTTAACTATCCACACGACTGTACACATAATTTAGTACGTTTTGTATAATGTTGCAGTAAGCCTATAAATAGTCCTGTATAATAAAACAAATGGGGTAGGTGTGATAAATTTCACTTATAGGCCTATACAATCGATTTGTCTATGTTGCAATAAGCCTATAGGCCCGTATAACAGAAAAATGTAGTAGGTGTGATATATTATTTCACTTATAGGCCTATACAATCGATTTGACTATGTTGCAATAAGCCTATAGGCCCGTGTAACAGAAAAATGTAGTAGGTGTGATATATTTTACTTATAGGCCTATACAATCGATCTGTCTATGTTGCAATAAGCCTATAGGCCCGTATAACAGAAAAATGTAGTATAGGTGTGATATATTTCACTTATAGGCCTATACAATCGATTTGTCTATGTTGCAATAAGCCTATAGGCCCGTATAACAGAAAAATGTAGTAGGTGTGGTATATTTCACTTATAGGCCTATACAATCGATTTGTCTATGTTGCAGTAAGCCTAGGCCTATAGGCCTGTTTAACAGAAAAATGTAGTAGGTGTGATATATTTGACTTATAGGCCTATACAATCGATTTGTCTATGTTGCAATAAGCCTATAGGCCCGTATAACAAAAAAATGTAGTAGGTGTGATATATTTGACGTGGAGTAAAGCACCCGTACGTCGAATAAATTTAAGCAAACTTTCAACTTTCATAGCATCTAGGAATTTTTTTAAAAGAAAGCTAAAGAAATAAATTATTTACATTAGTTTCATCAAGTGAAATTTGACCCGGCACAGCATAATGAGGAATAACCCCACTTTTAAGATTTTAAGGTTTTCTAATGATGTGAAAGGGTATACCATTAACTTTCAAATGATATCAAAATATAATATCCTCTAAGATTTAACATTTCCGAAAAAAATTGATTTGTTATCGAATTGTGAAGATACTTTAACTTCAGGCGTTGTTTACTCAAAAAGTGTTTTGGTGGGATATACCTCATGTCGTTGTGCCGTTGTCACAAATGAGATTCAGCAATGTAAATGTATAATACTAATAGTCATGCACTTTGCATAATATGAAATAACGCATTATGACTATAACGAATGCTGTAAAGGTTTTACTGTTTTAAGCAATGGCAAGCCAGCTATAGTTTCTTTCATTCATTGGAATTAATTTCATTTGAACAAAAAAAGAATTAGATAGGAATTTCAGTATGAATGGAAATAGGTTTTTTTTGTCCTGAATAGTTTGCGGAATGGGATGAAGGCAATCAAACCTGCTCTGACATTGCCGGTATCATGGCGGTGCCCGACTCCTCAGATCATCATCAGTTCATCTGGGACATGTTTACAGCATCCGGTCGAGATGGGGCGTTTGGCCTGAATGTAACGACAAGAAGGAAGAAGTGGAGACATTGGATGCAGGCTGGAAATGGTTTGGAGTGCAGCTACCTCGAGTGGGCACCTAACGAGCCATGGATAAAAGACAGAATTTGTGTGCAGATGTGGGAAGCTGAGGAAGGACACATGGATGATACTGAATGTTAATGGCCCATAGCTATAATCTGTGAGTTTCCTGCCATGCCAAACATAACCTGCAATCGGGAGTATACTGGTAGCCACTTCACTGTTGATTGCCTGACCAGTCACTTCATCAAGGATCTCCCGGCCAAGATTCCCCTCGTCAAGGATTTAGTGTCTCAGGGTCAGCCCCAAGGGAGAGGATCTGTCATCTCACTCCATGCAGTTAATGGAATGGACGTTCAAACATATTTTTTTATGCCAAAGAATGTCGTGTATTTGGAATTTAGAATATGATTTATATTAATGTACTTTATTCTTTTATCTATAGGATTGTTCAAATGTTTATTAGGTTGTTTATTGGAAGTTTTTTAACTGTTCATGTAATATTTGTCCAATTGGTATGGAATTCCATCTCTGCCAAGTTACGCGGCGCATGTTTCGCATTCATACCCGGTTCTCTCATCAACTGACATGCGCCGTCCACGGCGCATAGTCGCGTCGTGCCGTCGCATAGTTGCGTCGTGCCGTCGCATCGTCGCATCATCGCATCGTCGCAGATCGTCGCATTGTCGCATCGTCGCATTGTCGCATCGTCGCATTGTCGCATCGTCGCATTTTGATGAAGGCCTGTCTTAAGTTTCGCCAAGTGAGGCCGCACAAGCTTCTGAGTTCATGTTAATTAATGCAAAGGCCTACTCAACTAGGCAGTGTATATTTTGCCGGCACCGGCTTTCTTCTTGCAAACGCTATTCTACCGGTCCCTTACTCTGATTTGTAAAGATTCATGCAAAAGCTTAATGTATAATATCAAAATGAAAGACCTCTGGCCAACCGGCATGACACAATGCAAATTGGCCGATCAGAGTATTAAAGGGACCGGCAGAGTTACATGGTATAGAGGCCTAGGCCTATTTCCCATCCTGAAACTCAGATTGTGAATATGATATAAACTGTACAAAGAAAAAAAATGGCACATGATGGCAAATAACTGAACGGTCTGAAAAGTTAAAACTGATCCTCTTCTGGAAAATAAGTTAGTAACGAATATCAAAATACAAGTCAATCAAACATTATCATCAAAATGCATTAGGCCTATGTGTTATGTGAATTAATACTGTAGAGCAGGCTTAAATACGAATGAGTAGGGTGGACCGTGTTCAATCGTTGGAACATCAACTTGTAGTTTTGTATCAAGTGAACTCTTGCTATGGTCATGTAATCTGAGTGACCACTTAACAAATGAGCGGCTGTATTATTTAGTATTTAATTGTGTTAGTGGTTTATACATGGAGGTAGAAACGGGGGGTAGAAGCTACCGTCCAACTTTTTCGAATTGCAATATGTTCGGCAAGCATGCCTTATTAGATCAGTAGCTGGTACATTTCAAAAGGACACTTTCCTCTTGGCAGCGCAGATTTAACAGCGTATAATTTGAGGTCGTAGGCCTATGCATTAAAATGGACTAAGAAGCTTGTGCGCCCTTGGCGAAACTCAAGACAGGCCTTTATCAAAATGCGACGATGCGACGATGCGACGGTGCGACGGCACGACCCAACTATATGCGACGATGCGACGATGCGACGATGCGACGGCACGACGCAACTATGCGACGGCACGACGCAACTATGCGACGGCACGACGCAACTATGCGACGGCACGACGCAACTATGCGACGGCACGACGCGACTATGCGCCGTCGGCGGCATAAGCAGCTAGAGACCCTGAAAAATAAAATGCGACGATGCGATTATGCGACGGCAGGACGCAACTATGCAACGGCACGACGCAACTATGCGACGGCACGACGCAACTATGCGACGGCACGACGCGACTATGCGCCGTCGGCGGCATAAGCAGCTAGAGACCCTGAAAAATAAAATGCGACGATGCGATTATGCGACGGCAGGACGCAACTATGCAACGGCACGACGCGACCATGCTATACGGCACGACGCGACGCCGAAAAGGTCCTATACACACAGTGCAAAAAGGGGCGACGGCACGACGCGACTATGCGCCGTGGACTGCGCATGTTTGAGAGATCCGGGTATAAATACGAAACATGCGCCGCGTAACTTGGCAGTGATGGAATTCCATACATTGGTTAATTCCTAGAAAATGTTTATGAGTGTTTTTTTGCAAAGATTCCTTATATATTATCTAGAAAAGAAAACATATATGGATCGCAAAGAAAAATAAGTGGGGGCCCTAAGTAGTGTTGTTTCCGCATTTGACCTCGTTTTCCGGTGGAGGATCTGGATCCTCATTGAGGATCACAGCGGTGACCCCAACGAGGATCATAAAAGGGGTCGCGTGGTGACCCTACTGAGGATTATGAAAATGTGGTGACGTTACGAAACCGATCAATGGATATCAATCGATAACAATAGGCTGAATTTATTGGGGCGATACGTGTCTGGGCATGTTCCCCAGCATTTCGGTAATGTTATAAGCGCTGAGTATAAGAAACGGGAATTTTTTAAGTAAGTAAAATGGACTATACTTCGGAACTCTATACTTGACACCGTTGATTTTGTTTTCTTCTTTCTATTTTTTTTAATTTTTTTTATGTGTGTTAAAAACAAGACCGCACTTCGGTAAATAGTATGGTCTGAAGACGTTTGTGGACTTATTTCATTTCGAAATGCATGTGCAGAGACACGTAGTTTTAGTATTCCCCTATAGTCAAGCAAAGCAAAACAAAAACAAACACGCGTATACACAACTAAATGAAAGACGACACTAGTTGCCTAAAACCAACCGGAACTCATCAGAACATTCTTTATGTGGTCAACGGGCGATTTAGAGTTTGAAGTATTTTATTCAACTCTTCTACACGTGTAACAACAATAACAAAATGGCCAAAACAGGCATGTGTGTGATGGGGCAGGTCTTGACAAATGTATATCTGACAATGCAATGGATTAGAACAGTCTCGGATATAGGTTCTCACAAGATATAAATGAATTACATGTTATAACAACAACAATTATAAAAAGAATTCAGAACTCAATGATTCATTAAAATCAACCAACTTTCAAAATCACAAGTCAAGAAAAAAGAAAAAAAAAGAAAAAAAAAGAAGAAGAATGGATTAGTGCAGTCTCGGGTATAGGCTCTCACAAGATATAAATGAATTACATGTAATAACAACAACAACAATTATAAAAAGAATTCAGAACTAATGATTCATTAAAAGGTGACGTCATCGTTCTTTACATGAGCAAACGGGCGATGAGGAAGAAAATGTGGTGGCCCTGAAAAGGGCCGTTTGGGTTGGTTAAAGATTTATCCGACTAGATGAACTTTCCACAGCCCATTTTCCTGAGAAAGAGGAACATCTCCAGGTCGATAAACGGATTCTTGAATTTCCGGTAACGTCGGCGGGCTTCTTGCTCCGAGATGCGAGGATCTTGCCTGATGATGCCTCGTTGGAGCAGACGGGTGGCCAGGAGATTTATTTTGCTCCGCAACTCTTCGAGGTGGAGATACGGGTAGCGGTTTTCCGTTTCGTCTTCGTACCTCCACACAAGGTCGAAGAGCCGGGCAGGGGAAAATACCTCGTCTGTGTTTTTTATGGGTTGACTGTAGCGGAAGCAAGCCTCTTCTGCTGAAATAAAAAGATGATGTGTGACGAGCCCCTCATATTGAAGTAACCCCACAAGGGTGCTGATCTTCCGTCTGATTTGCTCGAGGTGGGTGCATGAATGTCCGTCCTCAATATCTTGCTCATACTTCTCCAAAAGGTATTGGAGACGGTTCTGGTGGGAAAATTCTTCGTAGTTGTTCATATTGTAGGCCGGTGCAGTTGTGTTCAGTCCGAAGATGGAACGCGTAATGATCGTCTGCGAGGGTGACAGGGCACATTGAATCGGTGCTAGGTGAGTTGTTACTACAAGTCCGAGTCAAGGGGACATTAGTCTCGATCGAACAAAACAAAGAGGGCTTAATCATGGACCGTCTCTATTGGAAAGAACGATGAGGGGGTAATGAGCGACCTGCACGTCTCTATCGGACCAAACAAAGAGGGGGATAATCAGGGACCTACACGCCTCTATTGGACAGAACGACGAGGGGTAATGCGGGGCCCGCAAATCTCTCTCGGGCAGGACAAAGAGGGATCTGTGAGTGTCTATCGGACAGAACAAAGAGGGAATCTAGAAGGCTGAATGTTATTGATGTCGGATCAATGCCGGCCACGAACAGTGTCAGTAATTCTAATGAAGGTATATTGTCCGATTGACGTATTTGAGCGCGGTCGTGGAAGTCTTCAAGAGACTTGACTGCTTGCAGTCGGCAACGCACTCATCGTCATCTGTGCATCCATCTAAAAACATCAAACAGGAATCGGGACCTGCTTATTGTACTCATGCACCTGCTCATGTTGCTCATCGACCTGCTCATTGTACTCGTCCACCTGCTCATTTTGCTCATTCACTTGCTCATTTTGCTCATTCACGTACTCATTTTGCTCATTTCCTGCTCATTTTGCTCATGTTGCTCATTTCCTGCTCATTTTGCTCATCGACCTGCTCATTTTGCTCTCATAAAGAAATAGGATTCTCTAATCCTTACCATCTCTAACTTTTTCTTCCGCTTTCATCATGTTGGAACAAGCCGAGAAATTCGGCATGGTGTTTAACCATTACCCTGTCCAGGACCTTGTCAACTTCCATGCCTTTATCTAGTTTTTCTTTGAGATCTGCGAGAATAACTTGGTGGGTTTCATTTTCTTCAAGATGCAAGAAACTTGACAGGAAATCCTTGTAGTTGTCAAAGAAGATTCTCTTTACTGCCCAGCAGGTTTTCCTATTGGCTTTGTCTTCGGCTTCATCTTCGTCCATACCATTGTCGATGTACTTCTCGTGTTTCTCATTCCACATATCTTTGGTTGCCTCTTTGGCCTCTTTCAACCAGTCTTGGTAAGCGATATTATCTTCCAGTTCAGAGCTGGACCCATCTTCTTCCGACAAGTCATCGTCAGTTTCTTCCTCTGATTCGTCATCACTCTCCTCCAAATCGTCACCATCATCCTTAGATTCAGTCCCGTCACCATCAATTGTAGATTCAGTTCCGCTACTGTCTGTTTCCGAATCCTGACATCTACGCCTTTTAAATCCCGGTTCATAATCTTCTACGTTAGAATTGGCTAATCGAAATGTTCTTATGTTACGATCATCGTCAATGTCGTCCATTTTCGATTCACCCGCAACGTGTGCATTTTCTTCATGTCTTCGAAGGTTATATCGCCGACTATAGCTTTTGCTGCAGCGATGACAAGCATAGCGTTTTAGCCCAGAAATAGTATTCATGATGTTTACTCGTGGAGTGTCGATCTCCAAATGGGAAGATATGTTTAAAATTGGGCAATATATAAATGTCCTGTTTTCTGTCCTCATTCAGGTGAAATGAGCAGAAATGAGCAGAAATGAGCAGAAATGAGCAGAAATGAGCAGAAATGAGCAGAAATGAGCAGACATGAGTAGAAATGAGCAGAAATGAGCAGAAATGAGCAGAAATGAGCAGAAATGAGCAGAAATGAGCACAGACATGAGCAGACATGAGTAGAAATGAGCAGACATGAGCAGAAATGAGCACAGACATGAGTAGAAATGAGCAGACATGAGTAGAAATGAGCAGACATGAGTAGAAATGAGCAGACATGAGCAAAAATGAGCAAACATGAGCAAAAAATGAGCAAACATGAGCAGACATGAGCAGACATGAGCAGACATGAGCAGACATGAGCAGACATGAGCAGACATGAGCATATTGTTATCGATTGATATCCATTGATCGGTTTCGTAACGTCACCACATTTTCATAATCCTCAGTAGGGTCACCACGCGACCCCTTTTATGATCCTCGTTGGGGTCACCGCTGTGATCCTCAATGAGGATCCAGATCCTCCACCGGAAAACGAGGTCAAATGCGGAAACAACACTACTGCCCTATAAGTGATACATTCTTTTAAATAATGTGGTGCAGTAAGATGATAGATTGGATGACTTCAAATACAAATGACAACATGTATCTCATTATCATTGCATTGCATTATCATAGCACTGCAACGCCAAGTGCTCTGCAAATTATTTCCATCTTGCGTTTTTTTGTATAATAATGGTTCAAGAGTGAAATTACACGTTGGTAGACTCCCTCCCCGATCAAGGACGATGGTGAAAGAATAACAATGTCCATGAAGTAACCATGGTAGCAAGATCCATAATCACAAACGCAATGTACATGACCGGTCGTTGTGAGGAACCAACAGGAAGAAAAAACGGCTGTAACGTGAGAGACGGCATTTCATTCCCATCCGTGTAGAGGTTTCGATGGTATCAAAGATCAAATCTTAATGAATATAATCATCGGGACCATCGCCAGCTGTCAGTTTGTTTAGAGAACAAAGTACAGAACAATCAAACTAACAATGAAGTTAACCTGGATAAACCTTGCCATCATGACAGCGTGCGTTCACGCCCAGCCATGCCAGCCTGGTCAAGAACTATTCGGTGATTCTTGCTACAAACTGCTGACAAAGGCAATGACGTGGAATGAAGGCAATCAAGCCTGCTCTGACATGGGCGGTATCATGGCGGTGCCCGACTCCTCAGATGAGCATTGGTTCATCTGGGGCATGCTTCGAGCAGCCGGTCGAGGTGGGGATGCTTGGACTGGTTGTAACGACAAGAAGGAAGAAGGCCGTTGGATGTACCCTGGAAATGGTGCAGAGTGCCGCAACCTTCTGTGGGGTACAGGACAACCCAGCTCCAAATGGCAAGATTGTGCACAACTAGAGGATCGCTATAATGGACTCCTTAATGACGAAAGCTGTGGCGGAACCGTAACTATTATCTGTGAGTTCCCTACCATGCTGCCCAATATAAGCTGCCTCTGGGAGTCTACTGGCAATAACCGCTTCACAGTCGATTGCCTGACCAGTCACTTCATCAAGGATCTCCCGGCCAAGATTCCCCTCATCAAGGACTTAGTGTCCCAGGGTCATCCCCAATGGCGCTCCCTCAATCTACGCCATGACAACCGTGGGGAGAGGATCTGCCGTCTCACTCAAATTACTGGAACGGACGACAAGGTGGATCATTCTTGCTTTTATTTTTATTTTTAATGCATGAAGCATATGTTCTCGGAGAAAAAGACTGTCGTGTATTCAACCCAGCTACAAATGGCAAGATTGTGCACAACTAGAGAATCGCTATAATGGACTCCTTAATGACGAAAGCTGTGGCGAAACCGTAACTATTATCTGTGAGTTCCCTACCATGCTGCCTAATATAAGCTGCCTCTGGGAGTCTACTGGCAATAACCGCTTCACAGTCGATTGCCTGACCAGTCACTTCATCAAGGATCTCCCGGCCAAGATTCCCCTCGTCAAGGACTTAGTGTCCCAGGGTCATCCCCAATGGCGCTCCTGTGATCTACGCCATGACAACCGTGGGGAGAGGATCTGTCGTCTCTCTCAAGATAATGGAACGGACGACAAGGTGGATCAAACTTGCTTTTATTTTCGTTTCTAAAATGCATTAAACATGTTCTTGGGGATAAAGGAATGTCGTGTAGGGCCTATCTAAAATACACGTAATCAAAATTTGTCACTGCGAAAAACGGTTAGTTCATTTTTCAATATTTACTGCAAGGGCCTGGTTTTCATGATATACGGCGTCCATTCAAATGGATTCGTTCAGCCTATAGTGTATACTAAAAAAGATGCAGGTTCTGGTATTTTTGTTTTTCATCCTCAATATCAGGGGATCTGCTCATTACCGAGAGAAATAGAAAGAAATCTTATAACCCAAAATATAGGCCTATGTCAATACAATCAATATGATACCAACAGCAATAACAAAAAGGAAACGAATACATTGAATTAATACAGTTACTAATAAATATATAGGCACATTGATAGCAATGTTTTATCAATACATTGTTGTTCATATTTAATAATACCTGCTTTATCGAGGAAATCGTGGAAAAATTGAATATTCAATTCTTAGATATTAATAATGGATCAAATTGGTGACCTTACTATTTACATTTTTAACGTTTATTTCTGAATCGCAAAATGTTAAAATCCTCATAGTGTTGTTGTTGTTTTTTCGATTTTTTTTTTTAGAAAATCGGTCTTTTAATTTGTCACTGCGAAAAACGGTTAGTTAATTTTTCAATATTCACTGCAAGGGCCTGGTTTTCATGGTAAACGGCGTCCATCATTGTCAAAGGGATTCGTTCGCGTATAGCCTATAATGTATACTAAAAAAGATGCAGGTTCTGGAAATTTTCTTTTGACCGCAACACTTCGCGCCCTATATGGTACCAAACCAAATCTGCTCTTTATTTTTGCTCAGAACATGAGATACATGATTGTGGCAATATGCTGTTTTGATGGAAAGCCGGTAACTCAGATATCATCAACGACCAAAACGCCGGGGTGTTGTCTCCTTTAGACTCATTTCACAGAAGTAAACCACTTTCGTGTTGAAAAAATGTGTATTTGAAACACGTTGAAGCTTTTCTAGGCCTATATATTAAATTGCACATAAACTATGCACTGGACTGTACACATAATTTAGGAAATTTTGTAGTAAGCCTATAGGCCTGTATAACAGAAAAATGTAGTATATAGGCGTGATCTCTTTGACTTATAGTTATAGGCCTATATACGTGTAATCGATTTTAAGTCTTGGATTAAAGTTCTCGTATATGTAATAATTTTTAAACAAACTTTAGGCATTATTGGCATCTGTGAGAGTGAACGAATTGAATGATTTACATAAGTTTTATGAAGTGAAAAATATTGAGATTTAGGAATATAAATCTGTAATAATTATTGCAACTGGTGTCACTTTGCAAAGGAAAAAACGTATATAACAAATATTGTAAAATACTTATTTACCAATGGAAGCAATGGCAAGCCACTTCATTATTTTGTTCATTCATCCATCCTCATTCACTCATTCAATAGCAGGGGAACTGCTCATTACAGAGAAATAGAAAGAAATCTTATAACCAAAAATATATGTCAATACAATCAATATGATACAAACAACAATAACAAAAAAGGAAATGAATACATTGAATTAATACAATTACTAATAAATATAATTATAGTCACATTGATAGCAATTGTTTTATTAATACATTGTTGTTCATATTTAATAATACCTGCTTTATAGAGGAAATCATGGAAAAGTTTAATATTCAATTCTTAGATATTAGTAATGGATCAAAATAGTGACCTTACTATTTACAATTTTAACGTTTATTTATGAATCGCAAAATGTTAAAATCCTCAGTGGGTTTTTTTTCGAAAGATTTTTTTAGATAGTAAAAATCGGTGTTTTAATGGAATTATGTGTAGAAATATGCGTCACTTTGCTTCAACAATCTCATGAATGCTCTGATTTGAATTTGCCGAGAGGCAATTGGTAAGGAAATGGACATTGAAATGGCCTTAATCTGACATTGGTGATAAACCCTTCATTTGGACGGCTATTTTATTGTTCAAGAATGGACTGTTATATCCTATTCAAACCACGGTACGGTGTTGCCAGGTGTATTTCAAGAACACTAAAGCATGCTTCTAGTTAGGTAATTGCCCATGAACTATCCGGAAGGTTGACCCCTTAATGTTTTATAAACATATTGTAAGTTGCAATATATGCATAGGCCTAATGGAGACAAGAAACTCACACAACACGCATGTAGGTGCCCTGGTGTAAATAATTGTGTCCCTACTCCATATACATGTACATGTACAGTGGAGTAAAGCGCTCGTAATTCAACACAATGTAGACAGCTTTGAAATGTTTGAAATAAAAATCTAATTACCGTCGATTTAAATTGCACCGTGCACTTTGTGAATAGTCTCATGGCCAACCAGTAATTGTTCATTTTAATCATTCATTCATTTCATCCAACGGATGCATGTATTTTCGTATGAATCTCGTAGAATTAATATTTGGTTTTACTGGTCCGTGTGGCCGCTTAAATTAGCGGTCACACGGGTGGTCTTTTTTTCCCAGGACGGGAAAGGCCACCGTTTGAATAAAGGCGCGCTATTGGTTACATTTTGTCCACGCATGGTGAATTATTCATGAAAATCATTCCAGTTACCCACAAAAAAAAGTGGTGATTGGAGTACATGATGGTGTAAAAGTCATGTAGGCCTACAGGAACATGTACATAAGTGCAGGCCTACATAATGTAACTATAATAGTGTACGTATACTACACAACAAGCGTGTACTAAAGGTGTCCATGCGCAAAAATATCATGAATAATTCTACATGTCTGGGCCCGGACGGATGTACCCCTACTACATGTACATGTATCATGCACATGTACGTATACTGCGTGCAGTTATACATGTACACTCGCGAGCTGAACAGTGGTGTACTGCCATGCGTTTGGATGTTAAAATGCCATCGGTAAAAAAGCTGGGGAAATCTTTCCATGCAGTTCCCCAACAAGGACAAGAGACATGAGTTGTTTAGGAAATGGGATGCGGCCATCAAAGTTGAGAAATTTCTCAAAGTATACAGTTGAAATGACGTGTTGTAGCGTAGTGATTGCGTATATAGGGCCTTTTCCAAAACCCGGCTTAGGCTTCGGCTCCGCCTTCGTCTCTATTATCCAAAAGATGAAAACACAGGTTGGAGTTCTTTGTTGAAGTTGAAGCTTTGGATTCTTTTTCAGTATATACCATTCAAATGGGCCTATGATGCCAAAGGCTTCCTGTTTTCATGCCTTGTACTTTAAAATGGATCAAAGACCTGGAGACAAAGCCTGAGCCTGAGCCTAATTAAAGCCGGGTTTTGGAAAAGGGCCCATAGTCTCGATCTAGTCTCGACTTTGGGAAATTGACATTTCCTCTCTTAATTAACTCGGGTTAAAGGAATTGCCTGGTGCATAGGCCCTACGAGACACAAGTAAACACAACGAAAAGTGTAGAGTAAAGAATTCAAAATTTCGGACAAAATGGCGGCAATTTGTCGGAGCTTAAATGGCGCATTGTGATTGGTCAATTTGTCAAAGGGCATGGCCTACTGGATCGGCGTATTGTCGGACAGTGCGGACCAAGCGCCCTCGCTGACGTGCGCGCGGCACGGCGGGTACTATACCTGACCAAAGTCTACTAGGGAGCATGTTGACACCCGTCGAAGAGCGTGTTGACACACAGACGTTCGGCGTTGACTCGATCGAGGACGATGGTGAAAGAATAAGAATGTCCATGGAGTAACCATGGTAGCAAAATCCATATCAAAATTCACATCAATAACACGATACACCTCATCAGTTGTTGAGGAACCAACAAGAAGAAACAACTGCTGTAACGTGAGAGAGACGGCAGTTTCATTCCCATCCGTGTAGATAGAGGTTTTGGTGGTAAAAGATCAAATCTTAATGAATAGAATCATCGGGACCATCGACATAGCTGTCAGTTTTTTGAGAAACCACGGAAAGTACGGAACAATCCAACTAACAAGAGGTTAAACGTTGATAAACCTTGCCATCATGATGACAGCGTGCGTTCACGCCCAGACATGCCAGCCAGGTCAAGAACAATTCGGTGATTCTTGCTACAAACTGCTGACAGAGACGATAACGTGGGATGAAGGCAATCAAGCCTACTCTGATATGGGCGCGGCGGTATCATGGCGGTGCCCGACTCCTCAGATGAGCTGTTAATTCACCATTCAGCACAATGTAGACAAATTTGAAATGTTTGAAAAAAATCTTATTGTGTGGCCCCTTAGTGGGCCTTAGCAGCCCATGTGGCCCCTTAGCGGCCCGTGTGGCCTCTATTATTAGCAGCCCGTGTGGCCTCTATTATTAGCGGCACGTGTGGCCTCTATTATTAGCGGCACGTGTGGCCTCTATTATTACGGCCCCTTACTATTGGTCCGTGTCGCCCTTGTGGCCCCTCAGTCGCCCATCGGTCTCCCCTTAGCGGCCCATCGGTCACCCTTAGCGGTCCATGTAGTCACCCATTAGTGGCCCATGTGTCCTCTTAGCGGCCCGTGTGGCCAGGCTTATTTTAGCAGCCCACATGGCCCATGTGGCCCGCCCCTTAGCAGCCCATGTGGCCCCTTAGCGGCTTGTATGGCCCACTAGCAGCCCACGTGGCCCCTTAGCAGCCCATGTGGCCCGTTAGTTGCCCATGTGGTCCCTTGTGGCCTGTGTGCCCCCATAGCCGGCACGCATGGCCACTAATTAGTGGCCCGTGTGGTCCTTTAGCGGTCAGCTGTGTGGCCCCTTAGCGGCTCATGTAAGGCCCCTTAGCAGCTCATGTAAGGCCCCTTAGTGGCTCATGTGGCCCCTAATTAGCAGTCCATGTAGCCCCTTATTGCAGCCTACATGTAGCTGTGTGGCCCCAAGCACCCCATGTAGCCCCAAGCGGCCTTTGTGTCCCCTATAGTGGCCTGTATGGCTGATGCTGCCCCTCAGCAGCCCATATGGCCCGTTAGCAGCCCGTGTGGCCCGTTAGCAGCCTGTGTGGCCCATGCTGCCCCTTAGTGGCCTGTATGGCCCATGCTGCCCAATAGCAGCCCGTGTGGCCCCTCAGCGGCCCGTGTGGCCTATGCTGCCCCTTAGCGGCCCGTATGGCCCATGCTGCCCCTTAGCAGCCCGTGTGGCCCCTTAGCGGCCCGTATGGCCCATGCTGTCCCTTAGCAGCCCGTATGGCCCATGCTGCCCTTTAGCGGT
Organism: Luidia sarsii; assembly: GCA_949987565.1. Classification (NCBI taxonomy): domain Eukaryota; kingdom Metazoa; phylum Echinodermata; class Asteroidea; order Paxillosida; family Luidiidae; genus Luidia; species Luidia sarsii. Next base: position 4,838,191 of record OX465113.1, read on the forward strand.
CCGTATGGCCCATGCTGCCCCTTAGCAGCCTGTGTGGCCCCTTAGCGGCCTGTATGGCCCATGCTGCCCCTTAACAGCCTGTGTGGCCCCTTAGCGGCCCGTATGGCCCATGCTGCCCCTTAGCAGCCCGTGTGGCCCCTTAGCGGCCCGTATGGCCCATGCTGTCCCTTAGCAGCCCGTATGGCCCATGCTGCCCCTTAGCAGCCTGTGTGGCCCCTTAGCGGCCTGTATGGCCCATGCTGCCCCTTAACAGCCTGTGTGGCCCCTTAGCGGCCCGTATGGCCCATGCTGCCCCTTAGCAGCCCGTGTGGCCCCTTAGCGGCCCGTATGGCCCATGCTGTCCCTTAGCAGCCCATGTGGTCCCTTAGCGGCCCGTGTGGCCTATAAGTAGATTTTTTTCATAACGACACCAAGCAGTCTTGTCAAAAACGCCTATCCTTTATTTCAAGTAATATATCACAGAAACATTTTTGTACAGTCCGGCATGCATTTGGAGAGAGACCCCTGTGGACACCACGGCTATGGATTTGACTCTTGACTCGACGCCATCTACCTGTTCAAAGTAAAGAGAAAATTTTCCCTAATGATACGAAATGGCATTTCCTCAATTTCCCGTTTCATAATTCAGTTCTCGGTGGTGTTGCAACAGCGCATTCAGATCTGATAATTTGTGCGCTATTTCATGGAAAGTATTGATCAACTCTACCGATAAATCCATGGAAGGTTTCAATTCTGAGGAAAGCGATAATTCATTAGTTCTTGGTAGAGAGACATACAGCATTAATTTTTAGAAATAAGCTTTTGTGATTGTGTTGGTTGGTCTGTTTCTGGTTTTGGTTTGAAAACATAATCTCCAGAGCGATGTCAGGCCCTGGTTATGTTTGTATCAGTTACAGTTTATCTTTAAATGTAAACCACAACACCACATTCAACACTGGCAGTAGGTGAGCTAAGTCACCAGTTGAGGGGTATCAAGTTACGGAAGTGGACAAGGTGGACCTGTCACATTACAGCCATTGATGGCAAGTGTCAGGATTTCATCACAAGAACAGAGATCTGAGTCTGCGATAACCACACCCATCTACCGGTTCCTGATGAAATGTCACCTCTGTGACAACTACTTTGAGATGGAGACAAATCCCATGGAATGTGACTACACCATTGTGACTGGAGCCAACCGCAAGAATCAGAAATGGGACATGGCTGAAAATGAGCAGGTCCTGACCGAAGGTACAGTATGTGAGCCACACTCGTATTATCCCTGAATCAGACGCAGGCTTTAGTCTGACTCGAGTCTTTTACTACATGACTCAGACTTGGGTCACGATAACAAAATAACTGAGACTTTGGGTCGAACATATGCAATTATTGAATTGGACTCAACTTGCATGCAACAGAAAATGACAAGTCACTGATGGCATGACTACGAGTCTGCATGGACAAAGATCTGATAACCCCCTCCCTCTTTGTTTTCAATCTGGTAACCAGTAGTTACGGGTAAGTTAAGCTTCTCGGGCACAACCCGTTCTGCAAGATCTCTGGATGGGTATGGAGGTGATATGCATATGCAACTTTAAACATACATGGAATTAGTGATCAAGTCATAGTCTTAGCCAAAGCCGTGGTACTGAGAAGGCCATATCTCATTAACAATACAGTGCACTTGCGACAACTAAAACTGACCTGGACTCAAAGGCTGTTTGGGGGAACTTTGAGAGGCATGGCAGTTACAAACATCCCTGTTCTTCTCACTTCTTCTTTTCTTTTGTTCTGAGCATTTGCATGCAGTTGCCAGCATGCCTGCTTAATTCTGAGCCAATGCACAACTTTAAATAGGGACCGATATGTTTACTGGCATCGGGATCCAAAAGACTTGACATTTTTATTCTTTCATCTTAAACCCCATCGTTGCATCGACCAAGGCAAGTGACTTGGAGTGCATTGGAGGTATTCAAAGACAAAATATCTGCAGGTAATGCCTCCACAGTGTAATTACCTGATACTGTATAATCCACATTATATGCACAATAATAGCATTCCAGCATGATTCTCTTTGCTTTAATAGTGTTCAAGGTATTTTGACGCGACCAAACAGTGTGCATGTTGGTTCCTGGGGCTTTGTATCATGCAGAAATAGGTGATTTGGTGCAATTTTTTTAATTTTTTTTTTAAGGTGAAATTGTGGTACAACCTCCCCTCCCCCCCCCCCCCCCGGTATTTGAAAGGATCCACTGCAGATTTCATGAAACTCTGTGTGCAACAAAAAGACGCTATAATTATGACAAATGGATGGGCTAGCCACCGTAAGTCGAGTCACAATGGTTCGTTTGGTTCACAGGACAATACCTCTAGCTGTGTTAGGGTTCATGGAATGCAAGTCAATCAGTCAATCCAATCCCTAAGTGACAAATTCCTAATAAAATAACATACAAACATGTTGCATACTGCTTACTGGCTTACCCGGTACATGACATAGGCCGTTTTCGAAATGAAGGCTTAGGCTCGGACTCTGTCTGACAAAACCTAAAAATCCAGGTTGTGGTTTCTTTCTGAATTTGAAGATTTGTTGGCTTGATAGGTACAGGGTATTCCCGACGGAAACTGGGCCCAAATGCTCGTGTCTAGATGCCTGTGATATTATAACGAGTAAGATAAATACGACTGAAGCCTAAGCCCAAGCCTGAGCCTTCGTTTCGAAGACGCCCAGAAAAGCATTATCTCAAAAATGTAGAGGGCCTGATGTTGTGATCCTAGCATGGCCTTTGAAACCCAATACTTTCCATTGAGAAAGGTCCTGCTGGGATCAGAACACCAGGGGTTGGATTTCATAAAGCCTTCTCATCCATCTTAATTCATCTCACAATGGATAACCCAATGCATGATTTTCACAGGTCATAATATGCTTTCTATGCATTGCTCATCGTCTTGCAAGAGATCTGGAGTTCCGATGAAATCAACCACAGGCCCAATGCAGTTTTCAGATCTTCAAACTCAGATTCTTAGACCTGAGGTCATTGTTAGAAAGGTCTTCCACCGTCTGATAGCAGTACACCATTGCTCTGGCTGAGCGTTTACATTTCTAACAAGCCCAGTTCAGACATGCATTTTAATGCTTGCACCAAACCTCAACCCTATCATGAGCAGTAACAACTCATTACAACATAGTTTTCAGCAAGCAGACTCGATGCACTGCAAACACACTAACATAAGGGTTCAAACAGGGCCAGAATAAAGTTAGTCATTCCCCACCTGGATGGTGAGGCCTTGTGGTTGAATAGTGCGAAGACACTTCATCCACAGCTTCTCCCAGCTCAAACAAGGCTAAGAAGACTCAAGCACAAGGAACATAGGAACTTTGCATTTCTGATCATCGATCTTGCCACAATTGCGTATGTCTGGCAATTCCTTTCAGATGGCAAAGTTTCCATGAAGCCAAATCCAAAACTCTTGCTTTCACATGCACTTTGATTCGCTGCAATCTTTGAAACGCCTGTCTGAACTGAATGTGTGAATATTGACCTAATCCTAGCACACTCGTACCAAATTGTTTTGTCATGGGTGCACTTACTTGAACAGCATTTACATGTGCCTTCCCAGGGACATTTTGTTCAAGCTACGACAGAAAGGAACATGGCATTATTCCCCAATGTTAGCTTCCTTTTCCAAAAAAACTTGGTTTTGGGGGAAAAAAAACATGCTTATCTGAAAAGGTCAAGGGTCAGCCTTCATTTAGTACCTCTGACCTTTTACCTCTGATTCCAAATAGTTTTCATCCCTGGGCAAATTTATTACTCTTCCCTGACCATGGGCAAATCTAAATTCAATCTCAAATTTTACTGCAACAATTTACATAAGTTAATACTTATTGTACACATTTAATAAAGTTACAAAGTCTTCAATCGGTGGCTCAGATGACTACCTTTTGTAAGTTGCAAGTGCAGGTGGAGGCTGAGTGTGCTGAGTGTATAGCCAGTGCCAAGACGAGCGCCACTCGATTGTATTGAGGCCCCGGACTCAGACTACGTGCAACTTACAGAGGGTAGAGATTCACTGGTCCCCCAGATGGAAGCCTGCTGATTTACGCCGTGAGAATGAATTGCTGGAGTGCTAATTCATTATTCATGAATAACTTATGAATTATTCACAGCTTGAGGAGGGAATTCTTCATGCGTAGTCTCCCTGTCCACTCTCAATCAGGAAGTCACTGAAGGCTGCTTGTATTTCAGCGTCCAACTCCTCATAATCATCGGCGCAACTGCAAGGAGGAAAAGAAATCAGAAATTGAACAACCCTTAGAGTAACATACAAGAATGTTGTATTCTAGTTCTTAGTTACTCAGTTCTGACAAGGATTAAAATGTCTAACTAATTTGTCATTGAAAGGTCTAACCAGGATTAGGTATAACTAGGAATGAAAGGTCTAACTAGGATTGAAAGGTCTAACTAGGATTGAAAGGTCTAACTAGGATTGAAAGGTCTAACTAGAATTGAGAGGTCTGACTAGAATTGAGAGGTCTGACTAGAATTGAGAAGTCTAACTAGGAAGAAAAGGTCTAACTAGGATTAACAGGTTTAACTAGGATGAAAAGGTCTAACTATGATTGAAAGGTCTACCGGTAACTAGAAACCATTGAAAGGGTATAACTAGGATTGAAAGGTCTAACTATGATTGAAAGGTCTACCGGTAACTAGAAACCATTGAAAGGGTATAACTAGGATTGAAAGGTCTAACTAGAATTGAAAGGTCTAACTAGGATGAAAGGTTTAACTTGGATGAAAAGGTCCAACTTGAATTGAAAGGTCTAACTAGGATGAAAAGGTTTAACTACGATGAAAAGGTCTAACTATGATTGAAAGGTCTACCGGTAACTAGAAACCATTGAAAGGGTCTAACTAGGATTGAAAGTTCTAACTAGGAATCAGTGAAAGGTCTAACTAGGATGAAAAGGTCAAACTGATTGAGAGGGTACTGCTAAATTTATTAGATTTTCAAAACAAAATGTTTGTCTTTGTTGATTTTAATAACTGGGTTTGTTGATTTGGGTATGAAATCCTGACAATGGTCACTGCTATGGCTACAGCTATGGGTGCTTCAATGAAAAAGGCAATGCTTCAGTGCATGGAATGTGGAAGGCATGCTGTTTCAAATAGGAAAAGCTACATCCGTAGCCAGTACTTGGACTCCACTCTTACTCTTGCTCACAGCCAGGTCCTTGCTGGTAGTGGCTTGGATCCATGTCATACTCAGCGTAGGGATCACCAGCTGTGGCATACTCTGGATGGGACTCTTCATAGTTGTGGAAGTTGTCATAGTCTTCATACTCATCAGCATAGCCTTAGCAGAAAAAAAAGGAAAAGTTTGAAATTAATGCCCACATCAAGAAACAAAATGACCATTAAATCTTGGAATTAATTGATTATCCATCTAGCAACGGCATTGGTAGGCATGCTTTGGAATGGGTAAGGGAAAAGGGCAAAAGACACAACCTACCAGCTTCCTGCGCTGAAATGACTTGACCATTTTCATTGTAGAAGACTGGTACACTCTGGACAAATGTAGGAAGAAGGAATTCGAAGGAAATTAATTCACGCTCTTCAAGGCCAAGATACCACAAGCTAAAAATAAAGAAAAAATAACAATTTGAAGAAAGTGGCACAAAGATCCGGCACACCATTGGCAAAGGTCTTAGAAATGCGTCCATACTTTGTCTAATCCAGCATATGCATGAAATAGCACACCTGTGAAAGTTTCAGCTCAATCCGTTGACCATGTCGCAAGAAAATCGTGAAAAACTGGCAAATTTTTTTTATCAAACTGTCAGCTTTGAGGATCCTAAAATGCAACTAGCAGAATTTTCAATAGGTTTAAACCAGAAAATTGCAAAACAGTCGTCGGTAATTGTGAATGGACCATAGTGGATTTGTGCAAATGATGTGTAGGGGCTTTAAGGCTGGTAAACGTAGTTTTTTTTCCAAAAGTCATTTTAAAACGACCATTGGAAATTCATACAAAATTCCACTTTTCATGAAAAAGGCAGCATTCCAAGCAATGAAAGTTCACAGCATGTCTGATACTGGTATTTACTTCCATTTGAGTAAGTTACTTTAACAAAATTTGTCAGGTCGAAATTAGGATTTGTGCAAATGGTGTGTAGGCAGTATGGGCTTTAACATACCAGCAGTCTAACCACCTAAGTTATCCGTGTTCCTTAGTTAAACTTATGAGAATATTGATTTACTATCATTATATCTTATTGTCTACCTTGTTAGAATGTGGTAATTGTCAACTTATTGTTAACTTATTTCTGATACTAGCTGGAGCAGTCTTGGAGGCAGATTCAGACTTTAAGAAAGGTCTTGTTGGGATCAAAATGTCACGCTCTCTCAAATTATGAGATTTGCATTTTGGGTCAATTAAGTCAGTAAGCGGTTTGCTTCATTTGTGTGCATTACTCTTTGTTAAATGCTGAGTGTGGCATAATACACTGTATAAATGTAGAATATTATCTTTGTCTTGTCACACAGTGTGGCCATTTACGAAATGAAGGCTTAGGCTCGAGCTCAGGCTTCGTCTCCGTCTGACAAAACCCGAAAATCCAGGCTGTGGTTTGTTTCCGAATTTGAACGTTTGTTGGCTTGATACATACAGGGTATTCACCAAGAAACTGGGACCAAACGGTTGTGATATTTATAACGAGTAAGATAAATACGACCGAAGCCTAAGCCCGAGCCCAAGTCTTCATTTCGTAAACGGCCTATGAATTCAGCACCATAACGCATTGCTGGTATTTTCTCATTGTTCCTTCCTACAGTAGGGGGGTTGGTATTTTCATGAGGGTTGACGTGTGAGGGAGGGGTGGGGCACTCACACTGAAGACAGTGCTGGAGGAGGCGTCCCCTCCTGCCGGCATGAAGACCGCCCCCCCACTAGGGCCAGCGGCCGAGGGCGGGGCGGCTTGGTTGCCATAGGCGACGGCATTACTCTGGCCCCATCTCTTGGCTCTCAGCTCGATCAGTTGAAGCCAGAGTTCTCTTACGTTCCTGGTAGACAGACAAAATGGTTGACGATTATTGTAACACATGTCTTAAAGCCCCTACTCAACATTGGTAAGATCAAAAAACAGAAATGTTCACAGATCTACATGAAACTTATACAGTTGGTTATAGTAGAAACCTCGCACTGAAATATTTCTGCCTAAAATGCAAGTCCTGAAAACTCTGCAGGACCTCTGTCAAAAACAAGAATGATCTTGTTACAGTAAAAATGCAAGATCCTCTAACTTTTACAGATGTTTATATCCAAGTCGCTGCTTAATTAATAAATGTGGACAAATTCAGAGGGTGGGATGTTGAAATGCTGGCAGGACCTTCACAAAGGTATTCTCATATCAATTCATTTGTCGAATTTGGACACCTGTATTCTATATCAATTTGCATCAAAATTGTCTCAATCCTGTCTGAAGACATGCTTGAATGTATACATGGTCCCTAGAGGGGGAGGTTAAGTTTGATGCTGGGGAGAAAAGGAAACTTTACTTTTCAATGGCTTCATTGATGATGTGTGTACGGGCCTTGTTGAAGATTTCATTCAGTTGCTCCGATACTTTGCTGTGGTTCTGCTCACGGTCATAATCTTCAATTTCCTTTCCCGAAAGCTGTCAATCAGAGAAGACAGAAACAGGGTGTGATTGAGTGGCAGCAGATTGGGTTAGGGGTCAGGGGTCAGGGGTCATAGTTTCAATAGAAGTTTTTCAGTCACATGCTTTTTGCCGGTCAGCGTGGATGTACTTGGAACGCGCATGCCTTCGAGTCATGAAATGTCCAATGGAAATACTCAGATTCGATATGTGCATGCGCTTCTGTGGATTTGGACGCTGCTGTGGACATGCTAATTAGACTTTGGCGGTCAAGTGACGTCATATGAAAAACCTCTATAGGCTTCTTAGTACAGATAGATTACTGATAGAGTTGGTCAGTGGGCCAGCATCTCACCTTGAGCAGCAAGCCAAGGCATTTCAAGTTTCCCGTGCTGGCGTTGTGCACCAGAGACTCCATGAGCTCTTTCAGGGCCACTCTGTAGATATTGATTCTCTGTGGAGGTTTGCCACCACGAACCTGGAGCTGATAAAAACAAGATGCAAGACAAACAGGGATAGGTTTTCACAAAGTATCCAAAGAGTGTTGCAAACAGGACCTGCCATTTTGATCTGAGCAGGACTCATTTCAGACCCATTAGAGGGCTGGCTTTTCAATCAAGCAAGACCTTTCTCAAGAAGCAGAATGCCGTTGAGAAAGCTTCTGCTGGGATCGAAACAAATTCAACATCTTCTCTGAGCACTGCCAATGTTTCATGCCATGTTCTTTGGGTTGATAACAATCTACTGATAGCACTTGAAGGCTAACCAATTAGGAAAAGTACATTAGCGTTCACTGCAGCAAATACTTCATCAGATGCATTTGATTAAGTAGTTTTTGCTATGTAAGCTTATGCACTCTTCCCAACTGGTCAGTCTTCAAGTCAGATGTATCCGATGAAGAAGTTGTTGTCACGAAAGCTAAATGCACTCTTCCCAACTGATTAGTCTAGAAGTACTGTATCCTTAACCAATATCCGCCTGACTGGTCACAGCACATAAACAAAACAAACCCAAACAAACTATATACCATTGGAAACTGGAAAGAGTATGAAATTTACTTCATTATGATACCAGAACATCTAAAATATATTAAACCATATCAACAGAACAGTGAATGGGAAAACCCAATCATTTTCACAAACCTAAAAATAGACCAGGGAATTTCACGTAGTTCGGCGTTTGTAGCTTTTCTTTGTCCTACGGGAAATCCCATAACTCGGCGGATATTGGTTGAGTTGTCATTATTCATCAGATTTGTACACATCCTATTTGAGGGTGGCAGTTTTTCCGGGGTTGAGGGGGGGATGGGTTAGGAGGGAAGTGAACTTACCTCTGAGGTTAGGAAGAGCTCAGCTAGGAACATGGTGACCCCGTGTAACCTGGTCATGGTGCTTGGGTCTTTGGCCATCTCCTCTCGACTCTCCACCGCCTGCTTTACTCTATTGGGATTTTTTGGGTAGAAGTGTGGACTTCCTTTACAAACAAGTCAATTTACCTTGTGAGGCTTGTAACAGTATAACAATGCAAATGCATTAGGTCTGTAGTGCCTTTGCCTTGCTCAGGACAACAGTGGATTGTACATGTGGTTCTACTAGGCATAACCAAAACTGGAGGCCTGGGACCTACCTCTGATTAATACTGCTGCGGAATTTGCCGACCGTAGACGGAAGGTTGAGGTGCGAGGAGAGGTAGTCGCATGTCTTGGCCCCAGTATATCTGAAGTTTGGCTCCAGCACCGACTGGTGAAGGGAATTGGACAACGAGTTACGGCAAATTGACTGTAAACTTATGATCAATTGTAAGGTGATGAATGATTCACTGAAACTATACAATCATCAGAAGCAATGCTGGAGAGAGAATGCTGTCGTACACATTTGATAACAGTTTTTAAAATTCAACTGCCTGCTGAGCCAGTTGGGGATGATCACTGCTAAAAGCTCAGATAGATGATCTAACCGACCAAAGTCTGATGTACATGTATAAAGGGAGGGCTGGAATACTCTGTACCATTTGAGGATTGTCAGTACTAGCCTGGCAAGGGGTACAAGGAAGACAAAGCAGTCAGGATAATGTTTGAGACAGCACTGAAGCATGTTGAGTAACCTGACCCTAACCACTCCATCCAGGCAGGGGGAGTCAGTCCGTTACCCAGTGGGGTGTCTAATGGGTCACTCACATCAACATTGAAAGAGCATCAATCAAACCTTTGCATTCAACAAACACAAAAAGATACCTTACAAAAATTACTTTTAAGCCCCTACACAACATTGGTAAAATCGAAAAACAGAAATGTTCACAGATTTACATGAAACTTATACAGTTTGAAGAAGGTTGTAGTAGAAACCTCTCACTGAAATATTTCTGCCTAAAATGTTGTATTTTGGGAGAAACGAGTAAAAGAAATAGTTTACCCGGTACGTATCACTGAGATCTAAACTATTTGTCGGAACAGTACGGCGTTGAATGCGGCTTTTTTTGCGAAACAAAAACAAAAACGGTTGGCGGATTGAGCTGAAATGTTCACAGGTGTGCTATTTCATGCATACGTTGGATCAGACAACGTATGGATGCTATTCTTTGACCTCGGGGTGTAGGGGCTTTAAGGCACCTAGGAACAGAGGAAAGTATAATAATATGAGTATTACATACCTGCTCAAAGATAATATCAGTGACTTCATTCAAATCCTGGTCTGTCTGTATGGAGCCATTCAGCCTCTCAGTCAGTGACCTCATGAGTCCATTGAACTGGCCGGGGTTCATGCTGAGTTCGGACAGGATGTCCCTCACCGTGGTCAAAATGTCTGCATTATTCGTGTACTGGTCATTTGTATACTGAGCCTGCTGCAAATACAAAATGACAAAAAGGGACATCGTTTAGGGCAGGGCCAAATTATCAGATTCATTAACATCAGTAGTACCAGAGTAGAAGAGGACAGAGTATCCACGTGCCCTGCCAATAGTTTGCTAACTACCAAACCTCACCTAAGCAAGCCAAATCTCACATGAGCAAGCCAAACTTCACCTGAGCAAGACAAACTTCACCTGAGCAAGCCAAACTTCACCTCACCTGAGCAAGCCAAACCTCACCTGAGCAAGCCAAACTTCACCTGAGCAAGCCAAACTTCACCTGAGCAAGCCAAACTTCACCTGAGCAAGCCAAACTTCACCTGAGCAAGCCAAACTTCACCTGAGCAAGCCAAACTTCACCTGAGCAAGGCAAACCTCACCTGAGCAAGCCAAACCTCACCTGAGCAAGCCAAACCTCACCTGAGCAAGCCAAGCCTCACCTGAGCAAGGCAAACCTCACCTGAGCAATCCAAACCTCACCTGAGCAAGCCAAACCTCACCTGAGCAAGGCAAACCTCACCTGAGCAAGCCAAACTTCACCTGAGCAAGACAAGCCTCACCTGAACAAGCTAAACCTCACCTGTGCAAGGCAAACCTCAAAAGAAAGACAAGCTTTACCTGAGCAAGGAAAACCTCACCCGAGCAAAAACAACTCACATGGGCAAGGAAAACCTCACCTGAGCAAAAAAAACCTCACCTGATCATCGCCATTGGACCACTGCTGTGGACCAGTCTGTGCGTTGCTACAGTTTCCTGCCCAGGGCTTGCCCGGCACAAACTCGGGGGGTCCGTTGCCAGACCACTGCTGCTGCTGCACTTTGGGGTCCCACCACTTTCCAGGCACAAAGGGAGCTGCGGCTGCTGACAAAGAACTCATGCTGGTCTACTGGTTCTAGATGCTCAACGTTTCTTCAACATCTGAGTCAAAATAGTCATATAAGTGAAGGGAAAACAACACTTACAGTTACACTGTCTGAAGTAAATACAAAAAACTGACTAAAATGACCTGCAATACATGCATCTCAAAAGTTAGGGGGCCTGATGTTTCGATCCTAGCAGGTTCTTTCTCAATTGGCAAAGTTAAAGTGTCTGTACTGTAAAATAAGGGTTTGAAAAACCATGGAGGAATAAGAATGGAAAAACCTAAAAAAAAAAAACTAACAAAAAATTAAAAATCCATGGTCCACGCACTAACCCTCACCCTCACCACAGGAGTCTGCAATGCATACCCTAAGCATGTTTTTAAATAAAATTGTAAATGTTGACAACTTTCTCATCTTTCAAATTAACTATACATTGTATACATGATGATATAATATAACATTTATATTATTTAATTGCTATCATGTATACACATACTTATTAATTTCATGGGGTACAGGAGAATGCCTTCCCAAAAACTACTCGCACAGTAATTTACAGATGAGTGTACATGTACCCGGTACATGTCTACACAGTAAGCCTATTGAAGTTCATGTGGATAGATGATAACTAATATTAAGTAATTTTATTGGCATATGAACTGGTCCCTCAAATGTACTTCTTGGCAAGATTTTAGTTTAAAATACCCACACCATAAAAGTCTGGGGAAAACAAAAATGTAAATCCACAGTAGTCTAGACATAGATATTTTTTAGTCTGAGTAACTTGGACCCTTACAATCGCCCTTTTTAAAAAGGGCGATTGTAAGGGTTCAATTTACCTGGACTAGATATTAATTATCGCAGTGGCTGTTGTTATGGCAGTCGTCCGTGTGGTTCCCTGACTTGATTGTATTTCGTCAGCATTGCAGGCTGGTTGAACCAGTCTATTAGCTGATAGTCTGGTTCCAAGAGCTAAACATCCTGACAAATACTGTGAAGTCAGGGAACCACACGGACGACTGCCGTAACAACAGCCACTGCGATTAATTATTATGTAGAAAACAGACACTGTCTGCCATGGCCACTTGCCAAACAAAATGAACTTACAGTTTTCCAAAAAATCATGATTTTGTGACATGTGTGCAGGGCATATCTTGTACACAGCTGCATGCTGACACTGCTGACCGTCATTCAGTTGCGTAACAAAAAAATCATGATTTTTGAGGAATACTACAAGTCCAATTTTTATGGCAAGCAGTTGTGCCAGACTGTTAATTTTCCACATAATTATTAGGTGGTCTGTTAAGGATTTTTTTCCCACCCTTTTAAATGTTTTATTGTGAAGGTGTTAAACTAAAATCTGTCCTACTTCTCCATGCATATCACCCTGGACTATTCATTTCAACCATAAAATATCCATTACTACACAGACTGACAGAGCCTAACAAAGGTGTTGCATATTTTAATGCATTACAGCTATGAACTAAGTTTTAGTTGAATTACCTACCAGAAAAGAGCATAGAGTGCAGATTTTTAATCCGTGTACCACAGAGTAATTAGGCAGCAAACTAGTCACGTTATTTATCCGGCTCTCTAACTCTAATTCCATGATCATTCTAATTTCTAAGTAGCCCACTTGACTCACTGAGCGTTAGTCACCATACGTACCGCGTCATTACATGTCATACACACAGTTTGTCAACAAACAAAACATTCACTTCCATTCAACAATATTTCTAGAGACGAATTATTGCCCAAACAACTTCTCCTCGCTTGCGACAAGTAAGCTGACCATGTTCTACAATCGTAATGCATTTTGTATAACACACATACTCAAGGAATATGAGGAAAATAGAGAAATAAATTACCAGAAATACGATGCTGGTTGAGAATTCTTCATCCCAAGCACACTAGCAAAACATACACTTCTCTTTTCTTCGCTGGACTGTCAACCTCGTACCCTGCTGTGTCCCTCCAACAAACGCTATTCAGTAATGACTGCATTAAACACGGATTCGAGGTTGATACTAAACTTGTTTTGTAGTCGAGTGTAGTGTTTTGTATGGATTTTGTTATGTCACACGATCCTTAGGGCAATTTACAATTTTTAGCTCACCAAACAGAGAAAACAAATATATAAAGGTACTTTTTTTCGTTTTACAAGTAAATTAATTAATGTGGCGTTTCTCCCCAAAACCTGGGTATCATAATTTATACACGAATGGGGACTTGTAAAAGTCTATTCCGACTTTCAGAACCATGGTGCCTCTTTTCTTTGTAGAATGCATGGATTTTCTCCTTGTATGCCCTTGGGTACATGTCCTATTACTTTGCACGCATCACAAACGCGATCTATCCACGTGCTATATCTGACACCAGAAGCCGTGTTGGGTGGTTGGTTTGCCCTGATTTTCTCCTCAGTTAGAACCGCAACAAGAAGTTCAAGACATTTTGCCAAAATGGTGAAACGAAAGGCACAAGAAATGCTTATGAAGCACAAGAGAAGAAAGAGAACGATCCATGGCGTAAAACAGTCAAAGGCAAAAAATAAAGATACGGAGAAGGTAAGTCCACTGCACTGAGTGTGACTGTGACTTGTGTGTGAGTGTTGTGTTGGTTGTAATGTTGAGTCAATGAGTGTTGTATTTGTAGTTAGTTGTAAATAAATGTTGTAGTTACTACTTACTAATATACTACTATTACTAAGTAATACTATTACTAGTCATTAGTTGTAGTACTTGTACAATTACTGGAGTCATGAACTGTGTACATCTATAGATAGTAATTAGTATAGCCTAGGTGGCGCTATTTATAATTTATATATAATAATTAATATCTCTTTGATAAGGATGGCAATACTGACAAATACTCCCCTTTCCTGTTGTTAATATTGTATTACTGTTTTTTGTTTGTCATCCGTTTCAATTGAAACGTCCGTAACAATGGTTCCATCCTTATCATATAAATTATAATGATATATATCAATAAATATCAAATATCATCAATATTATCATATTTTAATTTATGATGATTTTATGGCAGAGTATATTATAATTTATATTGATCCTGCAATGCCAATGCCAACAGCATTCTTCCCGCAAACGCTATTCCCTACTCTGATAGGCAAACTGTCATTCACGTCGTGCCAGCTTTCTTGCCCAAAAGGTTATTCAGTTTTTTCAGGAACGACCTCCGGCAGAATAACCTTTCGGGCAAGAGAGCCGGCAACACATGGTGACAATTGGCCGATCAGAGTAAGGGACAGGCAGAATAGCGTTTGTGGGAAGAATGACGTTGCCTGATGATATAACCTGCCTTTTTTTATCAATTATTCTTGAATGCACATCAACTAAATGCGATGATTTTCACTTATTTTCTTAACATTTGCTGAAGGGGTATTCTTCTCTCATACATGTCATAATAATTTAACACAATTGTCATAACTCATAAGGGATACATTGATAATCCTACAGAATTTATCAATACATAATTTATCCAAACCAGCTCATCAATACCAATCGTTGATTGAGATTTGAAGGTTTGCATGGTGAGAATAGCAGGATAAATAGGTTTGCGGAGACACCATGTAAATTCTCTTTTGTGAGTAAGTGTGGTTCTGAAAAGAACCGGAGGAACTCGACGTTTTGAACAGTGTGCTCTGCTCGTCTTCAGGAGACTGCTGGATTCCAACTGAGAGTGGGGCTTATGTAGTGTAGAGAGGGATCCTGGATCGTTGATTTGCCACTTGTTAAACTGAGGTGGCCCAACTCCCTAAGTACTCAATGATAGGCCACCAAAGTATGCACAAGATCAGGCTAAATTCAAGGTAAAAACAGGCATGTACTGTAGGAAAGGGGGAGGTAATACAATATGTCAGGAGATGGATGGGGAGGGAAGCTAAAATACGGAGATAAGAGTGACATTGTCTGTTTATTGATACTTTGATTGTTTGTTTACAGCGTACCTGGGTAAACAAGCAGAGGGTCCTGGTGTTTTCTGCAAGGGGTGTGTCCTACCGAGGTCGCCATCTCATGCTGGACCTACGAACGCTGATGCCACACGCTAAAGAAGGTTCGCGTGAAAGACAATTCTAGATCATGATTCAGATCATGTACATGGTCTTTAGATTGTATTACAAATTTTTTTTTTCAGTTTTGATGAAATAATTTCTGTTTAATTCTGCTTCTGATGGTTGATTATTGTTTGTGTGATTCCAGATGTCAAGATGAACAGCAGAGCAGGGATGTCCCAGATAAACGAGGTACATACATTGTATGTTACACAGTATGACTTAAATTTGGACTGGGTAAAAGTAAAACGTAGCACAAGAAAAGACAACACAACACTGCACCGCACTGCAAACAGTAGTGCAACGAAATGCAACACCACCAAACACAACACAACACAACCAAACAATACAACCAAACACAACACAACCAAACAATACAACTAAACACAACACAACCAAACAATACAACCAAACACAACACAACCAAACAATACAACCAAACACAACACAACCAAACAATACAACCAAACACAACACAACCAAACAGCACAACCAAACACAACACAACGCAATGTAGCACATCACAGTCCAATGCAACGCTTAATTAAATCAGCAATTTGATTCCAATGTTGAGTTGATTTATCCTTAGCTGCTCTATTACAATTCCAAACAGATATGTGACATGAAGAACTGCAACAAGTGCATCTTCTTTGAGTGTCGCAAAAAGAAAGACCTGTTCATGTGGTAAGTGTTCAGCATTCACAATTGTTGGATTTTAAAGCTTCAACTCTTATAACGATTTCATTTAATTTCTAATTCACCCGAGGAAGGATAGTTCTCTTATTGCTCATCTCTTTGATTCCTCTTTGAATAACTTTTTGTTTTGTTTTCTGTCAGGATTGCGAACGTACCGCACGGACCTTCAGCCAAGTTTTTGATAGAGAACTGTAAGTGCTACTCTTAAAGCAGATGCATGTTCTTAAAGGTAGATCTTAGGGTTTGTACTGTCTTACTTAAGACTTCCAGGCAGGTCAAAGTTGGGCAAATGGACGTTGTGGTTTTCCTGAGTCTTGCTTGGATGGTCTTTGTGTGCTCTGTGCTGTGCTCTGATTAAAATGGTGTCATTCTGATTTTTTTTTATTGATTCTCTGCAGTGCACACCATGAGTGAGCTCAAACTGACTGGCAACTGTCTACGGGGCGCCAGACCGCTGCTGTCCTTCAGCAAGGAGTTTGATGAGACACCACAGCACAAGCTCCTGAAGGAACTCTTCATCCAGGTTAGTCTGGTGCCTGGTCCTCTGTCTCTGCCTTTGGGTGTTCCAGCCAAATAGATTCAAAAGTCTGTGGCTCAGTATCTTGCCAGATTGCCTGCTTAAAAAATTACAGGCAGCTTTGGGGGATTTGAACCCACAACTCCTGCCCTCCCTAGTGCAGACACTCTTAAATTACTTGACCACCGAGCTGATCAAGTTATTGTGGTGGATGCTTATCTGTAAACCATTGGTTACTGCATTCCACCGTAGATATAATGTCAATTTCTCATTAGTTTGGTATTAAGCATATTTGCATTTTGATCATTTAATTGTGCAGTTTGCAACAATTTTGTATTTACCTTACTTGAGTTGAATTGTACAACCCCCTTTTTTCTGACCTTTTTAGGGATTTTTCTTTCTAATTGTCTTGTTTTTTCATACGTTTTGGTTTGAAATTTTACCAGACCCTGAGCACGCCAAGCCTGCATCCAAAGAGCCAGCCCTTCTTTGATCACATCTACACATTCTCCATCCTGGACAACAGGATATGGTTCCGCAACTATCAGGTGAGGAAGCTGCTCTCAGAAATAGCAAGAGGACCTGACATTTCACTCTTAGCAGGAGCTCTTTCTCAGAGGCAGAGAAAGGTCCTGTTAGGATGGAAGTGTCAGGGTTTTGTGAAAGGTGTTGTTAGGATGTAAACATCTAAGGGCTGGAGAGCGCAGATGGTAAGAGCGCTGGTACCCTAAGCCAAATGTCACGGTCAAATCCAATTTTCAAAGATTTCAAATTGTTTGAAATTCCCCCCGTTGTTTTTCTCCACTTTTATAAAGATTTTTGTTTCAGAATTTAGCAGTTTGTGAATGTTATGAATAAAAAAATCCCGGGAATTTGATTGACTTGACCTTCTGCTCTAGATCTTGGAAGAAGATGCTTCCCTGGTTGAAATTGGACCTCGCTTCTGTCTAAACCTCATCCGCATCTTCAAAGGAAGCATCGGGGGCCCAACTCTGTATGAAAACCCCCAGTACATTTCCCCAAATGAGGTACGTGACGTGGCAAGCTTGAGTTTGCATTTTATTACGTCTCTTTTTAAACAAGATTCGTCTTCTGTCTAATGAAACCCATCTTTTAAAACACGTCTCTTGCATAGCATAAGAGCGTATTTCTAATCAAATATGTCAGTGAGCTGACCAATTCTGTCCCATTCTACAATCCTAATGAAGAACTTTGTCTCTCAAGCAATTTTGTTTTTCATGCAAAATCGCCCAAACCAAGACTGAAAAGCCACTCAAGGTTAAGGGTTAAAGAAAGAAGGAAATAGAGAGGGACTCAGGAAGGCTGGAGATAGGAATTAACATTCCTTTTGAAAAGGGCAAGATCGTAGGCAGGGGGAAAGCAAGAACCAGGAAGGGAATTCCAGATGGAGGCAGAACGAGGGAAGAAGCTATTCCAAAATCTCTCCATTCTACACCTTGGGATAGATAGTCTTTTTCAAAACACTAACAATACTTAGCTAAACAAAGGTGACCCGGCACAGCATAATGAGGAATAACCCCCACTTTTGAGATTTTGAGATTTTCTAATGATGTGAAAGAGTATACCATTAGCTTCCATATAATATAAAAATTATTTCTGTGTGAACTTTGTTTTGCTCATTCATTTGGTACCAGACACAATATAGCAGCGCCATTCTAACTCCTCGAAAGCGGCCATTCAAAAAGGCAGGAACTTTACATTTTCATGAAAACAGTACACAAACACTCCCCCAAAATCCTCGTTTTTTCAACATTTAGAGACGGATTTCGGAAAAATCCTTGGACATAATATCCTCCAATACATTAACTTTCTGAAAATACAAAAAAACAAAAATCATATTTTATTTATTTATTTTTTTTATTTTTTTTACTCGAAAAGTGTTTTGGTGGGATATTCCTCAGGTCGCTGTGCCGGGTCACATATACTGAAACATAACAAAACATCCATCCTGCCCTTACTCAACACCCATGCGTTAAAATAACTAAACACCCCTGCTGGCACTGCCAAATTTCAATTCTGCCTAACTGAACACCCACCCTTCAATTCAATTCAACTCCCATCCTGTGTAACTCAACTACCATGCTGCCTAGCTATACTCCCCATCCTGTTTATCTAAACACTCCGAACCTGCGTAACCCAATACACATCCATCCACGATTTTGTGTCTTCTTCCCCCACTGCATCTGTCTCTTTTGTCCTGCAGCAACGCCGCCTCCTCAAGAAGCAACTTGCAGTCAAGTTCCAGCAGCGTAAGGAGTCGGAGCAGGGCCGTGAGGAGCGCCGTCCCTCCGAGACTTACAAGATGGACACCCTGGAGGAAGTCTTCCACACCATCCGTCCTGAGGACGCCAAGGGAGCCGAGAAACTGGCCTTCTTCCGCAAGGCCAATCCCGCCGGCCGCAAGGCCAAGAGAAAGGCCAAGAAAGTGGCCGCCAAGAAAGTGGCCACCAAGGAAGTGGCCCAATAGGCCTCTCTTTTAAGGGACACTGCTGCCATATTATTTGGGGGTAATTTTTTTTTTTGGAGGAGGCAGTCTTTTTTGTGTTGAGTTTCATGGCCAGGATATGAATTGAATGTGTGTATCCAGTTCCTGGAGTACTTTCCCAGTAATTTTGTTTCTTTATTTTTAATTAAATCTAGAAAAGTCCAGGACTGACATTTCTATCCTAACAGGACCTTTCTAAAGGGTAGTGTCCAGTCCCATACCAAATACACTCTCTTAAACATAATTACACCCTATGGAGCACCAAGAAAAGCCACATTTGATTGAAGATCTTCTAATATTTGTCTCGGCATTAATTCACTATGGCGATTGTACCTCCTGTAGTGATGCATGTGCCTTATGGAACACACTCACAAAGCCCCTGCACTCCTTAAAGGACATTTCTTCAGCCAGTCTCAACAGCTTCGTACTGGGCCACTTTTCAGCACCCATGACCGCCACACGTTTTTGCACCTTTTTCAAAACTTAAAGTGATACACAAAAATGTTGCAAACTGCTTACTGACTAAAATTACACAAATCCAAATCTCACTATGTAGTGGGCCTGACGTTTCCATCTTCAAAGGCAGGTTTGACAGGGCCTCTCTCTGCCTTTGAGAAAGGTCCTGCTAGGATCGAAACGTCGGGCCCACTAAATTTTTGACATTTTCAGAACTCAAGAACAATAAACACCTGTGAAATAAATCAATGAGAACACCTGGCACCATTGGAAGTCTGCGTGGTCTTTGTCGTTTTACGTTTTGTTTTGTGGTAGGCTGAAAAGAGTGCGTTTAAAAATTGGACGGTGCCTGGATTTGGAGGGCCTGATGCATGGCAACACCACAGATGTCCAGGCACAGTGGTTAACAGTTTAGATTCTCCTTTCTACTTATCAGTGCTTAGAAAACCTGAAACACCAAATTACCAGAACCGTGTTGGGGACTTACAAAGTGTAAGGGCTATGCGCTATATAAATACTATTATCACACTCTGTACTGATTTTGGCAGGACCCCTAGATCATTTTCAACAGTAGGCACAAAAACAAAACCAGCTATTTAATCTTATCACACATTGGTCACTTTTATTAAAATGTTTGAAGTCAGTCATTCACGTACTGTTAGATTAATGTAAGTTAATGCAAGTACATATACATGTACATCCAAATCATGTTGCTGTTTCTTTTCCCCAGAGAGGGACAAAAAGTTATGTACCTTCTATTAGTGAGAAATGTACAAATGATATGAGGTTTTGCCAGGTGATTTCACAGTGCAAGAGGTTTGAGGTGATGCCAATTCTATGATTTCTCTTTGCATGTGGCTCTGAAGAAAAGCCAGACATTCCAGGTGGAATTACGTTGAGTTAACAGCTCTTCAAAGAGCCAGTTGTTCACGCAAGCTCATTGCACATTGTGCCACTGCAAACCTCTTCCAATGTGTATCCAACATACAACCCTTTGATATTCTTGGAACGGACCATGATTCATTATCTGTAGATTGGAGCCTTTCAAATAAATGCATTTTCAGTGGCTACACAAGTCAAAGTCGGTCCCTTTTTGTAAAAGTTGTGATAAGTTTAGATTTTTGGACTAAGCATGCTGGAAACAGTAAAATAATGATAATAAACTGCATTTTGCAGTCGTACTACAGTATATTGAAGTGTCTATACAATGAGTATGCGTGCCTTTGTGAACTGAGTTGAACACTGAAAAGTCACTCCCTACTACCAACACCAAAGGCCTTCAAGAAATCTACGTAAGGACTTGGGGCTCTTGCTTATTCTCTGCAATTCATCTTAGCACAGATGAAGCCCTATCCAACTTGAACACAAGGCTATGGATGTGGCTACTTGTAGCACGCCACAGCCAGATACCAAGCATGCATGCATTTCCAGCAATAGCCAGCCAGCACTTTGTCTGGTGCCTTCAGACCTCAATATGGGCCAATGCCTTCTGGGGTCAATGATCTTTGCGACAAGGTTTGCTTCACCACTACCATGTATGTATACACGGCAACCAGTCATCGCATAAAATGTACACATGTAGAGGCACTCTTGAAATCAAACTACCCCCCTCCCCCTTATCAATTGACCCAATATGACAGTTTCATATTAATCACAAACCAATTTATATTCAAAAGTAACCAGGTAATACATGCAGTTATTCCTTAAAGATATGCACACATGCAATTTATTCAATTCTCAAAACTCAAATTAATTCTCAACCAAATATCTACAGTGGTGACTTGGGTGTCGTTTTAAAGTGTACAGTACTCCAATTTGATTTGTCAGTTGTCTGATATTCAGTGCTAATTCTAGGCCTATCGATCACATTTCTATGGAATATTACCTCATTGAAAATTTAGCTCCTCAGAATCTTTAAGTACCCATTAACACTATGTTGTGTACAATGAAATATTACTTTAAAAATGAGCATTTGAGCCAAACTGTTGAACAAAATCCAATAAGTGAGTGAGATAACAACACTGTACCGTATGTTATACACCACGGGTTCATGTAGACTCATGTAGACTCATATCGCCATAGTTCATTAAGTATTGGTGCATATAATATAGAGTGCATGATATACAAGCCAAGTGGTCAGCAGTACTGCTTATTACTTAGGACAGAACCACGCAGTGGTCATTGTGCATTGAATATTTTAAACAAACTTTTTTGTTATGCAAAACTGAGCTCTACTGAGATGATGCCTTGGTGCCCCTGATCATTGCCTTGGTGCCCCATGGTCATTGCCTTGATCATTGATATACCCTGGTCATTGACTTGGTGCCCCATGGTCATTGTCTTGGTGTACCTGGTCATAGCCTTGATGCGCCATAGTCATTGCATTGGTGTACCCTGGCCATTGCCATGTTGCCCATGGTCATTGCCTTGATCATTGATGTACCCTGGTCATTGACTTGGTGCCCCATGGTCATTGCCTTGGTGTACCTGGTCATAGCCTTGATGCGCCATGGTCATTGCCTTGGTGTACCTGGTCATAGCCTTGATGCGCCATGGTCATTGCCTTGGTGTACCCTGGCCATTGCCTTGGTGCCCAACTGCCCAAGGTCATTGCCTCGATGTACCCTGGTAATTGCCTCGGTGTACCCTGATCATTGCCTTGGTGCCACCTAATCATTGCCTTGGTGACCCTGGTCATTGCCTTGATGCACCTGGTCATTGCCTTGGTGCCCCTGGTCATTGCCTTGATGCACCTGGTCATTGCCTTGGTGACCCTGGTCATTGCCTTGATGCACCTGGTCATTGCCTTGATGCACCTGGTCATTGCCTTAGTGCCCCTGGTCATTGCCTTGATGCACCCTGGTACTGTCTCTAAAGCTGTACAAATGGAAATCAATGGTTTCTAGATTAATCAAAAAGGCAACTTACAAGTCAGGCAATTCGTATTCCCCCATCTCAAAATGCTCAAAACCATATCATTTCAGATTCATTTGTTTTTGAATCTAATTATGAACCTTTACATACATGTATCTCCGAAATCAAAATCAGTCCCATATGAAGATTAAATAATTCTTGGACATCCTACTGTAACTTTCACTCCTTGTTTAAAAAACATGGAAGTATAAAAAGACTACAAAATATAACAATGAACAATGACAAGTACACTGAACTTTCTGTCCAAATGTAGTCACGGAAGTCTTAGAAATGTAACACAGCTCTACAAAACTCAAACTATGATTGCACATGTCAAAGATGTACAAAACTACCCCTCTGTCTACTCAAGTGATAAACAACTAGGAACCCCAACCCCCACCCCAACCTCCCCCCCCTCCTCAAAATGAAAAGAGAAATCAAACTTTGTTTGGTCAAGGTAGAAATTAATCATGTTTTTTTCCAACTCTAAATAAACAAACAGACCACAGTTAACTTATTGATGGAGTAAAAATCGCCACTAAAGAATGATTCCATTTCAATGTTTCCTATAAAATATGCCAGTTTAAATAATTAATTCACTACTCCTCTTCTCACCGAGAAATGGAATATAAAAATAAAATTCTTTCCTGATACTGAAACGGAACCTCAGAATCCTGCAATAAAAGGAAGACAAAACCAGATCAATTGAACAACCTGCCTGGGTCCAGTAGAACATAAACACATTTCAAAGGGCATGGTTATACAGTGATTTGAAAAGCAAGTGGAATTTTGTTTACAAAATAAGTGATTAAGAAGTTGATAGGCTAATCACTTTGCCGTTCAAAGCAAAATGTTAATAAATCCCTGACCAGGTGAAAAATTAATTCTTTATGGATAAAACTCACTACAGATAGCTACAAAGATTTCTAATATATTATGTAGTATCAATTTATTGTTCACCACTAAATTTTTGTGGAAATTAAAAACATGGCATAAACAAATGAAAACTGCCTTTCCCCTCTCAAACCAGAAATCAGCTAGCAGAAGCATTCAGTGATATCTATATGGACAAATATTTCACATGACATATATTCTCATACATATACAACTACAAGTGATTACCTTCATTCTTGAATAATTTCTGCACTTCCTCAAAAACCTGCCAACAAAAATTTAAAAACAAAGCAATTGCATTGTGCAAGATTAATTAGATTAATAGAAATAACGATTAAAAAACAAGCCATTTTTCACACATTTCTAAAACCATTTTAATTAAGATTTAACTGTCAGATAAAATACATATGCAATGTGTACAGAGGGGAGTTAATAAAAAATCAAAGAAAAAAATGCTTGCAATTATTCCTCATCGTTACTGTCATGCTGTTGCTTGTGTGTTTTATGCAAATTTGAAAAACCAAACCACACCAGATAGCACGGGGATAATATTTTATTAACCAACTATGTAAAGTATTGATTATTGCAAAATATTACAGACAAAGGACATTTGCCTGTTGCTTGTGGAGACTGGCGACACAGCTGTGTTTTTGTGGGGGAATTTCTATTCTGTTTTTAGTTGTTAGAAACTAAACATATGCACAGTTTGCAATTGGTGAGCCATGGACTTTTCTTTTCAAAATGAGATTTCAACCTCTTTTCCCCTGAAGTACGACATTTTAAGTTTTGTGGACAATGTTCACAATATTTAAAAGATATTCACACTTTGAAAATAATGTTCCCCTTTGCGGAAAAATATTCACACCTTGGGGAATAATGTTGTCCTTTGCGGAAAAATATTCACACTTTGAATTTCACATTATACATTTGCTGCGACTCATTTATAGATGTTGGTAAATGGGCGGGGACCAGATCGCTATAGATGTCAATTCTTGGGAGCACTTTTCAGCTACCGCTACTTACCATGTCAGCTGATTCCGTGGCATTGATTGTCCTGACCAAACCCTTGGCTTCATACTGGTCTATGATGGGCTTGGTTTGGTTAAAGTAAGTCACAAACCTGTACCAAAAACATGTAAACAAAAGGGTTAGACAACATGTCCGAGACGTTAGGAAAAACAGGCTGCCTTATGTTTGAATAAGCAGGGCAACACCAAACCCCAATGTACATGGTGTAGAATGATAACTTAAGGATATAAATTAAAGGCAAAACAGTTGGAAAGGGTGCATGAGCTTTCCTAGAAGCAGGTACTTCATCAAATGCATCTATTTGAAATACCGGTAGTTGTTGCTATGAAAGCTTGTGCACTCTTTCCAATTGCTTAGTGCAATCCTTTGGATGTCATTTTTCACCAGTTAAACTGACACGTCTATCCTTGCATATTATACCGAAATTATATTGGTTTTGTGAGGGTGTGCTGGCAAACGGGGTAGCCATTTGTAAGCCTAGGCTATGTGCCTTGCCAGCTGTTAGGCTGTGGGGCTATTGAGTCGCCACGATCCAGACTTAATCTAGCAACAGGTGCACTGACAAATATTCCACCTGTTAGCCTTCACTCTAATGAAGTTGATGCCAGGGAGTTTCTGGAATATACATGTATCGGACAGTATGTGTTTTTGTTTGGAGGACCACAAACCAATGGAAATGAAGGCTACTACAGCCATGTCTGCAACTACATGTACATGTACCGGGAACTGTTTGCAACTGACAAAGAAAAAGGATATGACCTCCAGAGATGTGACCAACCACTACCCACAATTTCTTTACCTTTGACTTACTCTGGGAGATATTGATTTTCCGATGGCAAAATGGGGCACATTATGCAGGCTTTCTCCTGCATTACTGTAAGGTGGACCACCTTAAAACTTGGCATTTCCCCCTCTAAACATGCCACCTCAGTGGTCAAAATGCAGTTATTACACTCCTGCTTTAGACTCGTTCATTATTAAATCACATCCACAATATGCCAAACTCACTTAGCAGGGCTCGAAATATCCACTAGACTGTGGACCGAGTCTAGTGATTTCTGCGCTGGTCTAGTGCCGAGTGTGACTGCACTAGACCGGCTGTCTAGTGTTTTGTGTTTCTTGCACCATGAAGAAAATGGCTCTCAAATGTAACTTTCGCCTGAACAACAGTACAAATAAACAGCATTTTCTCATGGTATTCTTTTCACAATGTGCAAAATGTTTTTTTCTTTTCTTATCTATGGCACAGGTCTTGTAAAAATAGTTCAGGTCCAGTAAGAGTCTCCAGTTACTAGACCTGTTGTCTAGTACATTTTTTTTCTGAAATTCGAGCCCTGCTTAGTGAGCAAATTATCAGTCGCCACCTTAGACTCTTAAAACTCTTTTAAGGCTAAAAACTTATTTTTTCTTTAAAGTTAGTGTTTAAAAGTAACCTTTTCTCCAAGCTTTCTTTGTTATCATCTGCCCTTCCCCCAGTCTTTCCCCGCTCTAGACATCTGGAAACACAAGCCTGCAAATAAACCAGAACAAAAAAGCAACAAATGTAAGTATGTATGTCTTAAAGATATAGAGAAATCAAAATCAACTTGGGGTTAAATAAATCGGTATTGCTATTAAGCCCAACGTGCCTATCCTTTTTTAGACCAAAAGTTCTTAATTTAGCAGAAAACTTAGTACGTGCATTTTGGTCCGAAAATTGTGCGCCCCACTTTGGAGACGAACGTACTACGTCACATACAGAATGTGTGGTCAGCCCTGAGGTCGTGAACTTTGCACCGGCCCTGCATTGTCTCTTATTGTCTATCAGATGTAAACACCGCACTATCGCATGCCCAGTAGCGTGCTGTATCAGCTCCACGAAGCGATCATTGGAAATTTCCTCAGCCCCTCTTCTTTTGAGAAAGGTTCTGCTAGGATCGAAACATCAGGCCTTCCTAATTTTTGAAATTTCCTCTTTTCTCTAAAACGGCAGACTTTTTAACACTAAAATTTCACGGAATGTCTGATACCATTACAAACTCCCTGATGAGTACATGTAAGTCATTTCTCAAATCTGGAATGTCCAGAAAGTTGGACGCTTTGCAAATGTTGTCCACTCCCTTTAAAGCCCCTAAACAACATTGTTAAGATCGAAAAACAGACACGTTCACAGATTTACATGAAACTTATACAGTTTGAAGATGGTTATAGTAGAAACCTCGCACTAAAATGCTGTATTTTGGGAGAAAAGATTACAGAAATCATTTACGTCTCACCTCGAGAACTAAATTATTTTTCGGAACAATACGTTGTATGCTGCATTTTCGCGAAACAAATGAAGCGTTTTTTCACAATTTTCTCAAGACTCGGTTGGTGGATTGAGCTAAAATGTTCACAGGTGTGCTATTTCATGCATAATGTTGGATCAGACAATGTATGGATGCTATTCCTTGAACTCAACCAATGTTGTGTTATCCCTAGAAGCAAGCAATGGGTCTAGTCTACCTCCTTTGTGCAGTCAAAGAAGAGGACAAAGCGGACGTCAGTCTTCTCGTCCATGACTCTCTTCCAGCCCTCTAGGTTGTCCTCATTCCGGGGGAATCCATCAATCAGGAATTTCTTGGTGCTGCTCTGGTCCATGGCCTGAGGCCAAGAAGAGAAACATCATCAATGCCATACACACTGCTATACAGATTCCAATCCGCCACACGACCTTGACCGGCAGGGTGTGCTAAAAGCAGAGTCGCAAGTTCAAACTTCGAATCCCTAAGTCCCAAGCTACCTGGATTTTTTTTCAGTAGGCAATCGAGCAAAGCCCTGAGCACACAGTGTTCATTACATCAAGTGGGACAAACCCTAATTGAAATTACATTCTCCTCAAAGCAAATACAACCGTACCATGTTGAATCTCCGAAGAGAGATAAATAACGCAAACAACAAGAGGGCATGAGTGACAATCACAGGGACTCCTATAACAGAGTGCTTTTACCAGTACTATGCGTAGATGAACAAGCATGGCTGAAGATTCAACTTAAACTACCAGTAATGCAAAAAAATAAAATAATGGAGGTGAACACAACAAAGGATATTAACAAATCAAAATGCCACTTTAGGTCATTTTAGTCAGTCAGCAGTTTTTGTATATCAACTCTGAGCATACATTTCACTGGCCTGATTTCTAGACCATACAATACATGTAGGACAAGGGACCACTTTCTGACATCAATCAGCTCACCTTTTCTAGAAGGCCAACGGTGATTTCCACAGGCACTATCTGACCCTCTTTGATGTACTTCTCAATGAGGGTGCTCACTTCTGACTTTGTGTTCCTCTCGGCTCGGAGAAGGTCCCCAGCAGAAAGGTGGATGAAGCCGAAGTCCTAATGGGGAGGGGGAAAGGGGAAAGCAAGCCAAATCATTGACTAGAATCTCTGTATAAAAGATTAAAGGTTTGCATGGTGGATGCATGATTGATGAAATAAGTGAATGCATGACTAATTGAGTGTAGAGATGAACAAATGAAAAAATACAATGAAAAGTGCCACAAACCAACCCAACAAATTAACAATCAATTGATTGATTGATGCAAGCAAGCAGGCAGGCAGGCAAGCATGAAGCAAGCAAGTAAGCTAGCATGCAAGCAAGCAAGCAAGCAAGCAAGCAAGCAAGCAAGCAAGCAAGTAAGCAAGTTAGCAAGCAAGTAAGTGAGCTAGCAAGCATGCAAGCAAGCAAGCAAGCAAGCAGGTTGAACAACTGACCGTCTGACCAACTAACTAGCCAGTGGCCACCCTACAAACCAATCAACCAACCGCCAACCGGCATACAAACAAACTGGGACCAAACAAATAGAGCAGCCAAACAAACAACCAAACAAACAGATAGAACATATCTGTGCTTACCTTCACAATGTTTGCACTTTGTGTTCCCTTCCCAGAACCAGGCGCTCCAAGCACAAAGATGATTATGGGTTTGGTAGCCATGGCAACAACTTTGGAGCAGGATCTTGTACCAGCCTGGGCAAAGTTACGAATGCAATTTACAGTGTTAAGTAAGAGGGTGATATACAAAAATGTTGCAAACTGCTTACTGACTAAAATTACCAAAATGTAAATCTTAAAATGTAGTGGGCCTGGCGTTTCGATCCTAGCAGGACCTTTCTCAAAGGCAGAGTTAAGTAAGAGGTTAAGTAATGTTGCTTTTTATCCCTCCCACAAGGGACGAAGTTCAGGACAACCCAGCCTGTTGTGGTTGGTCGTTATGCTACACACCATCTAACCGAGTTCCCAACTCACCCAGACGGCAGACGCTACTTTTAGAGGGGGTGTCAATCATGGGGTCATCCTGGGCAGTGACTGAAAATGGCCAGAGCAAATATCCCTTCCCATGTGTTGTGTGTAATATCCCTGCTGCCATGTGTTTGTGTCCAACTTCCTCTACCCCTCTTGTTAAAGTGAAGCAGGCCAATAAAACCCATTTTCTCACAAATCATAATTATTTAGAAGCCTGCCCAGGTATGGGACAAAGAAATAGTATGGGCTTGCATTAACCAAGGTGCCACAGTCTTGTTAAAATCAACGTCCCACGCCTCCAACCACCAACCACAACCCCAAGAAGATTATATTGTTTCTATCTGGTTTGTATAAAGGTGATATACAAAAATGTTGCAAACTGCTTACTGACTAAAATTACCAAAAAGTAAATCTAAAATTTAGTGGGCCTGACGTTTCGATCCTAGCAGGACCTTTCTCAAAGGCAGAGTGCAGAGTGCACTCTGCCTTTGAGAAAGGTCCTGCTACATGTGTAGGATCGAAACGTCAGGCCCACTAAATTTTAGATTTGGTTTGTATAAAGAAATATTTTTTGTTCCACAAATGGGACAATGTGCAGTGTCCTTGTGGAAACAGGAAAGGTGCCTCATCAGAAGGTTAAGGATATTTAGTTTCCTGCTTGAACATGCACACAACCGTTCTGATGAAGAATTCCAGGTCCCACGTGTGACACATACATGTAACCCATGGATAGTCAGGACAGCACATCCACAATATAATGCATCTAGGGCCTGATGATTTCATCCTTGCAGGACCTTTCTCAAAAGCAGATGATCTGGGCCCAATTCATAAGCATTTAAGGCTTTAAGCATTTTAACCATTAATAGTTGTCGTACAGTACAGCTCCAGGGATTACAGCCCCGATTTCATTCCGATATTATTATATTTATAAACAACTACATGTAGGCCTATTTGTGGAAAACCTGGCTATACAGCTGCTCAGAAATCACACCAAATTGATGTGCACAGCTCTTTTAAATTTGATTTTCAAACAAAGGAAAGGAAAGCTGAGAGGGATGTTGTAAATTGTAAAAGGAGCTGATTGTACATTCCGCAAGTGAGTTTAGTTTTAAAATGATCGTCTCCACGTGTGGGTAGTGATGCTTTATGTATAAAGTACTGTACTACACTTCCACATGTCACTAAATTAAGCTGAAAGAGAAATAACTGGTACCTTTGAAAACGCATACATGGCTCACCAACAGCTTGTTTGAATTGTGGGTGGGGCTAGGCTTTGAATATTGGAGGGAAATAAAACATGTTGCTCAAAGTCCCCTCTCTCTTGACTGTTATTCTACAGGAGATTGTTCCTGCAGATGTTCATTGTTTGTGCATAATAACCATGCAGGCTCTTTACTCGGATTGGCCAACGTCATGCTGGCTTTCTTGCTCTAAACGTTATTTTATTTATATATTTCTCCTCACTTGATACGCGAGTACTGGTAGTTAAGTTGCACAATACATGTATATTGTACATGTACAGTACATGTGTGTGTTTCGTACGCAGCACTTTCTGTGGCCCGGGCGGCAAAGATGGCATGACCGTGCACTTTTTTCTATCATTTTCCACCGCACCTCAGGCTCTTCTGATGTAACAATATTTCGCCGGAGTTCTCATTAAAAGGTTAAAGCAGGCCTCTAACATGGTCCATCAAATCCTCCGGCTGAATAACCTTTAGCCAGGCAAGAGAGCAGGCATGATGTACGTAATGACAGTTGGCCAATCAGAGTAAGGGACCGGCAGAATAGCGTTTGCGGGAAGAATGCCATTGCAATCAACGTTTTTGACGTTCGCAAAGCATCATGGGTAGGCCTATAGATGACAAACGTGTCGTATTTTATTGCACAACTCTATGACTATGGCGAAGCATACACATAACTTTGTGAATTGTTTATTTTTTTTCTCCAAAACATAAATGGAAGCTAGCGGCACACAGCAAGTACAAGGCGTGCACAACGCGCCAAATTGAAACGGTATACACGCAAATCGATGACGTTTTGCGCACACCAGTAGGAGCCAACACGACATAGGAGTCAACACGTGCGTGCGCACGCACACGCTCACACAGACACACTGCACACACGGACCTGTCAAAACGTCATCGATTTGCGTGTAGCGGGTTGCATACATGTGCAGTTCAAAATCAAAGATGGCCGCTGCATTTTGGCTCGTCAGACGGGAGAGAATCTTCTTGATCACCTGAGGGGAAATTTCTCCTTCTCCTTAAATTAACAGAATTGAAATTGGTGATTCTCACTTAATCCAAAGATGGGTGCGTGGGATAAGTTAGCGTGGGACGTTTCATGGGTGTTTTCGGGGTAAAATCTGCCAGGGGTTTCGGTCATGGAGTCAAACACATCGTTGTTTGGTCGTGTTTCCCTAATGAAGATCTTGGACCCTACTATCGCCCGACCCCCTAAACAAATTTTTAAAAGGACGATTGTAAGGGTCCAAGTTACTCGGACTACCGACCCTCCAAATTTCAAATTTTGATCAAAACAGGGTGACTTGTCAGGTCCAAGTTACTCGGACTAGAAAATGCCCAACTCCCAGTATACATGTACTTGTTAATACGGTACACGTACTTAATAATAATGATATACAAAAATGTCGCAAACTGTTTACTGACTAAAATTACCAAAATGCAAATCTTAAAATTTAGTGGGCCTGATGTTTCGATCCTAGCAGGACCTTTATCAAAGGATAAAGAAGGAAGGGGGAAGAGAGTGAATAGGACACAGATAAGAAACAAAGAGTAACGCTGGTACAGTGGTACTAGGGAGAGATCAAAGGGAAGGGCAAGGAGTAGGGTAGGGAAACTAGGGATTAGTTAGTTGCAGTAACCGTAACCCTCATCCTCCCGAAGGTCGGGAGGATGAGGGTTACGGTTACCGCAACTAGGGATTAGTGAGAAGAGGAGGAAAGATCAAAGAGAGAAGTGTGGAGGAGTGAACAAACACGAAGGATTATCAGAAAGCTGCATGGTGTTACTGTGTTTGTTAGTCATTACCCTCCTGGATGTTGAGACCATGATGTGGTTGAATAGTCCGAAGACGCTTCATCCACATTCTATGCCCAGTACACTCATATCTGATATCGAATGATCAGGGAGATTGAAGTGATATCCAACAGGGGTGTCCATTTTACCGGTTTTGATTGTAGACCAATACTTTTGGTACAACTACAATCTACAGTACTGTGCGGAGTCTAGTGAGTAGTGTAGTGAAGTGTACAGTCATTAGCCATTACATCATACATCATTCATAGTGAGCACTGCATGCAGTACATGCAACCAACGATGGGTTGGCACCGCTGATAATCTTGTCCACAAACATGACAAAACCAAGCCCAGAGTTGGTTTTAAGAGGTTCACCGGTGAACATTGACTGGCAGTTCAGTGACAGTTTTGTGGTTGTTCGTACAAAATACCGAAGTCTGGAAAAGAAGACATGGAAAGACTCACCTTCGGAGCGCACGAACACAGAAACCTAAGCATGGGTAGACACTTGCACAGGTGTAAGCTTCTGACACGTAACATAAGCGTATGAGCTTGCACTTGCACATGTGTAATACTGTACCCACATGTGAATTAACACGACGTACTGTACATGTTCTGCATACACTATACAGTATACTGTACTGTTACATACTGTACATGTACATGTACATGTACATGTACAATGCACACGTACAGGTTATGTACCTACGTACGGGCGTTCAGTTCAATTCGTCTGGGATCCAGACGCCGTATCTAGCTAGTATCGGTTAACTGAAATCGAGTTATTACCGACCATGAAACTTTATTGTTTTACTAATGTACATTGTTATAACCTTTGTTATATTTTGCGCAAAAGATATATGCACAAATATTTATCTAGGCTACATTCCTCTCAATGAATTAATTGCATCAAACAGGATTTGTATAATAATGGTGCGTTGTGTAGATAATCGATTATCTAATTTTCGATTCTTTTCGGTTTTCTTAACCAGATAGCTGGTCAACCGTCTATTTTCGTTCTTTCGTTCTTCACGTGTCTTCACACGTAGGGCCTCCATGTAACACGTAAGGCTGACAGTTCGGATCTACATGCATACGTACGTGTACGTACAGTACATGCATCATGCATCAGTATAGCTAGCTTCGGGACGGCTAATGTAAGCCTAGGCTGAGATCAGATGAAATGAGATGAGTTGAGATGAGATGAGATGAGATGGGATGGGATGAGATGAGATGAGATGAGATGAGATGAGATGAGATGAGATGAGATGAGATGAGATGAGATGAGATGAGATGAGATGAGATGAGATGAGATGAGATGAGATGAGATGAGATGAGATGAGATGAGATGAGATGAGATGAGATGAGATGAGATGAGATGAGATGAGATGAGATGAGATGAGATGAGGTGAGATGAGATCGGAGGAGATGGGGTGGGATAAGATGAGATGAGATGAGATGAGATGACATATGAGATAGCATGGGATGAGATGGAATATGGCATGGAATGGCATGTGATGGCATGGAATGGCATGAGATGCATGCGTGAAATGGAATGAAATAAAATTGATCAATTCTCACACATCGTCATCGAAACCACCCTTGACTTGATACGAAATGCCGAGATGTTGATCACCGGCTTCCATTATAGGCCCTTCTTGAAAAGAAGGCTCAGGCTCAGGTTCAGGCTCAGGCTCAGGCTCAGGCTCAGGCTCAGGCTCAGGTTTCGGTTTCATTTCCCTCACCCATTAAACTATCACTGGTATGAAAGGGCCTATGACTATTGACTATATGGACAGTTTTCTTGGGGAATGATTATACTCTGTTGCAGATTTAGCCTATAGGCCAAGACGAAGCCTTAGCCAGAGCCTAATCCAGAGACACGTAAAGGTCCATAGCCTGGTGTATAATTCAAAGTCACTGCCGATGGCGGTCCATGACACGGACAAACTTCCACACGGCACAGTGCGAGCACCGTGACTTCACCTCTATAGCTTTGTATTTGCTGTTGTGGGTGTACTAGACATAGCCTCGGCCTAGTATATAGCTATAGCCTATAGACCTTTTTCACCCACATGACCAAACGAAAGAACTGCCGCCACGTTGGACACGTTTTATACGGAAAGTGTACGCGCAACCATAATGGTACAACTGATGTTTACACTGTGCGCTGCCATTGTAAGGCGGTCCAGCATGACGTCACGTGAAACAGGTCTATAGTCGTAATCTGTTTCATTTTGTTCTTTCATAATGATGACTGTTATCTTACAGCAACAACGATGGTTGGCGCCCTTCAGGAATAAAGTCATAGCCTATATGCAAGGGGTTGAATTTTACATACCACGCAACCATGAAAGCCCCAAGAAAAAAACATCGCGTGCGAGAAAGCCGAAATCAGAGACATTAAATTGTATGTTCCTTTGAATTCAGAAGAGAACATATTGGTGTCCGGTGTCGGAGTTCAGTAGTTCAGTCGTCTTTTTTTAGATCACTGAAGCGTAATGATATATTCACCGGACATGGGTTAGGTCCATGTAGTGGATAGGAAGAGAATTACAAACTAAAGCTTCAATGTGGACCATGTACCAGGAACAATCTCCAGGGAAAACGTACGGATCTTCACCCACAGCCTTGATAAGGAAGGTACTTATTTAACGTTTACCAAAACATTCTGCATTCCATATGGGTCCTGCTAACATGGACATGTCGGACCCTTTGCATTTTACATAACAGGCCGCATTCTTGTATACATGTATTTTGCTTTAGGTTTACCGAAGACCGCAAAATGTGAAGTCAGTGAATTAAATCGAGTTGATATGATACTTCGGATAATGATAGGTCGTGCTGCCCTTATTTTACGTGACAATTATGTCCCCAAAACAAATCTGCTCCGTGATGTGACTATAGTCCCATGATCACTTCTACATAGACTATGTATTAAGGAAGTACTTTGTATTAAAATGCATACGGTTTTAGACCAAAGTTCTATTGTATATGGCTCTCGTGAAGAAATAACAATAGGGCCTATGCGCCAATGAGTTGACACATAAAGCTCCTTGAGAATTTGAGTTTTTTTGTGGGGGAACGAAAATGCCTTTCTACCTAGTGATAGTATTATGTGTGAAGTGCAACTGTTGCCTGCTTCATCGGTGTGGCTGATATAAATTTGCGATTATCAGGACCTGGGAAAACTTTGAGCTGGAAATACTGTGTACTTTATAGTTGAGGCTGTCCTTTCTACCAACAGAGTTGGGGGGAATCTTTTCTGTCTCTGAACCAACCGAGGCCAGGCTAACAGAGACAGCTCGGATCAGCTGCATAGTGTATGCTACATCTCAAATTTTGGTCACATGGTACAAAGGAGCAGATGATGCCGCAACCTCGCTTCAGTTTACCTACCTTAATGTCCATGACCTGCTCAGAAGTGACAACGGCACGTATCTCTGCAAAGTAGAGAACTCCTTTAACTCTGTCGTGGATAGCGAGGAAGTGTCAATTATTGTCATTGGTAAGTAAAGACATTTTGGAAGTATTTCTAAAATTGTTTTCGGTGATTGGGCTCTATTTCACCATGTTCTTATAGAAATAATAATAATAGGTATTCTCCCAAGCACACAGTAATCCGTCAAGATGGTCCCGCAATGCTACAGCATCTACGGTGCAGGAGTTGACGGTTTGCTGCAAACATCGTTCGCTCAAGCGGACTGCAAGGCCGTAAAAGCCACTCACCAGCCCAGTACTCAGTAGAACTTGTAGGACTTTTCTGCTGAATGCCATCCTCCGTATCATTTCTCTGCACGCAGAGGAACCCATCATCGCAGGCACCAGTCTAACTGTAGTGAGTTCAGACGAGCTGAGTGCAGTATGGGCCATTACTTTCGATGGCAACTTGGACCCACCGTCGTGCTCTGTGGAGTTCAGACAGACGGATGGGAATTGGGTGACCTCAGCCGGCAGCCCAGTCACTGGGCCGACCCATTCTGTGACTGCCCTTCGTCCATACACTTCTTATGAGGTGAGAGTCATCTGCACGAACAAGGTTGGACCAAGTAACGCAGCGATGCTTTGACCAACACGAACTCTACGAGCAAGTAAGTATCATAGCACATGGTACATTGAATAATAAATAAAGACATTTCGTTGAGCTCTGAATATCGGGCTATTCTTACAAGTCTAACCCTCTATTGGTAGTTATTAAAACGAATGTGAAGAACTCTTTAACTCCCAAACTGTGCATCTGAAAAATTAAAGAGGGTTTGGCGATTCGATCTTAGCAGAATCATTCCCAAAGGCTATAAACTACACACAGTAAATACGTTAGGCGAAAGAGTGTCAGGCGATATCGTTTCTCTAATACTTGATCTGCATGGTAGTTTTAGAAATGTCAGCAGTATTTGATTGATTTTGGGTAACAGCAGACATTATGGGGCTTTTATAGGCTTATAGTTTGACAATTGTCAAATACTGTCAATCTTACATTTTAGTGCTGGAAGCATCTTGTCTGCAAATTGATTTTCCCCCTAAAATATGGTAAAATTAAACATAAATATTCGTCTAGTTTTAGAATAGACAAAACATTTCTGCTTAAAGGGATAACACAACATTGGCCAAGGTCAAGGAATAGCACCCATACGTTGTCTGATCCAACATAAGCATGAAATAGCACACCTGTGAAAATTTCAGCTCAATCCGCCAACCGAGTCTCGAGAAATTAGTGAAAAAACGGTTCATTTGTTTGACGAAAATGTACCATTCAACGAATTGTTCCGAAAAAACGATTAGATCTCGGTGAGACGTTAACGATTTCTTTTCCTTTTTTTCTCCAAAAAATAAGAAACAATTCAGTGCGAGGTTTCTACTATAACCATCTTCAAACTGTATAAGTTTCATGTAAATCTGTGAACATTTCTGTTTTTCGATCTTACCAATGTTGTGTAGGGGCTTTAACTCACCAGTAATATACATTATTTTTCAATATGATGATGATAATACATTATGATGATGATGATGACAGTACATTATTACGTTTTGACTTCTTTTATCAGATCCAACGGAGCCACTCAACTTATATGCTACTGACGTTGGGGCAGACAGCTTCATAGTGGCATGGGGTGAGCCTGTATCGACGAACGGGCCAATAGACATGTGCTGAATGTGACCACAGGAAGTGGAGACTTTGTCGAGCGCGGTTAGTATAATGTCTAAATTTCTATATCAAAATGTGGAAGGCCTGACGTTTCGATCCTAGCAGGACCTTTCTCAAAATAATGCAGAGTCTAATAACTGGTATCTTCTTCTGCTTCTCGAGTCCTTTCTCTCAATTTCACTCGACCTAACAGACACTGGACGCAGGCGACCCCATTAAGCGTGAGTGCTATAATAAAGTGATATACAAAAATGTTGCAAACTGCTTACAGACTCAAATTACCCAAATTTATTGGGCCTGACGTTTCGATCCTAGCAGGACCTTTCTCGGGCACTCTGCCTTTGAGAAAGGTCTTGCTAGGATCGAAACGTCAGGCTCACTAAATTTTGAGTACTGCTATAATAGGTTACGTACAGGAATTATTATTCTATCATTGTTATCGGTGTTCATCAAGGTTCATGTGTTTTCCAATGTCAGATAGTGAGGGAGACCAACGATCATTGCAGGTGACTGACCTGATGAAGCCTTTCACAAACTACAGCGTTGTGGTGACGGCTATCAGATTTGAGCAAGGACAAGACTTGGTCGGTGCCCCGTCGATGACAATGGTCATAGATTGAGGGAAGCAGCAAATTGAATGGTTGACAAAAATCGTGTGCTAAACCGCAAGGGGAAAACCACAACTTTACACACATGTTACGTGGCAGCTGATAAAGTGACAGTAACGAGTTCTTTCCAAGCAGGTACCTTTAAATTCATGTCACGTGAATTGTGCTCAAAGTAACCATTTTTTATGAAATATAATGACCTCATAATTATTTGAACTCTTGGTTATTATTTCCAACATAATGAAGATGAAAAAATTAATACGATTTCTATTCCCTTCTCCTTTCTTAACCAAAGTTCAGAACTCTCAGTTATTCATAAGCGCAATACAGTTGTCAAAAAAGTGTATACCTATGGCTTCTTTAAAGCAACGTAACTTGACACCTGCTGATCGATTTCATTATTTCCAATTACTGCCAGGACCGTCTGTGTACAGTCTTCTAAGAATCACGACCCAATTTCATAGAGCCGCTTAAGCGCGAAAATCTGCTAAGCAGGAAAATTCTTCCTCATGTAAGCAGGATTACAAACCGCACAAAACAAATTGATCTAAGACAAACAAATCATCTATACCTGCAAACTGTCCGCTAAATTACTGTAATGTCCTTAATTAAAGGCTTAGGCTCGGGCTTAGGCTTAGGCCTATAATATCACAGATATCTACTACAAAACAAGCGCTATACACCCTTCTTACTGACGTCACGTCAAAAACAAGTCATAAGCAATTAACATCACATCGTGGTGCTGCATGTGAAGGGCTATTGTTCACTTATGCCTTGAACAGAATTGCTCATGAAGTTTGGAATAATCTTGTTTTCAGAAGTTGCTATTTGAATTTCATTGTAATATGTTTGGAAGAGACATATCAATAAAGCCTTGGGAAAACTTTACACATGATTAATATTTCAAGAACAAATCACATTGCCATAATGATTATATAGATAAAGAGGTGGGGAAAATAGTCCCACTGTGTGAGCTACAGTGCAATCTGATTTTGCGTCTGCAGTTTTACTTGATTCAGAAAAGAACGCATTGTCAACTAATACATGTCGGCCGGGCTTGGCAATCTCTCACTGAATGCCAAGACGGAGTCTGACGTCGAGAGAGATGCAGACGCCAGGAAGAATCTTCATTACAGTTGGTTTCGTCTCTTCCTCCCCTCCACTCTCCTATAGATATTCTCTACGTCGCTTTGGAATATCTCCCCAACGGTGACTTGCGCACCTACCTGAGGACTGCACGGTCGCCGTCCGAAGAGGGCGCCCTCGTGTCCAATCAGCTGATTCAGTTCGCCCTGGATGTTGCCAAGGGCGGGCATGGAGCACCTCGTCCTCTCTGGGGTAAGCTACGTCAGAACGATGGAAGTTAACAGGATATTGGCTGCCGACAATGCGGTGGCGTATGGCAGCCAACCGAGCCGTGTATACATGTACGTATAGCTTGCACCCGGCGTGGTATAGTGCCCTTGGTTTGCGTGCGCTTGGCCCGGATCTCTGCCCGGAGCCGTACTGTACCGGCCAGACCGCCTTGGACAAGGGTAGTCCAATCTGAGCCCGACTCACTTGTATCGAGACTTGAGTCCGAGCCATGGGGGAAATGAGACCCGAGTCCTGGTCTGGTGAAGGCATTTCAATTCGGGTTTTCTTCTTCAGGTCATTCACCGTGATCTTGCTGCCAGGAATGTCCTTCTGGGGGCCGATCTTGTTGCCAAGGTTTCTGACTTTGGCCTGTCACGTGGCGGAGACGTGTACGTCCAGACATCGAAGGTAAAGTCCGCTGTCTTATGTTTGCGTAATCCACTGGTAATGTAATCTAGAAAACATAGCCAGTCTGTTTAAATGGTCGCTATATATTACAACCATCTATAGTGTTGCACACCGAGCCTGGACTGATGAGGTGTCAAGGGTCGGAGGTCACTTCGTCCGCATGGTCAAGGTTTTCTGAAACTCGAAGATGTTCCTACACTACGGCCATCCAGTATTGCACAAAGAGCCTTACCTCATGAAGTTCCAAGGGCACGTGGTGTGCGTGTGTCTTCAAGTTTAGCGAAACTAACAAGTCATGATTTGTAGCAGCACCATAATTAGCAACTGCATTCGTCGTTGTAGTAGCATTTCCTCCTTTTCTAAGTGGGAATTTTACGACCACTGGCTGTTCGTAAATTGGACCAGGGGGTTGAGAAGAAACAGGCATCATTGGGGCTAATTGGGCATGGAATCTGCAGGGAGGGATTCTGTAAAAGTCTGCAATCTGTTCTCCTTTCTTCTAGCGCCGTGTGCCCGTTCGCTGGTTGGCCATTGAATCCTTAACTCACAAAACCTACACTACCCAGAGTGACGTGTAAGTAGTCATAATTATTTATGAGGACTGATGACGTAGACCCTTCACATTGATTGCGTTTAATACCATGGCTTTCGAGCACTTTCTGTGCACAAAACAGCCATAGGCTATATAACTGAAACAGTTTGTACACAAAGGCCCGAAATACGCTACCAAGACAGTCATAGTTGCAGGAACCCTTTGCATAAATTATTTCACTAATCAATTAGGGCCTATCCTAAATTTACGTTCTGAGGTAGATTAATTTATACGAGTTTTACGAGATGGGCCAATCTTTATGAAAGCGCTCAGAGCTGAGACGTCTTGGTACTAGACGATCCACACGTGCTATGCAATAGTTCGCTGCATTCACTTCATGTGATGTCATACTACTGACGAGTGTAATATTAGTAGGGGAGTCAAAGTTCAAGCTGGGATATTTGCTACACGATTAACTTTTCACCCCCACACCAGAAATATAGATACCATGAAAGGCCCCCACCTATAATATGGGCTAGGGCGGATTTCACAACGCCATACGATGCATAGAAACTCAACGTGTATACGATGAATAACCCACGGCTAGTTGTGATAGGCCGTATATGGTTTCGGTGCATCGCTCCTCGTCTTCTCGTTGGTTGAAAGTTACCATGAGTTTGATAGAATTGGCGGTGAAGCGTAGGCCGTTTAAGCCCCTACACAACATTGATCAAGGTTAAAGAATAGCATCCATACGTTGTCTGATCCTACATATGCATGAAATGGCACACCTGTGAAAATCTCAGCTCAATCCGCCTACCGAGTCTCGAGAAAATCGTGAAAATCGCTATATTTGTTTCGCGAAAATGCAGCATTCAACGCCGTACTGTTACGAAAAATAGTTTAGATCTCGATGAGACCATGGGTGAGACGTAAACGATTTATTTTACTCTTTTCTCCGAAAATACAACATTTTAGGCAGAAATATTTCAGTGCGAGGTTTCTACTATAACCATCTTCAAACTGTACAGGCCTAAGTTTCATGTAAATCTGTGAACATTTCTGTTTTTCGATCCCACCAATGTTAGTGCTTTAAGCCAAGAACGTGGGTCCACATCCCGGAGATCCAGTCACATTTTCGTTGCTATTTTTGCAAACAGAGATTTCTTTTAACGCACTTTCAGTCGTGATTTTTTTCAATAATCAACAGGTGGTCATTTGGGATTCTCCTGTGGGAAATTGCTTCCATCGGTGAGTGTGGGTTATTTGGTTTGATTTGGTTTGTTTTATTTTGTATTTTGGGTTTTTCGACGAACGAGACAAAGCAAATTCAACGAGTTTTTTTTTATAGATGTCGGACTGGTAATCTGATAACCTTGATGATCTAATCTTAAGGCTGGCTCAGAATAAAAAAGTGGCAATATGCGATATGCCAGCACCGTTAGCTCAAACGAATGCACAGATAAGATAAAACAAAATGAAAACGATTATGTTGCAAACTGCTCACTGAATTAAAATTAAATTACCGAAGATTTAAGTCTGAACATTTTAACAGGCCTGACACTATGATCCTAGCAGGACCTGTCTTAAAGGCACAATGCTTTGAGGAAGTTTTTGCGTCATGATTCTGATTTATTTTCAAAATTCAACAAGCTGGTTCTAAAGAGTAAATAAATTGTATTTTGAGTCATTACTTTCTGTCACCTCGGTAACTCCATGTGCGTTGACGTCATGGGGACCAGGGTTCTATTTCATTAGAGGCAGGAATATTCCTATCTGGGACTTAGGAAGAATTTCATTTCGAATTCCAGAAAACAAAACCTGAAGCATCATAGCATCAATGTTCCTATTTCATAAACTAATGTAGGTCATCTACTAGGAAGAATCCATTTCCATCTCTGGACTGAATTTGTGTCTTAATTGTCATAAGTTTAGACATTTTATTTAGCACATTGCTCTCTTAATTTAGGAACATTTTATTTAGGAAGATTCCTATACCCTTGTTATGAAATAGAGCCCAGATCA
The DNA here is from genome assembly GCA_949987565.1 of Luidia sarsii. Classification (NCBI taxonomy): domain Eukaryota; kingdom Metazoa; phylum Echinodermata; class Asteroidea; order Paxillosida; family Luidiidae; genus Luidia; species Luidia sarsii. The sequence goes on from OX465113.1 coordinate 4,879,997, forward strand.
TCTGATCGATAATCGTTTCTTTTCCTTCAATATTGTTCCCAAGGTGGTACACCCTACCCTTCCATAAACACGATGTCACTGGTAGCCCGCCTAATAGACGGATATCGTATGTCCAAGCCTATCAACTGTGACGACGAGATGTAAGACTCCTATTCGTGCGTAAAAATCGTATTAGGCTTTGTTATGCACAAAACATGTTCACATGCTTTCTTGTATAATAGTCATAATATGCAAGAGCGATATCTCGTACGCATGATACGCAGTAAGTCGTACGCACATCTTATGATCCGCACAACGTACGAGTCGTACCAACGGGTCGTATAGGTACAGCATTTGAAAACCTATCTGTAAAATATCACTTATGCGTACTTCGTAAGTAACAAACTGAAACAAGCCGAGAAAGCCTAAAGGAATTACCTTGAGATTCATGATGCGATGCTGGGAGGCAGACCCTATCGCACGACCCTCGTTCCGGGAACTGGTGACCATCCTGACCGAAATGGGCAAAGAAATAACCATCGTGAGTGCTTCCATAATTATGCTACGTGCAGCAAAGCTTTACATACGATGACGCTTGATACACGCATGGAAATACAATGATAACAAGGAAATAATAGGCCTACAACAAACATGCATAATCTTTTTTGGCAGATTTGTTAGCATTTATTAGCTTCGTAATTCATAGGCATTTTCAACGTTTTTAATACTAATTTGGTGGTCTGTTTTCTTGCCTATTGCAGACGTATATGTCCGTTGATCGTGAACACTATGAGAATTTCTGCGTCATTCGGCCGGAACTGGATGGCAATTGACCCGGCGTATCACCAGACACTCTCCCGATGTAATGCTTAATATACAAGTGTTGAATGAAAGAAACTAAATGAATGTTTGTTATATTCTTGCAGCTTTTTATTTTGCTTGTGTAGCAGGGGTGCCTGCTACATGTATGTACTGGCTACATGTGCTTTGTTTTTGTTCTTTTGTTTTAAGTTGCATCTATTCACTTTGTTTTGTTTTCCAAGTGTGCATGTACTTCGATGTTTTTTTGAGTTACTTAGTTTGCCCCTTCCCTTGCCTGTTCACCAGTAGAATAGATAAATAGAATATACATGCAATGGTACAGGTATGTGATGGGATTCTTAATCTAACATCGTGCTTTATCATAAGCAGATTTTACCTAATTTAGTGATAGTTTAAAATAACTGTCTACATTTAGTTATAATATACTCATAGTATCGATGATAGATAAGTTTTAAAAATGTTAATTCTATCACAATGGCATGTATATATGGTGCATTTATCAATAGAGGGGTTTGCTTGAAATGAACCACACATTAATTGACAATTAGAATAACACACTAATTAAGAATTAGATTTAATAAATTTACTAACAACGCTTTTAGAATCCCGAATGTTTCATAATGATGTAATGATTTATGATGTTGAATCTACTCTATTATATAGTAACAGTACTTACGATGCGGTATTTTACTTTCCAAATAAAAGGAATCACAATAAATGGCGCACGAAATTTGGATAAGATTAATATTCTAATCATAATGAAAGGTGTTTGAAAATGTACATATTGACTTAATTAGGAGCTTTGCGGTGACACCATTTACATCATCTCTTATATGAGAAGGAGTATGGCTCTGAAAAGAGCCGGTATTTCAACGTTTCGGGTTGTTTGTACTCCGCCCGTCGTCAGGGGACTGCTGGAGTCCAACTATCATCGGCAATATTATTATAAAATGTATTTAATATGGTAGACAGCACTGGAGCGTGCATAATCCTTCCCACCGAAAAACTGGATGCAGAGCGCTGGAGCATGAAAGATCATTCCCGCCTATAGTAGCGTGACATATAATCACCGCGATGTTAGTTGGAATCCATGTTTCCTGACGACAGGCAGAGTACACGCTACCCGAAACGTTGAGTGACTGGCTCTTTTCAGAGCTGATACTCCTTCTCTAAAGAGACGATTTGCATGGTGTCACCGCAAACCTCATACTGGGTATTTCCCCCAGAAACTTAATTCAAATCCTACAGTATATCCACTTGCTGCACGTTATATGCCTTGACATACAAAGCATGGTCCTCAGTTGTCTACCTGGGCCTACACTCTGGACATTTCCTCCTAGTAGCCTCGTTGCCTTCATTTCATCTCAGACATCACAAATCAGGAGTGCCTGACGTTTCCATCCTAGCAGGACCTTTCTCAAAGGCAGATGTTTTATTATGTCTTTGACAAAGGTCCTGCTAGGATGGAAACGTCAGGCCCTCGATCCTAATTTTTGATATTCTCGTTTTGGTCATTTAAGTAGTAGTTAACAGCATTCATATAAATTATTGTTATTTTCATTTTTATATAGGTATTAAAAGGTTAATTGAAACATTTTCACCATCCATCCTGTTTTCCGATACGTTTACTACAGAAATTCGTCTTTTGCAATTACCCCTAGCCACATCTCCCTTAGATTGGTTATAGCCTTTAATCTCTTCCATACTCCCTGCTTCCCTTTGAACTCAACCTTGTCTGTCTACTATAGGTGTCCTCGTTCGTCTCTGTTCTCCCGTCTTATCTCATACTGTCATAGCCTCTCCCCCTTCCTATATCTTTTTGTCTTTACCATTCTACCTTTGAGAATGGTCCTGCGAGGGTCGAAACGTGAGATGCTGTGCATCTTGAAGGGTTGATTTTGCAGTTCAGATGAAGTGAACGGGTGTAATAGATAGAGATAGACAGCAGTTATGATGGATGGGTGATCGCTTACCAACCATCCACTCCACGAATAAGACGCCTCGTTATGACGTATATTTGAAGTGTCCTTTCATTCTCTACTGAAGACTGTACAGGCCTAGATGCCCTTGTTCAGTTGGCACAAGTCTGCAAGGACTCAAAAGCTGAAATGAAATGAAGAGTGAAATCATCTTTTCTCTGGTCTCTGGTCGGCGACTTAATTAGTTTGGATTTTACATGAATCCACTATTGGTGAGGAGCATTATCATGCCTGCATGCCTATTTCCATACAGCCATACAAGGAAACGTTCACAGTGTCAACAGCCAACAATTTAGCTCAGCAACAAATAGTCAACCGTATTGATCGAGCTAAATTGAATCCTAAACTTGATCTGAATTATGACCAGGATGAAGTTGGTTTGGATAAACCTGGCCATCATGGCAGCGTGCGTTCACGCCCAGCCATGCCAGCCTGGCCAAAAGCATTTCAGTAACTCTTGCTACAAACTGCTGACCGAGGCAATGACGTACGTGGGATCAATGAAGGCAATCAAACCTGCTCTGACATGGGCGGTATCATGGCGGTGCCCGACTCCTCAGATGAGCATCAGTTCATCTGGAACTTGTTCACAATGTCGGCCCTAATACAATGTCGGCCCTTTTTTACCGCAGGCAGCTACTAATTTGTGTTTCCATCTGTGTTTCCCATTTCTGGTCAGCGAGTTGATTAGTTTGAATTTGACACGAATACAAGCGCTATTGTAAGGAGCCGAAGACTGCCCATTTCCATACATCCACACAAGGCAAAGGCCACGGTGTCAATAGGCAACAATTCAGCTCAGCAACAAATGGTCAACCGTCTTGATCGAACTGAATTGAAGGTTAAACTTGATCTAAATTACGAACAGGATGAAGTTGGTTTGGATAAACATCGCCGTCATGGCAGCATGCGTTCACGCCCAGCCATGCCAGCCTGGTCAAGAACAATTCGGTGATTCTTGCTACAAACTGCTGACAGAGAAAATGACGTGGGATGAAGGCAATCAAGCCTACTCTGACATGGGCGGTATCATGGCGGTGCCCGACTCCTCAGATGAGCTGTTAATTCACCATTTAACACAATGTAGACAGCTTGGAAATGCATAAAACAAAATTCCTATAGTGGCCCCTTTGCAGCCCACGTGACCCCTTCAATTGCAGCACATGTGGCCCCTTAGCAGCCCATATTGCCCCCTTGCAGACCATTATGTGGCCCCTAATTAGCAGCCCATGTGGCCCCTTTGTATCCCATGTAGCCCCTTAGCGGCCCGTGTGGCCCCTAATAATTAGTGGCCCGTGTGGCCTCCTAGTGGCGCCTTAGACCCCGTTCCCATGCACTAGATCCCCCATTTGTGGGATCTGATTCTCCTTTTGCCAAATTGCAGCACCGTAAGCAATAATGCTGCGTATGGCGATATTGACAGGCAAATGTCAGAAATGGGTTTCGTCCGCCGTGCGACCCCGGCGAATTCCATCCCAGCATGCAGTGCCGCTACAGAGCATGCGCACTACCGAAGTCCGCGACCTTCCCGACTCCACACTTCCGTTCGAAAAGTGGGAACGCTACTTGCGGTTTTGTTGCGGTTAGATAAAAATGCGGGATCTAGATCCGCCTTTTCCCAAGACAGATGGGAACGCGGTCAGAGTGATCCGTGTTGCCCCTTAGCGGCCGTTGTGGCCTATTAGTATTAGTGGCCCATGCGTGATCATAATGATAGGCTCCATTGCCGGGCGAAAAAAACATCGATGCACGCCACTTTTCCCTATCGATATCGATTTGGTTTGGTCGTGCAACAAATTTTGAACTCGTACGCAAACCATCTTAGGCCTAGGGGTGTAAACAGGGCTAAGTATTGCATTGATATTAACAGTATATAGCGCAAGGAAACGGCCACGTCACCGATGAGATATTGGTGGGTGGTAGGAGATCAAGCGATCATGATATCACAGACACCATCTAGAAAATACGGCACTGAATTGTAGCTCGTCTGGAAAAGATTCGAAGTGAATCGTAAACAATTTAAACTAAGCAATGAATTCGGTTTGGATGAGCATCTTTTTCATGGCAGCGTGCGTTCACGCCCAGCCATGCCAGCCTGGTCAAGAACAATTCGGTGATTCTTGCTACAAACTGCTGACAGAGAAAATGACGTGGGATGAAGGCAATCAGGCCTGCTCTGACATGGGCGGTATCATGGCGGTGCCCGACTCCGCAGATGAGCATCAGTTCATCTGGAACTTGTTCACAAAGGCTGTCAGTGACGGAGATATTTGGATCGGCTGTAACGACAAGAAGGAGGAGGGTGTCTATGTGCAGCCTGGTGAGGAAGGTCACGTGTGCGGATACTTTTACTTTCCTGCGGTACGAAGTATAGCAGGAAATATTTGTCTGTACGGTACCCACAAGCTTGACGCTTGAGTGGCCCTGACAAGAATGGGCTTAATTTGAATGGAATGCCAAAGAGAGGGCGTTTTATTTGGGTGTGGCAGTAGTGTGGCCATTCTAGCCTGCGTCCACCACTGCGCGAGGTCGGTCAAGTAACTCTCAATCAACTATGGAGTCAAACGCAGATCTTACATCCCTGATAAGGAACCAAGTCAACGAGCAAATGCCAGAATCACAAGGCCTTCTGCTGAATAAGCTGGACGATCTGATAACAGTGAAGTTGAATTCTTTCAATCAACAAATCAACGAAAGTCAGCGAAAGCTAAGCGATGTGCAAGTCGCCAAAATAGAGCAAATCAACAATGAAAAACACAAATTCAACAAGAAGGGGAACGAGGAACAATATAAGCATAATGCTAAAGTCCAAGAGAAACTACAGGAAGCAGAGGCCATGCTCAAAGAAGACCCAAGAACACGTCAGATGACCATCAAGGCTCAGGAGAAGATAGAGGAAGGTATGGACCTTGTAAACAACAGACAGAAACTAATCAAGATAGCGGACAGCTCGGAATTCGGATGGAGAACTGTCATGGAGTACCAGACAAACGTCATCGCCGACGATTCGGAGGACGAGAAGAAGATCTGGAAAGCCGAGTCGAGAGCCCAGAAGAAGCTGAAGCAGAAGACTAAGAGACCGTCGAGCTACGGGAGACCACGCCCCTACAATACCGAACAGAACAACAACTACCCAACCAGAGCGGCCTGGCAACCGAATCCATCAAGCTTCTCTAAGAAACCAGGGTTGTGCTTCTCGTGTGGGAAGCCGGGACATTGGCGCTCAGAATGCGGGAGTCTACAGAAGACCGGAGAGACAGGAAATAAGATAAGTGGAATTTATCAGGAATATTTGTACATTCCTAATGAAGTAAGAAAGAATGAGCTTAGATGCAGTGTATCGAATCAAGTAGAACCACTGAATTTTGACGATATCGCAGAGAGCACATATAACAATGTCGAAGTCCCCACACCCAGGGGAAGGTTACGAAGAGCCCTAGGAAAATGGAAAGAGATAACCTCTAATCAGGTCATCTTGGACATTATAGAAAAGGGGTATAAATTACCGTTTCATAGTATACCAGATATAGCAGAGTTTAAGAACAACAGATCAGCATTACAACGCGCCGAGTTTGTAGAAGAAGAAATAGGCTACAGAGGTTACTGAGGAAAGGTTGTATCTCAAAGGCGAAAACAAAGCCGGATGTGTTGAATCCATTGACAGTGTCGGAAAACGACGGTAAATGCCGTTTGATTCTAGACTGCAGGCATGTGAATCCTCATTTGTTCAAATATAAGTTCAAGTATGAAGATGCTGTCACAGCTAAAGACATGTTCAAAAAGGGAGATTTTCTGTTTGGTTTCGACTTAAAATCGGCCTATCATCACATCGATATTTTTGAAGAGCATACAAAATATCTGGGCTTTGCCTGGCAGTTCCGTAAAGAAAAAAGGTATTTCGTCTTTAACGTTCTTCCATTTGGAATATCAACAGCTCCCTATGTTTTTACTAAGGTCACCAGGGTCTGTATTAATCATTGGCGATCACATTGGCCACAGAATAGTGATGTTTCTAGACGATGGCCTAGGTGGAGCAAAGAACCTAGAATCAGCCCAGCAACTGAGTATGTTGGTACAGATAGACCTGAAAAAGCTAGGTTTTCTGTGGGCAGAACAAAAATGTAGCTGGAGTCCACAAACAAAACTGACGTGGTTGGGATTGAATTGGAACACAGAGGAAGGCAAAGTGTATATCACCCAAAGAAGAGCACCGAAGATTACTGACTCAATCGAGAGATAACAGGGGAAAATGAATAAAAATAATCTGATATCTGTCAGAGAGTTAGCCGAGATTGCGGGTCAGATAATATCCACACAGATAGCAGTAGGAAAAGTAGTTCAGATCAGAACAAGAGAACTGTTTCAGTGCATCAACAGCAGAGCAAGCTGGGAAGCGCCGGTCCTTGTAAGCACTAAAGCTGAAGAAGAGCTGAGATTCTGGAAAAAGAAAATTGGAAAATTGAACGGTGTACAAATGCAGAATATGGAAGAATACAGCTATTCGGTGTATTCAGACGCATCAGGAATAGAGTATGCAGGGTATGTAGTAGAGAACGAAGGTACAGAAGTATTGGGAAGTTGGTCAGAGGCAGAGCAAGGTAAGAGTTCCACATGAAGGGAACTCGAAGCAGTTAACAGGACACTGCATTCACTTGAAGACAGCCTGGAAGGGCAGAGTGTAAAATGGTACACAGACAATATGAATGTGGTTACAATAATCACGAAAGGGAGTAAGAAGTATGACTTACAAGAAACAGCTGTGGAAATCAGCAACGCTTGTGAAGCAAGGAATGTAAAGTTACAACCAGTTTGGGTTCCAAGAGAGCAGAATAAGAAAGCTGATGAACTGAGTAGATGCAAAGACAGTGATGATTGGAAGATCAAACAGAAGGTATTTGAGACATTGGATGAAGAATGGGGTCCGCATTCCTTCGATAGGTTTGCCTGTCACGAGAACAGCCAATGTGAAAGGTTTAATTCCAGATGGTGGTGTCCGGGTACATCCGGCATAGATGCGTTTATGCAGCCATTGGGCCGAGAGATTAACTGGTGGGTTCCTCCACCGAGACTTGTCAATAGAACGGTAGACAAAATCATGCTTGATAAAGCGGAAGGCACGCTGGTTATTCCTTTGTGGTGGTCAGCGCCGTTTTGGCCCAAAGTTCATGGAGGGCTTAAGTTCAAGGCCTTTGTCAAAGACTCCAAAGAATTTTGTTCGGAGGTTGTAGAAAGAGGCAGAGGAAACAACGGAATTTTCGGCAAAAAAGGAAGCGGTTTTAAAATGATCGCATTGAGAATAAAAACATGAAGTCTCTATTTTTTGCAGATCTAGGACTAAGAAAGGCTGTGCTGCAAGACATGATCTCCACAGGAACCACTTCGGGGCACCTGTATTCATTGGCGGAGAGCATGGCCAGCCATCTGCTACAATCCAGAAGCGAGGGAACCGTGTCAAAGCACTACGGAGCTTTCAAAAGATGGAAGACTTTCATCACATCTGAAGGGGGCCAAGCACTACCAGCAGAACCTGTTCACGTCGCATTGTATCTCACACATTTGATAGATTCTGGCAGCTCTGCAGGGACAGTTCAATCAGCAGTGTATGGGATAAAGTGGGCCCATACAGTCAGGGGAATCGTAGATCCGACTTGTAACCATTATGTGAGAAGCCTGTTGGAGTCAGCCAAGAGGCAGAACAGCGTAGCAGTACATAAAAAAGATGTGGTTACCAAAGAGCATTTAATTTTACTGTGCGAAAAATATTCATCAGCTGAAGAGGTTTTAGTCTTGAGAGACTTGAGTATCATTTTACTATGCTTTGCGGGGTTCATGAGATTCAACGAAGTCAGCGCAATTAAATGTAAAGACGTAACCTTCTACGATAGCTACATGTCGATCCATATAGCAAAAAGCAAAACGGATCAATACAGAGAAGGTAACAACGTCGTAGTTAATGAAGGAGTAACAGCAGCATGTCCAGTAACAATGTTAAAGAGATACATCAGTAGTGCAATGATCGAGTTAACATCAGATCATTTCTTATTCAAACCTGCATACAATAACAAGGGCAGATGCATTCTGATCAATAAGAACAAACCACTAAGCTACACAAGGGCAAGAGAGACAGTAGTAGCCAGGCTGAAAGAAGTATGCGGTGATAGTAACATAGGCTTGCATTCATTAAGAGCAGGAGGTGCATCCATGGCCGCAAGGGCTTCAGTAAATGAAAGATGCTGGAGAAGACATGGAAGATGGAAGAGTGATTTGTCTAAAGATGGCTATGTTCAGGATACCCTAGAGAACAGACTGGAAGTGACCAGACAATTAAAATTGTAAATTGTAATAAACGTCGCATACAGTAACTAAGCCTCAAAGCCAGCAAACGGTAAATATTACACAATCGAAGCCTTACAGAATCGAACTTTATTTGAACGTTTCAACCGATCGAAAACACCCGTTCTTTGAAATCTATCCAGGCGACAGGCTACACGGCAACTATTTAAGAGTTGGCTGTAATTGTGTATTGAGTGAAGCGCCAGTAGTGCGCATAGGACAGACTTTTACTTTCCTGCGGTACGAAGTATAGCAGGAAATATTTGTCTGTACGGTACCCACAAGCTTGACGCTTGAGTGGCCCTGACAAGAATGGGCTTAATTTGAATGGAATGCCAAAGAGAGGGCGTTTTATTTGGGTGTGGCAGTAGTGTGGCCATTCTAGCCTGCGTCCACCACTGCGCGAGGTCGGTCAAGTTACGGACCATTTAATTATATCTAATTAAAGACTGGGATACCCCCTGATCAAAATGACTGGAAATTGAAAAGTCATGAGGTATAATTATAAAGATAGAGGTCATGAGCTATAATCATAAAGATAGAGGTCATGAAGTATAATTATAAGCATTTAGATTAATGTTATGTGCCACAAGGTTTTCCAGAGTATTTTCCTCGTTGAGTTTTTTACCTCTGGTTTTTCACCCTGGGCAAGAGTTCTAGAGTTCTAGAGTTCTAAGGAGAGAAACATGTACATGTACATTATTGTAAGATAATAAAATAGCCGACGCTCGCCAGGCGACAGGCTACACGGCAACTATTTAAGAGTTGGCTGTAATTGTGTATTGAGTGAAGCGCCAGTAGTGCGCATAGGACAGACATAGACTGGGCACCAGGAGAACCCACAGGAATCGTCGATTGTCTGCAGTTATGGCGTGCCTCGGGCGGTCTCGTTGATGATACTGAGTGCGGTTTCAATTGTTACGTCATCTGTGAGAGTCGTGCTGAGTTCTCCGTGCTGACCTGTCTGAAGGAGTTTGCAGACGGCCGCTTCATCGCCAATTGTATCGCCGATCGGTTCAAGACACCTTGCTGTCAGGTTTATCTTGAAGATGTCGTACCGTGCTCTTAACGTTAAGGTATACCAACGCGGATGCTCTGCGTTTGAAGGACACACTATGGACTTGTCTAAAAGTCAATGTGCTGACAAGCTGTGAAACTGTATACTTGTATAAAGAAGACAACAATTATGTTTTTTGTTATACCATTTATAATCGTATTGCACCGATATTAGCTAAATTCATGTTGAAAGAACATATAACTGTAGAAAGATTGCAAACATAATGTATCTAAGCTTCTTGTTAGATGTGTTTCCTGGAAAAGGGTCACCGTTTGGAGATTACCGGTTACAGTGTTCTTGAGTGCGAAAGAGATTCAATGACATTTATGTTTTGTCAGTTGAAACTGAGCTGCATATTTTCTATAGCCAATATCGCAACGTTACATATTTGCACAAAACCATAATAATACAGTATGAGAATCCTAACAAATCACTAAAAGCAGTCATTAATGTACACATATGCAATTTGAACATTTCGAATATTTTATTCTTTCATGGACAAATTTGAATGGGTAACACTAAATTAGATATACGTTTCTAGTATCAAAGTAACCATGCACGTTATGTGAATGTCCCACAGTCTATTGGGTGATGCAGGTTATGATATCGAGAAATCTTTACTTCTATTTAAAAAAAAAGGATGCCAGATTGTTCGATGTCCGTAGATCCATTCATTCCTACATAATTCTCAAATAATTTATACTGCTTTAGGCCTATGCTGACTACAATAATTACCAAAAAGCAAATATCAAAAATTAGGAGGACATGACGATTCGATCCTTAATTTGCTTGATTGAGTTTTATTGTTAACGTAATTTGCCTTCATTGGAAAATTCATAGAAATGGTTCATGAGTGGTTTTGGCAAAGATTTTGTATATTATTTAGAAAAAACGTATGCATTGGCAAGAAAAAACAGTATAAAGTGACAATATTTTTAAACAGATTTGAAACAACATAAAATTATGTCGAGCAGATAGAGGGGTGACTTGAAATGCCGTCGACTATCTCATTATAATTTCAAAGCAGCCATACAAAAGGCAGAACCAGTCTCTCCAAGTGCTCTGCTAATTGTACCTTGCGCTTGTGTTTTGGTATAATGGTTCAAGTGATGCGCGAAATTATTCGCTTGCAGACTCCTCCACCTAGGACTATGGTGCAATTAAAACGATGCCCATGGAGTAACCATGGTAACAAAATGTGTGTCACAAACACTATTGACATCGGCGTTGAGGAACCGACAGGAAATAACTGCAGTGCTGTAATAACGTGCGAGACGGCATTTTATTACCATCCGTGTAGGGAAGAAGACAGCAGGTACACCTTTGATGTGAGTTTTTGGTGGGAAAAGATCAAATCAGATTCATCGGAACCTTATCGCCAGCTGTCAGTTTTTGGAGAAACCAAAGTCGGGAACAATCCAATTAACAATGAAGCTAACCTGGATAATCCTTGCCATCGTGACAGCGTGCGTTCACGCCCAGCCATGCCAGCCTGGCCAAAAGCATTTCGGTAACTCTTGCTACAAACTGCTGACCGAGGCAATGACGTGGGATGAAGGCAATCAAACCTGCTCTGACATGGGCGGTATCTTGGCAGTGCCCGACTCCTCAGATGAGCATTGGTTCATCTGGAACATGCATACAACATCCGGTCGAGGTGGGAGTGTTTGGACTGGATGTAACGACAAGAAGGAAGAAGGACGCTGGATGCAGGCTGGAATTGGTTTGGAGTGCAGCTACCTCGAATGGGCACCTAACGAGCCATATATATCGAGAGTCACAAATTGTGTACAGATGTGGCATGGCATGGGAGGACTCTTCGATGATGCTGCATATTACTGGTCCATAAATGTAATTTGTGAGTTTCCTGCCATGCCAAACATAACCTGCAAGCGGGAGTATACTGGTAGCCACTTCACTGTCGATTGCCTGACCAGTCACTTCATCAAGGATCTCCCGGCCAAGATTCCCCTCATCAAGGATTTAGTGTCTCAGGGTCAGCCCCAATGGCGCTCCTTTGATCTACGCCATGAGCACCGTGGAGAGAAGATCTGCCATCTCAATCAAGTAACTGAAGCGGACGAAAAGGTGGATCAATCTTGCTTTTATTTCTATTTCTAAAAATGGTTGAAATGTAATTCCCTCCACGGGCCTGGTTTAAATGGTCCACGGGGTCCTTGCTAACAAGCCTTGATAGTCGCATGTAATGCATATGGCGTTAATCTCACATGTATTATAAATTAACTCTTCATTTTGACTGTTGAAATATCATGTCAATGTGTCCCATTGGATAATGAATATACATGTATACTGACAACAATGGAACTATATTCGTCATTTTGGGGGGGACCAAAACAATTCGTTCTGGAAAACTTTCAACTCGAAAAAAAACAATGAAACATTTTACCGGGCGTCATATTACTGAGTCGGCGTATTTTTGGTCAGATTATTAAATGCATGAAATAATATGATCGCTCACAGATTTCAGGTAAAGATTCATGAAAAACTAGTTGCTCAGACATCAAGGCCCGAAACACTTGGTTAAGAAAGTTACCGTTAGACTCATTCCATATAAGAACTATATCTCTTTTGTATTCAAACCTTGATAACATGTTATATCACGTTGAAGAACCTTAAAGCATATTTCGAGATATTCAATTGCACATTAAACATAACTTTTTAGAAACATTATTATATAAATGTCTTACATAGAGAAAACAGCATGTATAGTTGACGCAATATGTGTCATCTAATCGATTTTTAGTCGTAATGGTAAGAGCTCGTACTTCAATTAATATTGTATTTTAATATGAATTGTGACATTTACTCTTTCTGAAAAAAGAACAATGAAATGAAGACTGTACAATAGTACAGCCTTTGAGAAAGGTCCTGCTAGGATCGAAACGTCAGGCCCACTAAATTTTAAGATTTACATTTTGGTAATTTTAGTCAGTAAGCAGTTTGCAACATTTTTGTATATCACTGTACAATAGTGTTATCTAGTGAAATAAGTGAAGATTGATTAAATTTAATGATGGATGTATTTTAATTCCAATGCACCTGCACCCCATACCAAATAATGTCAACTACAATTATACCACATTATAGACACAACATGTAGTAGACCCAATATTTGTCACCTTATCTATTTTTATCGTAATGGTAAGAGCTCGTACTTCAAACATGTTGTATTTCAATAAGAATGTTTACATTTAATATTTGTAAAGAAATGAAGACTGTATGTCCAATAGTGTTATCTAGTGATAAATATTAAGATTTATTAATTTTGATGATGAATGTATTTTCATTTTAATGCATCTGCACCAAAAAGCAAATTATGTCAATTACAATTGTACCAAGTTATAAGTACATGTATATACCAAAATCAATGTTGTAAATATTTACCGTTTTAAGCAATGGCAAGCCATTAGTATCAATCATCTGTTCATTCATTCATTCATTGATCTCATTCAACAGCAAGTGATCTACTCATTACAGGGAGATATAAACAAATACTATAACCGCAAATTATTAAGTGTACGTAGGCCTGAAACCTAAATGGAACAAATGACAAGAATTCAGTACGGAAATGAACGAAAATGAACAAAATTATGGAATGAATTAACTGCATTCCTAGAGGATATTCTTTGAATATTTAAACTGAAACATTTCACAGATTAATTTCACCACCAAATACTGTTTATATAATTCTTACACAAACATTTTTAAGGAGTTTATTTTTAACATGCAAAGTGCCATTTGTTAAGGCGTGAACAAAGTCTGTGTATGAGAATGAAGATAGGTCCTGCAGCCTCATTAAAGAAATATTGTGGTTTTAAATATTCATTCATAGAAATAAACATCACATCCCTTCAAAGATCTGAACAACCTAATTTCAATTTGCCGAAACAAGACTCAGAAATGAATATGTATTAGAAAAGAACTGTTTATTTTGATTGTTAAAATATATATCGAGTCAATGTGTCCGTTGGTACCACTTAGTATTATGTTTGAAAATATATTTATTTACCGTCTTTGCATAGAGTAACCAGGAGTGTTAATGAATTGCATTCAGTGGAAAACAGTGGAAAACATGTAATAGTTTATGTTAACTGATAATAAAAGTCTTGTTAGCAATAAATAAATCTCACGAAATGAGTTTTGTTTACATTAATATTATTTTGTATGAACAAATCAGACACAATTTCCCCTACATTTCCATTGCATTACCTGCGAATTTTGGAAATGCAGGTAGAAAGGATTATCGAAAAGCTATCAATCATTCGAGCTTAAAGAAAGTGATCTTGGAAACGTTAGATATCAAATATTCTCGCCGCACAGTCGAGTAGGCCTACAGCTAACGGAGGACTCGACTTCGGCCAGTTCCTAGTTCCAGTCGACTAAAGTCAGTGTCATTTAAACGCTTTAAATACGCGATTAGCGCGCGTTAATTCGTGTCAATAGGGTCTTCATTCTCTCAATGAAGAGTGAATAACGGCACGGTCGCTGATTGGCTGTGCTGACCATAGAATAGATAAAGTGTGTACCTTTGATGAATGTAGTGTACAAACGTAAGAATTTGGATTACATTGCCCGCCATGATATGCCGTCACACATATAGGCCAACGCCATTAACTCCTACTCGTTGACTGGAGGGGAAACAGTACAGGGCGAAGCATCTCTCGTAATGGTCAAGACACGTCCATGAAGGTTCTACTGCATGGTAAGCATAATTAAATGTAGAGATTCCAGCGTTTAGATTCAGTAAGGAATGGGAGACTGTTGGACACAACTGGAACTGAATTGAAATGTAATCACGTGGATAAACTTTGCCATCATGGCAGCGTGCGTTCACGCTCAGCCATGCCAGCCTGGTCAAGAACAATTCGGTCATTCTTACTACCAACTGCTGATGACACAGACAATGACGTGGGATGAAGCCAATTAATCAAACCTGCTCTGACATGGGCGGTATCATGGCGGTGCCCGACTCCTCAGATGGGCATTGGTTCATCTGGAAATAACGTTTTCAGCAACCGGTCGAGGTGGGAATGTTTGAACTGGATGTAACGACAAGAAGGAAAATTTCAATAAATTTGAAGTTATCTGGTGTTAATAAATATTATTAATGAAACAGGATATTCCATTTTAGACATATTCTTCACTTTCCAGTTTCATTGCCGTCATGGTAGCGTGCGTTCACACGCCCAGCCATGTTAGCCTGGCGACACCCACTGCATCAAAAGGAAGGGAGAGAGAAACCATTAATATTATGGCATATCAGTTGCATGAAGCATGAATAACAACACAGCGATACGAACAATTATGATAATTGAGTGCTTTCCCTATAGCGTCAGGGCAAGTATTCATTAATTGACTTCCAGCAAATGCAGGAGCGAGATCAAATCAAATTAAAACGCTATGCATGGCTTCACTCATTTTCTTATATCGGCCCTTCTTACCGAGGAAGGTACCAATTTGTGTTTCCATAGTTACAGGTCATCTCCTCTGTCTCCGGTCGGCGAGTTCATTGTTTGGATTTGATATGAATCCACTTTTGGTGACGAACATTATACTGCCCACTTCAATACACAAGGCAACGTCCATAATGTTAACAGGCAACAATTCAGCTCACCAATAAATGGTCAACCGTCTTGATAGAACTGAATTGAATCCTAAACTTGATCTGAATTACGACCAGAATGAAGTTGGTTTGGATAAACCTGGCCATCATGGCAGCGTGCGTTCACGCCCAGCCATGCCAGCCTGGGCAAAAGCATTTCGGTAACTCTTGCTACAAACTGCTGACCGAGGCAATGACGTGGGATGAAGGCAATCAAGCCTGCTCTGACATGGGCGGTATCTTGGCAGTGCCCGACTCCTCAGATGAGCATTGGTTCATCTGGAACATGCATACAACATCCGGTCGAGGTGGGAGTGTTTGGACTGGATGTAACGACAAGAAGGAAGAAGGACGCTGGATGCAGGCTGGAAATGGTTTGGAGTGCAGCTACCTCGAATGGGCACCTAACGAGCCATATATATCGAGAGTCACAAATTGTGTACAGATGTGGCATAGCATGGGAGGACTCTTCGATGATGCTGCATATTACTGGTCCGTAAATGTAATTTGTGAGTTTCCTGCCATGCCAAACATAACCTGCAAGCGGGAGTATACTGGTAGCCACTTCACTGTCGATTGTCTGACCAGTCACTTCATCAAGGATCTCCCGGCCAAGATTCCCCTCATCAAGGACTTAGTGTCTCAGGGTCATCCCCAATGGCGCTCCTTTGATCTACGCCATGAGCACCGTGGAGAGAAGATCTGCCATCTCAATCAAGTTACTGAAGCGGACGAAAAGGTGGATCAATCTTGCTTTTATTTCTATTTCTAAAAATGGTTGAAACGTAATTCCCTCCACGGGCCTGGTTTAAATGGTCCACGGGGTCCTTGCTAACAAGCCTTGCTAGTCGCATGTAATGCATATGGCGTTAATCTCACATGTATTATAAATTAACTCTTCATTTTGACTATTGAAATATCATGTCAATGTGTCCCATTGGATAATGAATATACATGTATACTGACAACAATGGAACTATATTCGTAATTTTTGGGGGGACCAAAACAATTCATTCTGGAAAACTTTCAACTCGAAAAAAAACAATGAAACATTTTACCGGGCGTCATATGACTGAGTCGGCGTAGTTTTGGATCAGATTATTAAATGCATGAAATAATATGATCGCTCACAGATTTCAGGTGAAGATTCATGAAAAACTAGTTGATCAGACATCAAGGCCCGAAACACTTGGCTAAGAAAGTTACCGTTAGACTCATTGCATATAAGGACTACGGTATATCTCTTTTGTATTCAAACCTTGATAACATGTTATATCACGTTGAAGAACCTTAAAGCATATTTCCAGATATTCAATTGCACATTAAACATAACTTTTTAGAAACATTATTATATAAATGTCTTACATAGAGAAAACAGCATGTATAGTTGACGCAATATGTGTCATCTAATCGATTTTTAGTCGTAATGGTAAGAGCTCGTACTTCAATTAATATTGTATTTTAATATGAATTGTGACATTTACTCTTTCTGAAAAAAGAACAATGAAATGAAGACTGTACAATAGTACAGCCTTTGAGAAAGGTCCTGCTAGGATCGAAACGTCAGGCCCACTAAATTTTAAGATTTACATTTTGGTAATTTTAGTCAGTAAGCAGTTTGCAACATTTGTGTATATCACTGTACAATAGTGTTATCTAGTGAAATAAGTGAAGATTGATTAATTTTAATGATGGATGTATTTTAATTCCAATGCACCTGCACCCCATACCAAATAATGTCAACTACAATTATACCACATTATAGACACAACATGTAGTAGACCCAATATTTGTCACCTTATCTATTTTTATCGTAATGGTAAGAGCTCGTACTTCAAACATGTTGTATTTCAATAAGAATGTTTACATTTAATATTTGTAAAGAAATGAAGACTGTATGTCCAATAGTGTTATCTAGTGATAAATATTAAGATTTATTAATTTTGATGATGAATGTATTTTCATTTTAATGCATCTGCACCAAAAAGCAAATTATGTCAATTACAATTGTACCAAGTTATAAGTACATGTATATACCAAAATCAATGTTGTAAATATTTACCGTTTTAAGCAATGGCAAGCCATTAGTATCAATCATCTGTTCATTCATTCATTCATTGATCTCATTCAACAGCAAGTGATCTACTCATTACAGGGAGATATAAACAAATACTATAACCGCAAATTATTAAGTGTACGTAGGCCTGAAACCTAAATGGAACAAATGACAAGAATTCAGTACGGAAATGAACGAAAATGAACAAAATTATGGAATGAATTAACTGCATTCCTAGAGGATATTCTTTGAATATTTAAACTGAAACATTTCACAGATTAATTTCACCACCAAATACTGTTTATATAATTCTTACACAAACATTTTTAAGGAGTTTATTTTTAACATGCAAAGTGCCATTTGTTAAGGCGTGAACAAAGTCTGTGTATGAGAATGAAGATAGGTCCTGCAGCCTCATTAAAGAAATATTGTGGTTTTAAATATTCATTCATAGAAATAAACATCACATCCCTTCAAAGATCTGAACAACCTAATTTCAATTTGCCGAAACAAGACTCAGAAATGAATATGTATTAGAAAAGAACTGTTTATTTTGATTGTTAAAATATATATCGAGTCAATGTGTCCGTTGGTACCACTTAGTATTATGTTTGAAAATATATTTATTTACCGTCTTTGCATAGAGTAACCAGGAGTGTTAATGAATTGCATTCAGTGGAAAACAGTGGAAAACATGTAATAGTTTATGTTAACTGATAATAAAAGTCTTGTTAGCAATAAATAAATCTCACGAAATGAGTTTTGTTTACATTAATATTATTTTGTATGAACAAATCAGACACAATTTCCCCTACATTTCCATTGCATTACCTGCGAATTTTGGAAATGCAGGTAGAAAGGATTATCGAAAAGCTATCAATCATTCGAGCTTAAAGAAAGTGATCTTGGAAACGTTAGATATCAAATATTCTCGCCGCACAGTCGAGTAGGCCTACAGCTAACGGAGGACTCGACTTCGGCCAGTTCCTAGTTCCAGTCGACTAAAGTCAGTGTCATTTAAACGCTTTAAATACGCGATTAGCGCGCGTTAATTCGTGTCAATAGGGTCTTCATTCTCTCAATGAAGAGTGAATAACGGCACGGTCGCTGATTGGCTGTGCTGACCATAGAATAGATAAAGTGTGTACCTTTGATGAATGTAGTGTACAAACGTAAGAATTTGGATTACATTGCCCGCCATGATATGCCGTCACACATATAGGCCAACGCCATTAACTCCTACTCGTTGACTGGAGGGGAAACAGTACAGGGCGAAGCATCTCTCGTAATGGTCAAGACACGTCCATGAAGGTTCTACTGCATGGTAAGCATAATTAAATGTAGAGATTCCAGCGTTTAGATTCAGTAAGGAATGGGAGACTGTTGGACACAACTGGAACTGAATTGAAATGTAATCACGTGGATAAACTTTGCCATCATGGCAGCGTGCGTTCACGCTCAGCCATGCCAGCCTGGTCAAGAACAATTCGGTCATTCTTACTACCAACTGCTGATGACACAGACAATGACGTGGGATGAAGCCAATTAATCAAACCTGCTCTGACATGGGCGGTATCATGGCGGTGCCCGACTCCTCAGATGGGCATTGGTTCATCTGGAAATGACGTTTTCAGCAACCGGTCGAGGTGGGAATGTTTGAACTGGATGTAACGACAAGAAGGAAAATTTCAATAAATTTGAAGTTATCTGGTGTTAATAAATATTATTAATGAAACAGGATATTCCATTTTAGACATATTCTTCACTTTCCAGTTTCATTGCCGTCATGGTAGCGTGCGTTCACACGCCCAGCCATGTTAGCCTGGCGACACCCACTGCATCAAAAGGAAGGGAGAGAGAAACCATTAATATTATGGCATATCAGTTGCATGAAGCATGAATAACAACACAGCGATACGAACAATTATGATAATTGAGTGCTTTCCCTATAGCGTCAGGGCAAGTATTCATTAATTGACTTCCAGCAAATGCAGGAGCGAGATCAAATCAAATTAAAACGCTATGCATGGCTTCACTCATTTTCTTATATCGGCCCTTCTTACCGAGGAAGGTACCAATTTGTGTTTCCATAGTTACAGGTCATCTCCTCTGTCTCCGGTCGGCGAGTTCATTGTTTGGATTTGATATGAATCCACTTTTGGTGACGAACATTATACTGCCCACTTCAATACACAAGGCAACGTCCATAATGTTAACAGGCAACAATTCAGCTCACCAATAAATGGTCAACCGTCTTGATAGAACTGAATTGAATCCTAAACTTGATCTGAATTACGACCAGAATGAAGTTGGTTTGGATAAACCTGGCCATCATGGCAGCGTGCGTTCACGCCCAGCCATGCCAGCCTGGGCAAAAGCATTTCGGTAACTCTTGCTACAAACTGCTGACCGAGGCAATGACGTGGGATGAAGGCAATCAAGCCTGCTCTGACATGGGCGGTATCTTGGCAGTGCCCGACTCCTCAGATGAGCATTGGTTCATCTGGAACATGCATACAACATCCGGTCGAGGTGGGAGTGTTTGGACTGGATGTAACGACAAGAAGGAAGAAGGACGCTGGATGCAGGCTGGAAATGGTTTGGAGTGCAGCTACCTCGAATGGGCACCTAACGAGCCATATATATCGAGAGTCACAAATTGTGTACAGATGTGGCATAGCATGGGAGGACTCTTCGATGATGCTGCATATTACTGGTCCGTAAATGTAATTTGTGAGTTTCCTGCCATGCCAAACATAACCTGCAAGCGGGAGTATACTGGTAGCCACTTCACTGTCGATTGCCTGACCAGTCACTTCATCAAGGATCTCCCGGCCAAGATTCCCCTCATCAAGGACTTAGTGTCTCAGGGTCATCCCCAATGGCGCTCCTTTGATCTACGCCATGAGCACCGTGGAGAGAAGATCTGCCATCTCAATCAAGTTACTGAAGCGGACGAAAAGGTGGATCAATCTTGCTTTTATTTCTATTTCTAAAAATGGTTGAAACGTAATTCCCTCCACGGGCCTGGTTTAAATGGTCCACGGGGTCCTTGCTAACAAGCCTTGCTAGTCGCATGTAATGCATATGGCGTTAATCTCACATGTATTATAAATTAACTCTTCATTTTGACTATTGAAATATCATGTCAATGTGTCCCATTGGATAATGAATATACATGTATACTGACAACAATGGAACTATATTCGTAATTTTTGGGGGGACCAAAACAATTCATTCTGGAAAACTTTCAACTCGAAAAAAAACAATGAAACATTTTACCGGGCGTCATATGACTGAGTCGGCGTAGTTTTGGATCAGATTATTAAATGCATGAAATAATATGATCGCTCACAGATTTCAGGTGAAGATTCATGAAAAACTAGTTGATCAGACATCAAGGCCCGAAACACTTGGCTAAGAAAGTTACCGTTAGACTCATTGCATATAAGGACTACGGTATATCTCTTTTGTATTCAAACCTTGATAACATGTTATATCACGTTGAAGAACCTTAAAGCATATTTCCAGATATTCAATTGCACATTAAACATAACTTTTTAGAAACATTATTATATAAATGTCTTACATAGAGAAAACAGCATGTATAGTTGACGCAATATGTGTCATCTAATCGATTTTTAGTCGTAATGGTAAGAGCTCGTACTTCAATTAATATTGTATTTTAATATGAATTGTGACATTTACTCTTTCTGAAAAAAGAACAATGAAATGAAGACTGTACAATAGTACAGCCTTTGAGAAAGGTCCTGCTAGGATCGAAACGTCAGGCCCACTAAATTTTAAGATTTACATTTTGGTAATTTTAGTCAGTAAGCAGTTTGCAACATTTGTGTATATCACTGTACAATAGTGTTATCTAGTGAAATAAGTGAAGATTGATTAATTTTAATGATGGATGTATTTTAATTCCAATGCACCTGCACCCCATACCAAATAATGTCAACTACAATTATACCACATTATAGACACAACATGTAGTAGACCCAATATTTGTCACCTTATCTATTTTTATCGTAATGGTAAGAGCTCGTACTTCAAACATGTTGTATTTCAATAAGAATGTTTACATTTAATATTTGTAAAGAAATGAAGACTGTATGTCCAATAGTGTTATCTAGTGATAAATATTAAGATTTATTAATTTTGATGATGAATGTATTTTCATTTTAATGCATCTGCACCAAAAAGCAAATTATGTCAATTACAATTGTACCAAGTTATAAGTACATGTATATACCAAAATCAATGTTGTAAATATTTACCGTTTTAAGCAATGGCAAGCCATTAGTATCAATCATCTGTTCATTCATTCATTCATTGATCTCATTCAACAGCAAGTGATCTACTCATTACAGGGAGATATAAACAAATACTATAACCGCAAATTATTAAGTGTACGTAGGCCTGAAACCTAAATGGAACAAATGACAAGAATTCAGTACGGAAATGAACGAAAATGAACAAAATTATGGAATGAATTAACTGCATTCCTAGAGGATATTCTTTGAATATTTAAACTGAAACATTTCACAGATTAATTTCACCACCAAATACTGTTTATATAATTCTTACACAAACATTTTTAAGGAGTTTATTTTTAACATGCAAAGTGCCATTTGTTAAGGCGTGAACAAAGTCTGTGTATGAGAATGAAGATAGGTCCTGCAGCCTCATTAAAGAAATATTGTGGTTTTAAATATTCATTCATAGAAATAAACATCACATCCCTTCAAAGATCTGAACAACCTAATTTCAATTTGCCGAAACAAGACTCAGAAATGAATATGTATTAGAAAAGAACTGTTTATTTTGATTGTTAAAATATATATCGAGTCAATGTGTCCGTTGGTACCACTTAGTATTATGTTTGAAAATATATTTATTTACCGTCTTTGCATAGAGTAACCAGGAGTGTTAATGAATTGCATTCAGTGGAAAACAGTGGAAAACATGTAATAGTTTATGTTAACTGATAATAAAAGTCTTGTTAGCAATAAATAAATCTCACGAAATGAGTTTTGTTTACATTAATATTATTTTGTATGAACAAATCAGACACAATTTCCCCTACATTTCCATTGCATTACCTGCGAATTTTGGAAATGCAGGTAGAAAGGATTATCGAAAAGCTATCAATCATTCGAGCTTAAAGAAAGTGATCTTGGAAACGTTAGATATCAAATATTCTCGCCGCACAGTCGAGTAGGCCTACAGCTAACGGAGGACTCGACTTCGGCCAGTTCCTAGTTCCAGTCGACTAAAGTCAGTGTCATTTAAACGCTTTAAATACGCGATTAGCGCGCGTTAATTCGTGTCAATAGGGTCTTCATTCTCTCAATGAAGAGTGAATAACGGCACGGTCGCTGATTGGCTGTGCTGACCATAGAATAGATAAAGTGTGTACCTTTGATGAATGTAGTGTACAAACGTAAGAATTTGGATTACATTGCCCGCCATGATATGCCGTCACACATATAGGCCAACGCCATTAACTCCTACTCGTTGACTGGAGGGGAAACAGTACAGGGCGAAGCATCTCTCGTAATGGTCAAGACACGTCCATGAAGGTTCTACTGCATGGTAAGCATAATTAAATGTAGAGATTCCAGCGTTTAGATTCAGTAAGGAATGGGAGACTGTTGGACACAACTGGAACTGAATTGAAATGTAATCACGTGGATAAACTTTGCCATCATGGCAGCGTGCGTTCACGCTCAGCCATGCCAGCCTGGTCAAGAACAATTCGGTCATTCTTACTACCAACTGCTGATGACACAGACAATGACGTGGGATGAAGCCAATTAATCAAACCTGCTCTGACATGGGCGGTATCATGGCGGTGCCCGACTCCTCAGATGGGCATTGGTTCATCTGGAAATGACGTTTTCAGCAACCGGTCGAGGTGGGAATGTTTGAACTGGATGTAACGACAAGAAGGAAAATTTCAATAAATTTGAAGTTATCTGGTGTTAATAAATATTATTAATGAAACAGGATATTCCATTTTAGACATATTCTTCACTTTCCAGTTTCATTGCCGTCATGGTAGCGTGCGTTCACACGCCCAGCCATGTTAGCCTGGCGACACCCACTGCATCAAAAGGAAGGGAGAGAGAAACCATTAATATTATGGCATATCAGTTGCATGAAGCATGAATAACAACACAGCGATACGAACAATTATGATAATTGAGTGCTTTCCCTATAGCGTCAGGGCAAGTATTCATTAATTGACTTCCAGCAAATGCAGGAGCGAGATCAAATCAAATTAAAACGCTATGCATGGCTTCACTCATTTTCTTATATCGGCCCTTCTTACCGAGGAAGGTACCAATTTGTGTTTCCATAGTTACAGGTCATCTCCTCTGTCTCCGGTCGGCGAGTTCATTGTTTGGATTTGATATGAATCCACTTTTGGTGACGAACATTATACTGCCCACTTCAATACACAAGGCAACGTCCATAATGTTAACAGGCAACAATTCAGCTCACCAATAAATGGTCAACCGTCTTGATAGAACTGAATTGAATCCTAAACTTGATCTGAATTACGACCAGAATGAAGTTGGTTTGGATAAACCTGGCCATCATGGCAGCGTGCGTTCACGCCCAGCCATGCCAGCCTGGGCAAAAGCATTTCGGTAACTCTTGCTACAAACTGCTGACCGAGGCAATGACGTGGGATGAAGGCAATCAAGCCTGCTCTGACATGGGCGGTATCTTGGCAGTGCCCGACTCCTCAGATGAGCATTGGTTCATCTGGAACATGCATACAACATCCGGTCGAGGTGGGAGTGTTTGGACTGGATGTAACGACAAGAAGGAAGAAGGACGCTGGATGCAGGCTGGAAATGGTTTGGAGTGCAGCTACCTCGAATGGGCACCTAACGAGCCATATATATCGAGAGTCACAAATTGTGTACAGATGTGGCATAGCATGGGAGGACTCTTCGATGATGCTGCATATTACTGGTCCGTAAATGTAATTTGTGAGTTTCCTGCCATGCCAAACATAACCTGCAAGCGGGAGTATACTGGTAGCCACTTCACTGTCGATTGCCTGACCAGTCACTTCATCAAGGATCTCCCGGCCAAGATTCCCCTCATCAAGGACTTAGTGTCTCAGGGTCATCCCCAATGGCGCTCCTTTGATCTACGCCATGAGCACCGTGGAGAGAAGATCTGCCATCTCAATCAAGTTACTGAAGCGGACGAAAAGGTGGATCAATCTTGCTTTTATTTCTATTTCTAAAAATGGTTGAAACGTAATTCCCTCCACGGGCCTGGTTTAAATGGTCCACGGGGTCCTTGCTTACAAGCCTTGCTAGTCGCATGTAATGCATATGGCGTTAATCTCACATGTATTATAAATTAACTCTTCATTTTGACTGTTGAAATATCATGTCAATGTGTCCCATTGGATAATGAATATACATGTATACTGACAACAATGGAACTATATTCGTCATTTTGTTTGGACCAAAACACTTTGTTCTGGAAAACTTTCAACTCGAAAAAAAACAATGAAACATTTTACCGGGCGTCATATGACTGAGTCGGCGTAGTTTTGGATCAGATTATTAAATGCATGAAATAATATGATCGCTCACAGATCTCAGGTGAAGATTCATGAAAAACTAATTGCTCAGACATCAAGGCCCGAAACACTTGGCTAAGAAAGTTACCGTTAGACTCATTCCATATAAGAACTATATCTCTATTGTATTCAAACTTTGATAACATGCTATATCAGGTTGAAGAATCTTAAAGCATATTTCGAGATATTCAATTGCACATTAAACATAACTTTTTAGAAACATTATTATACAAATGTCTTACATAGAGAAAACAGCATGTATAGTTGACGCAATAATTATGTCATCTAATCGATTTTTAGTCGTAATGGTAAGAGCTCGTACTTCAATTAATATTGTATTTTAATATGAATTGTGATATTTACTCTTTCTGAAAAAAGAACAATGAAAGTTAAAGAAAATAGACTGTACAATAGTGTTATCTAGTGAAATAAGTGAATATTGATTAATTTTAATGATGGATGTATTTTAATTTCAATGCACCTGCACCCCATACCAAATAATGTCAACTACAATTATACCACGTTATAGACACAACATGTAGTAGACGTAATATTTGTCACCTTATCTATTTTTATCGTAATGGTAAGAGCTCGTACTTCAAACATTGTTTTCAATATGAATATTTACATTATTAATCTTTGTGAAGAAATGAAGACTGTATGTACAATAGCGTTATCTAGTGATATATATTAAGATTCATTCATTTTGATGATGAATGTATTTTCATTTTAATGCACCTGCACCAAAAAGCAAATTATGTCAATTACAATTGTACCAAGTTATAAGTACATGTATATACCAAAATCAATGTTGTAAATATTTACCGTTTTAAGCAATGGCAAGCCATTAGTATCAATCATCTGTTCATTCATTCATTCATTGATCTCATTCAACAGCAAGTGATCTACTCATTACAGGGAGATATAAACAAATACTATAACCCCAAATTATTATGTGTACGTAGACCTGAAACCTAAATGGAACAAATGACAAGAATTCAGTACGGAAATGAACGAAAATGAACAAAATTATAGAATGAATTAACTGCATTGCTAGAGGATATTCTTTGAATATTTAAAATGAAACATTTCAGAAATTAATTTCATTGTTATTAATCGCCACCAAATACTGTTTATATAATTCTTACACAAAACATTTTTAAGGAGTTCATTTCTAACTTGCAAAGTGCCATTTGTTAAGGCGTGAACAAACTCTTTGTATGAGAATGAAGGTAGGTCCTGCAGCCTAAGTAAAGAAATATTATGGTTTTAAATATTCATTCATAGAAACAAACTTCACATCCCTTCAAAGAACTCTACAACCTAATTTCAATTTGCCGAAACAAGACTCCAAAATGAATATAGGGAATGACGTCAATCTCACATGTATTAGAAATGAACTCTTTATTTTGATTGTTAAAATATATATCAAGTCAATGTGTCCGTTGGTACCACTTAGTATTGTGTTTGTTTGAAAATCCATTTATTTACCGTTTTTGCATAGAGTAACCAGGATTGTGTTAATGAATTGCAGTTCAGTGGAAAACAGTGGAACACATGTAATAGTTTATGTTAACTGATAATAATATCGTTGGCAATAAATGTTGATCTCACTAAATGAGTTTTGTTTTACATGAATATTTTGTTTGAACAAATCTGAAACAATTTCCACTACATTTGAAATGCATTACCTGTGAATTTTGGAAACGCATGGTAGGGAGGATTATCGAAAAGCTATCAATCATTCGAGCTTACAGAAATTGCTTTTGGAAACATTAAATATCAGATTTGCTCGCCGCAAACAACAGTAGGCCTGTACAGCTAACGGAGGACTCAACTTCGGCCAGCTCCTAGTTATAGTCGCCATGATATACCATCGCACGAGTGTCTATAGCCTCCGAGATAGGCCTAGGCTATACACCAGTAATTCCACTCATTGACTGGAAGAGAAACGGTACAGGGTTAAGCGGCATCCATCGTAAAGGTAAAGTCACGTCCATGAATGGTCTACTGGTAACTGGTAAGCATAATTAAAAGATCAGATTCAATAGTTTAGATTCATTAAAGAATAGGAGACTGTTGAAGACAGAATTGAATCTGGAAGTGAATTGAAATGAAGTTAACGCGGATAAATCTTGCCATCATGGCAGCATGCATCATCCGATGTATCCGTGTAGTGGAACGTCGCTACAACGAACATCCTTCGTAAAAGCCACTAGCTGGCGGTTGCAGTCTAGCTCAGCGCGCAAGAGTATATGGAGTGTGGAAAAGACAAAATAATCATTTTGCGATTGATTGTTTTATCGAGGTACAAGTCACGCAAGTCGGATCCGAGTTCGAAGCATCTGTTATGGCGACTCGTGTCCGAGTTCGAGCCCATCTTCGCCGTCACACAAGTCTGTGTCGAAGTAAGACACGGAACACACCTGTCCCTGTTGGTAAATGGCTGTTTTAATCATCCGTTCCGTAGGTCCAAACAAAACACATAGAAAGCAACGCAATAGCATGAAGCCTGTGCTCGTATGTACAGTAGATGTGCACAACATATAACCTAGACACAGAGGCTCGTTTCTACAGTTAAAATGAGATCGTAGATGGGAGACCACATCACAAAGTTTACTTAGAATTATAATATATCTATTACAATGCAGATGAACATTTGATGCATTCTAAAACTCATTTCATTCATTCGTTTCACGTCCATCATGCCTTTGGCAAAATTGAATACTTTTAAATTATCATATTATTATTACAAAAAAGCATTGTTAACTATGTACAGATTTTTTTAAAAATAAAACGCAGACAAAACTTTATATCTGTACGAGATGAGATTTAAAAGAAGCATGTACAAAAATACTATACAACATGCAGGGTACGAGGTTGCTATCTGAAGAAAAAAAAGAGGCAGGACATGTGGTTGCCATTTGAAAACAGGCTGCCCCACACGTACTAACTAACATTTTCACAATTCATTACGTAATTAGCATTAACGTCCAACAATAATTTAATGATTTCTTACTTAAAAACAAAACACGAAGCTACATATAGAAAAAAAAATAGTTTCATTGGTAGGATTTGCCGATTATATCTTCAAGAAATTAAAGAAAAAATAAGCTTCTATGGGCTAACTTTATAATGTTTGAAATCAAAACCTAGTGTTACTAGAGTTACACTCATCTGGAAAAAAAATCTTTGAGAGAGGAGAATGCTCAAAAGGCCCAGTGACATTGCACGGAATTTACTGGACTCTTTGGCACTTAACTAGGTCAACTTTCCGTTTTAACTCCAGAATAGATTGTGGAAAACAACAGGCTACGCGTGTCCGTCGGTTCTTCTCAGAACACAGATTCAAAAAGGGCGAGACCGTTTGTTCAGGGTGCCACCGACAAACTATTCTTCTATTGCTACCTTGACCGTGAATGACTTGAAATCACATCTAACCATGACAACTATCCATGGCAACCGCCCTTGGCAACCAACCATGGCAATCAATCTTGGTAGTCACCCTTGGCAACCAACCATGGCAACCAGCCATGGCAGCCAGCCATGGCAACCAACCATGGCAGCCAGCCATGACAACCAGCCATGGCAACCAGACATGGCAACCAACCATGGCAACCAACCATGGCAACCAGCCATGGCAACCAACCATGGCAACCAACCATGGCAACCAACCGTGGCAACCAACCATGGCAGCCGTCCTTGGCAACCAACCATGGCAACCAACAATGGCAACCAACAATGGCAACCAACCATGGCAACCAACAATGGCAACCAGCAATGGCAACCAACCCTGGCAACCAAACCTGACAACCAACCATAGCAACCAACAATGGCAACCAGCAATGGAAACCATCCCTGGCAACCAATCCTGACAACCAACCATAGCAACCAACCATGGCAACCAACCATGGCAACCAACCATGGCAACCAACCATGAAACTAAACCAAGTGAAACAAATCTTACAGTAAAGACGTGTGCATCCCCTGCCTTGGAAAGAGTATACATGTACGTTACACAAACAAACGTCACCCAGGCAAAGCATGCCAGCTAAGCAATGCAGGAACTGGTCAGAGATGTGAGCGACAGCATTTCGGATTAACTTTGAAAGACAATACCATTCAATGAAACCCCAGCTTAAATATTAAGTCTTTTAAAAAGAAAACAAACACCATTTAAAAAGAAGCCATATTAAGCTTTGAAAGAAAAAAACAAGACAGCATTGGACCAAATGCAACCACATACTACCAACATCAATCGTTCAAGTTAAGCAGTTTTGAAAAGTTTTGCTATACACAATGAATTTAAGGTCATTCAACGCAGAGAAACGTTAATAGTCCGGATATATCTTGTCTTATATGTTTACGGTACAGTAAATCAGTCAATGCGGTGTATTTATACGTCTATACGTCACAGAAGGGAAAAACGTGGATGGCAGATCCCTGTCTTACGCCAAAGCAAACCATTCACATTCAAACTTTGGCGTCTTTGAAAACAGGTCAAGGAGAGCACAAACTATTTACAGTTCTGTTGATTGTTTTGTTGTCGTTTTGATACAAATATTTACACATTTACAGAGGAAGACGGATCAACTGGTCCACAGTTTGTCGAACAAACTGCACGGACAAGCCATTGAAAATTTAGGATTACTGCCCTAGAAAAGTATAACAGGAAATTTCTATTTTCCGCTCAACTCTTGTCTTGAACAGAGCTTTGTGAATTATTATTTTTGTATAGAGATATATTTTAGAGTTCCCATATAAACGGTTCTGAATCTGAATGTTAGAAGGCCTGTGATATACGTCATTGCATAATATACAAGTTTAATTGCAATTTTGTTAAAGCCACATTTTCATGTCACGAACTTCCAAACCTCCATGCTCCTAGGTAGTTCACTAGAATGACTGAAGATTCCTAAACCCAAACTCAGACATTCCAAAACGGTTGCGGCACTCGAACAACCAAGTACAAACGGTTGACAGAGCGTCATTTACAAGTAGGTCTAAAGCCCATTGTGCAGTTGTAAGTAACCAGGGTGGCGTTTCCTTTATTCCCCACCCCATTGACCAGCGAGCTACTCAGATTAGCATACATGAATAGTAAGAGGATGCATTAGCCTATCAAATACAACCATTCAGTGGCATCTTTTTTCTTTTACAGCTGGTTAGTAATTCTTAAATTTTAGCGCAGGCCAAGAAATCCATTTAATACTGTGATACTGAAACAATTCTGTTGTAATGATTAGGTTGATTCTGAGCATTTCTATTTCAGTTATGTTCACTCTATGCCAATAAAACTGTCTGTCCCACAGAAAGAAGAAATCTGTGGTTAGGTTAAATGGGTTTTTTTGGGGTGTGAATCTCTTCATGCTGAATGATGATTTTCCATATGCCTGACAAACAGCAAACACACACACTCAGGACAAAAATAATCAAAAGAGACATGCCAAACACATTCTGGGTGAATAAAAACAAACAAACATTCATTATTGCTTTTTGAAATCACACTAATAAGTAAGGAATGGTTTGCCGTGACACTACTGGACTCTGGCAGTCTCTCTTTTTGAGTATGTGAGGTTCTGAGATCGGGTTCGTCTCAGAACCACACTGACTTGAAATAGAGATGGATGTATTTACATCATAAGTTGAATGCAGAGGGGCCGGAAGAGTTTGTGATCTCAACCTGTGGGTGTTTAAAACCCTCGGGTCTTTAAAAGGTTGGTAGTTGATAAACTTTGCAAAGCCTAGTTGATGTACTATTGGAGTTAGAGGGCCTAACGTTTCAATGCTAGCAGGACCTTTCTCAAAGGTCTATTGGATCTTTCAGAGACATTGACTTGGGCTCGGTCTCAGGGCCCGTCTCTGCCTCACAGCAGCTGATAGTATAATTTGGAGGTTTCTCTAAGCGTTTGACTATTTAGCTTCAGTTTCTTTTTCCCAACACAAGAATTCTCCCCCAAATGAAGCCAAGAGCCTTGTAATCATCAGTGGGCTGAGATGGCAGATCACTGTGATGCATGCTACCAGTTTCTCATTGTGTTCACACTGTGTCAGTAGATATACAGTACATTTGGAATCAAATACTACGGGAGGTTATGTAAAGCATCTCGGTAGTCTAGACCAACAGATAATCGCCATGACAATTACAAGTGGCCCGATCACAGAAAATCAAGCCAGTCACTCAAATCTAGCACTACATAGAATAACATAATTACTCCTAAATCAAAATTCAAACATATGGTCTATCCCCTTGATGATAAAATACAACAAAAAAATCCTACTAAGTTTGTGCTTAAGAACTTGACGATTCTGACTCTGAAGCTTGAGACAAAATGGATGAGTTTACCTCCTGGGATGGAGGTACATCAAATGCCATACAAAGGCAATAGGTTTCATTCTGTTGGGTTGCACACTTAACAAGCACAGATCATGCAAGTCTCCCAACAGATTCGGAGATGAGGGGACAGAGGAAAAGATGACAAATCGATGAGCAAGATTGAGGATGTATATTGCTAGATTTCACTATCATCATTTGCCGGAATGCTATTCCTCAACCTTGATGCTTGATATAACTCTGCTGACAGGTCTGAATACTGGACGATTATCCACCAATAAAATAAAAAAAATCATCTGATGTAAATTTTTCAAATTTCAAAGCCAAACCAACGTTCAATCTGAAAAACAAAAAAATTAGGCAAGGTGCAAAGCAATCCAAACAAAACGGAGAAGAAGTTTGAATTAACAATGTTTTGCGGCTGAAATCTTGTACAGGAACAGAAATCGAGACAGAGTGATGAGTGTGCTGACAGCCCATTATTGTCCAAACTATCAAAGAGATCAACTCCAAACAACCGTGTATCCACATTCTCACAACTGATGATGTTTCACTTCAATTGCAGCACAACGTATACCCTTTTGGTTCCAGATAGACCTCATTCATTGGTGGACGTGGTCAATACTTTGCCTCGCATGGCACAAGTCTGATTGGAATTTTCTTTGACACAAGTGGGCACTAGACTGAAAAGCAAGCGAATGGAATCTTTATCTCCTTTTTGGAAATAGACTTTTCGGGATTACTCATTCCCCATAAAACAGGAACGCATTCAAAGTGATAAAACAAAACTCCGACAAGGCTCACAAAATTAGAGGGCAAGACATTGCCATCCTAGCAGGACCTTTCTCAAATGCAGCACAAGCCAAAACCGACATTAAAATCCTAGCAGGACCTTTCTTATTAGCCATCCTGCTTTTGAGAAAAGACCCAGGTACAGCGGAAAAACATCAGGCCCCTCTAAATTAAAAACAAACACACAACATTGCTAAAAGCAGCTTGATATAAGAGACAGGGTTAACTTAGGACAGGGATCTTGGGTCTTGAGTTGTTGATTGTACGGTACTCTTACGTCTCTCCAAAGAGCATCTTCTGGACTTTGAGTCGACAGCCCGGGTCCATCTCGCTTTCCACAGCTTGCCAGCAGGCCTCAGCAACCAGTCTCTGGACGGGGTCCCTGGTAGCGATCAACTCTCCGTATAAGTAGACGCCCATTGACTGCAAACCAGCCCAAGACAAAGTACCAATCGGTTAGTTCATCACAGGACCTTATTCCATAGCAATCTGCTTGCTGATAAGAATGACTTGCATTGGGGTGCATTAGAGCAGTCCTAACCAAGAATTGGTTTGGAAGATTCCGATTGGCTTAGTGCGATGAAACTGTGTTCAGTTCATCCCCCAGTGTAATTATAACCTAACTATAACTGCCATGGTAAGTGGAACTGGAAGTGGAACAACAGTGTAAGCCATTCTTTGTTATGACCATCAAAGCACACCACTGTACAAAGCTGGAAAGTTAGAGGGACTGAAGTTGGGATCCAGGCCGACTGGTGTGAGTGCTTTGCATGTCTACACTACTTAGACTCTGTGCTTTCTCTGATGCAGATTGGTTTGGATTCTTTTGTGGAAGGAGGGCCATGCTTGCCCTTACCTGCTCCTCGAGTAAGAAGATACGGATGTCTCCATATCCGTCCATGAAGCGATGACGAATGACCATTTCACACCAGCGATGCCGGACCTCGGCGTTCTGCTTGACCAGTCCGTAGGCCTCCTTGAGCTGCTGCATGGTCTTGGAGGTCAGCCTCGGCCCACGTTCAATAAGGGTCTCCAGGAGCAGGACCAGCTGGTCAGGGGTCAACTTGGCCCAGGCCTTGTTGGCCGGATCGGTCAGTTTGGCCAGAAGGGCGCCGGTGTGCTTGCGCTTCTGGGGCTTGCCGCCGTGTCGGTTGGCCTTGTCTACAGCCAGCCACCTATTGCACTGCAAGTGGGAGGTAGAGGCTTGTGGTTACCAACTAATGTAAGGGTACCGACCACTAAGCCAGCAATTGCAATGGGGGAAGAGGAAGGCATTCGCTTGCGGTTACCAACTTATGTCAGGGTACCGACCACTAAGCCACCTATTGCACTGCAGGAAGAGGAAGGCATTCGCTTGCAGTTACCAACTTATGTAAGGGCACCGACCACTAAGCCAGCAATTGCAATGGAGGAATAGTAAGGAATTGGCTTGTGGTTACCGACTAATGTCAGGGTACCGACCACTAAGCCACCTATTGCACTGCAGGAAGAGGAAGGCATTCGCTTGCGGTTACCAACTTATGTCAGGGTACCGACCACTAAGCCACCTATTGCACTGCAGGAAGAGGAAGGCATTCGCTTGCAGTTACCAACTTATGTAAGGGCACCGACCACTAAGCCAGCAATTGCAATGGAGGAATAGTAAGGAATTGGCTTGTGGTTACCAACTAATGTCAGGGTACCGACCACTAAGCCACCTATTGCACTGCAGGAAGAGGAAGGCATTCGCTTGCAGTTACCAACTTATGTCAGGGTACCGACCACTAAGCCACCTATTGCACTGCAGGAAGAGGAAGGCATTCGCTTGCTGTTACCAACTTATGTAAGGGTACCGACCACTAAGCCAGCAATTGCAATGGAGGAATAGTAAGGAATTGGCTTGTGGTTACCGACTAATGTCAGGGTACCGACCACTAAGCCACCTATTGCACTGCAGGAAGAGGAAGGCATTCGCTTGCAGTTACCAATTTATATAAGGGTACCGACGACTAAGCCAGCAATTGCAATGGAGGAAGAGTAAGGCATTGGCTTGTGGTTACCAACTTATGTCAGGGTACCATCCACTAAGCCACCTATTGCACTGCAGGAAGTGGAAGGCAAAGGCTTGTGGTTACCGACTAATGTCAGGGTACCGACCACATAGCCAACTATTGCAATGGAGGAGGCAGAGGCTTGTGGTTACCAACTAATATTCAGGGTACCGACCACTTAGCCACCTATTGCACTGGGGGAAGTGGATGGCAGAGGCTTATGGTGACTGAATGATTGCACTGGAGTAAGGAGGTTTCAGAACATCATGGTTAAAGTCAGGGTACCGACCACTTGCACTGAGGGATGATTACCAACTATTAAAGCAGTCTGATGTCCTTAAGCCGTCTACTTTACCTCTGCTTCTACCTGCTGTACAAGGCTGTTGTCCCAGCTGAAAGAGTCTGCTCTGAGGTCTGATGGCATGCCAGCACAGTCCAACCACTGAGAACTCACTGCCTCTGGGCTTAGACCATTCTCCCTATGCATACATTATACAAATGAGAATAACCATTCTGAAACCTGAAGAATACACTGAAAAGCAGGGTTGTGTAGGACAAAAGGGCTTGGAGTATATAGAGCACAGGGTTAGGTTATAAGGACAAAGGGGTTGGGGTATATAGACCACATGGTTAGGTTGTAAGGACAAAAGGGTCAGGGTATATAGACCACATGGTTAGGTTGTAAGGACAAAAGGGTCAGGGTATATAGAGCACAGGGTTAGTTATAAGGACAAAAGGGTCAGGGTATATAGAGCACAGGGTTAGGTTGTAAGGACAAAGGGGTTAGGGTATATAGAGCACGAGGTTAGTTATAAGGACAAAAGGGTCAGGGTATATAGAGCACAGGGTTAGGTTGTAAGGACAAAGGGGCTAGGGTATATAGAGCACAAGGTTAGGTTGTAAGGACAAAGGGGTTAGGGTATATAGAGCACAGGGTTAGTTTGTAAGGACAAAAGGGTTAGGGTATATAGAGCACAGGGTTAGGTTGTAAGGACAAAAGGGTCAGGGTATATAGAGCACAGGGTTAGGTTGTAAGGACAGAAGGGTCAGGGTATATAGACCACATGGTTAGGTTGTAAGGATGAAAGGTCATTGAATCGCCACCAATGTATGGGGATAATCTGGAGTGCTGCAGGAAAGCAATACTGGCACAAATAGAACTTGAGATATCTTACTGGAGTTGTGGGAAAACCTCAAAGAGCATGTTGATGAACTGCTGGGTTAAAACTAGCTGGCCTCGATACCGATTGACATAGGAACGGATAAACTTAAGTAACTGCGGCGATCCGACTTTGACAGACAGGTGCTGAAGGAAAAAGTAACCCTGCACGATAAAAAACAAACAAAAAACAAATGTAGGTTATCTTACTAAAAACTTCTCACGATATTTGAATTCAAATATTAGATCACACAGAGTGATGGCAGCTTATGTTGTCAACTTTCCTTTCAAATGTCCTTTTCCTTGTTGGAAATTAATGTTAAACTAGAACAGCGAAGCTATCATAGCTCGCTACAACCTAATTATTTACAGTAAACAATTGAATGTAGATACATAGTAAATGTACAGTCTATGTACAATATCTAAAAACTTTAACATTTCTATACTGTCTTTCCTTATAATCAATTTCAAGAGTGTAAACTCTAATTTTTGGTTGCAGAGATGAATTTTATTATGTTCCAACAGAATTAGAATCACTGAATTTTATTTAAGTTTGAATAAAAAGAAACTGTAACATCTGAATGCGGACAGACAGGCAGACAAACGGACGGACGGACAGACAGACATTGGTATTACATAGGCTTGCACTGCTTCGCAGCTCGCCCAAAAAAGATGCATTCACTATGTGTAATCCCCAAACTGCTGCAGACGGATTGAAATGCTGTTTGCATCGGAGTGAAAGTCGGCGTCGTAATCTCGACAGGTCAGCAGCACCCACCTTCAGGTAGTGGACTTGCTGGAACCACTTGTCCTGATTCAGTCCATTCTTGACGTAGGCTGGCTTGCTTCCGCCGGAGCCTGCATGGTTCACGGCGTTGGTTCCACCCATGGGTCGCATGATCTGCAACTCGGCCGAGGTGTTCTGTAACTCCTGCTGCAGCACTTTGAAGCGGATCAGCGCCTTCAGGTTGGACCAGTCCTTGAACTGCTTCTCGGACAGCTGCAATGCAAACCGCAAAGGAGGTTTAGTCAGTGATGTTGCACTTTCCATTGCAGACAGTTCTTGAGTCTGCCAACAATACCTGTGAGCAACCAGCTTGTCGCTATGTGTCTGCAAAGTGATACCCGGTATACAAAAATGTTGCAAACTGCTTACTGACTAAAATTACCAAAATGCAAATCTCAAAATTTAGTGGGCCTGACGTTTCGATCCTAGCAGGACCTTTGAGGAAGGTCCTGCTAGGATCGAAACGTCAGGCCCACTAAATTTTGAGATTAGTTATTGATTTAGTAAAAAATAAGAGATCCTGGTGTTTTGATCTCAACTGGACCTTTCTCAAAAGCAGAAAAGTCCTGCTAGGATCATGCTCTCTAAATAATTGAGATTTGCATTTTGGTAAAGCAGTCTGCGATCATTTAGTTTGACTTCAATCATCATATCATCTATATGTAATTACCTAAATTATAGGTAATGCAACTAATGTGGACTCTGGTCACTGTAGAGAAATAGGTTCCTGTGCCTTTCTAATGGGGGCTGGGTAGCATGGGTTCTAGACCACAATTCAGAGGCAGTCCCATATGAGCACACAGGGCACTGAGTCTGGTACCTTCTCGGCCAGGCCGTGGATAGGATCCTCCAGGAAAGTAGCAAATCCTTCACTCAGCCATTCCTCGGTCCAATCCTCTGCACCAATCAGCAGCCCGAACCAAGCGTGCATGATCTCGTGCGCCAAGCGAGGGCAGAAACTCCGGTCGCCTGGCAACAGGGTTTGCGAGACGAAGACGAGGCTCGGACTTTTGGGCGCAAAGCGCGATTTTTGAAAAACAAGAAGCAAAAAAAAACAAAAACAATGTTTCAAAACTAAGCTTTCTTAAATATAAAAGTGTTACAAAGGTCTATGAGGTAAATAACATTAAGTGATACTGATTTTAATGTTATGAAATTCTTACGTTCAAAAGGGGTTTGGCCAGTTTGTGAAAATGTTGACAATTAGTACAGGATGCCACCACAAACTTTTTGATTTTTTTTTTCCGTTTTGAGGACAAACCTGGCAAGACCAAGACTGGCAAAACACTTGGGCATGACCAGAACGTCTAGGCGTCGGAAGGGATGGGCACCGAGGACCTCGTAGCTAGCAGCCAGGTAGCGAGGCAGTAGGTGAGCAAACTCCGCCTCCACAAAGTGCAAGATGGAGGGTGGGGAGAAGAGACGAGAAGGCAGTGTGGCTGACTGTGAGCTACGGTAGGAAGAACAGAGACAAGGCTTCCAAATATTCGAACGGCCAAAAGGGTAGGAAATTGAAAAAGCACAAAAAGACACCACACCACCAGGACTTTGAAGATTTCCAAACACACTTTTTCAAGCAAAAAAGGAAAGGTCAAATTACTTGGGAACTGGACTTGAACCAGAGACCTCTGGCTGACAGTGCCAGTGATCTAACCATCTGAGCTATCAAGCCCCCAGGTAAGGGCCTTCCAAGATGGAAACATTGGCTAATTGTGAGGGGGGGGGAACACACAAAAATCACAAAATGGGATCAGTTCTTTTGGTATACTGGAAAAATTTCAACAAAAATTTGAGTGGACCAGGATTTGAACCCGGACCCTCTGGTTTGATGTATGATCATCTACCTCCTGAGCTCTTCGGATATTGTGTGTGTGTGTGTGTGGGCTTCCAGAATAGTAAAAGATATGTTTAGGGGCTTGAATGTTAGTCTATGGCAACTGTTCCACGCCTATGTTTACCTGTCTCCTGGGATGGGCGTCGACTGGTTCTGTGTCTGGGGAATGTTGACCGATCTCCACTGACCAATGGCTAGTGCAAGGACTGAGCAGGGTAGAGGCATTGCGGTGCTATGATACCGATGTGACACCAAGCCTGCCATTAAAGAGGAGAGAACCCGCATTGTCAAAAATTGAAAGAGCTTTCTGTCTACCAAACTACTATTGAGTCAAGGAGCATCTAACCAATGCCTACTCAGACTCCATGAATGTACTTTCTCCACACTGGCCTGTCTGACATAGCAGATTCTAGTGGCATTCAGACCTGTGCCTCTCTTCAGCATGTCTACATACAGATATAGGTGATTCTATGCCAACCACACCTTCTAGCACTTCCACTAGTTCTGGCATACAACTAATTCAGAAAGCATTTAACCAATGCCTACTCAGACTCCATGAATGTACTTTCTCCACACTGGCCTGTCCAGCATGGCAGATGTCAGTACATTAGTGTCATCAAGACCCGTGCCTCTCTATGGCATGTTTACAATAGATTTAGTTGATTCTCGACTCATTGACCGTCTAGCACTCTCTTAAGTTGGCTGCTGAAAATAGAGTGGGCAATGCAGTAAGTTTGGAATGCCTCAGATGATGAAACTGACCCCTGGGATCAAAAGTATGAAAGCCCTTTCTTAAGAACACCATCAGGGGATCAATGCCAAAGAGCCACTTTAAAAAGATGCTTAGCACAAAATTTCTTCCAGGGTTAAACCAAGATTGCCAACCACATTTCATGTGATACTTATTGCATTAGATTTGCAATCAAATACCAGGAACTAAGACAAAAAACGCAAGTGGAACTCAAGCTACTGTATTAAGCCGCTCTACGGTACTGGGTCCAAGTCTCAAAATTTTCTTACCGTTTGACTCTGGCGTCGTGACTGCATCATCATCTCCGCTCATGAGGACTACAAACTCCTTGGGTGCGGTGATCTTGGCCTGCCAGGTAGCTAAGGCGCCAGGGGGTTCTTGGCAGGGGAAGAGGGACCGGTTATTGATCCAGGCCCCCGGCGTGAACACACACTCACTGATGTAGCAAAACCAAACCAAGATCAAAACAAATCAATGGAGAAACGAAACACCGGTAAACAAATTGAGAGGGTCATTCTTGCAGGACCTTCCTTGAAGACAAAGTACCAAGGATGAAAAGAGTAATAA
Organism: Luidia sarsii; assembly: GCA_949987565.1. Taxonomy (NCBI): domain Eukaryota; kingdom Metazoa; phylum Echinodermata; class Asteroidea; order Paxillosida; family Luidiidae; genus Luidia; species Luidia sarsii. The sequence goes on from OX465113.1 coordinate 4,919,721, forward strand.
GCAAAAATGGCACAAACGTCTTACTGATTGAAATTACCAAAATGCAAATACAAAAATTACGAGGGCCTGACATTTCAATCTTTGCAGGACCTTTCTCAAAGGCAGAAAGGTCCTGCTAGACCCTCCTGAATTTTGATTTCAAACAAATACATTGTAAAATAAAAACTGAAGGGGAACATTTGAAATTTTTCCAGCCTTTGATGAAGGTCGTCCTGCGAGGATAAAACAAAATTAGGCCACTAACTACAATGTTGCATTTTACCACAGGTCCAACGGGTTGGTAAGCATCTATCTTTGAGAAAGGTCCTGGTAGGATCAAAGCATCAGGCCCACTAAATTTTGAGGGTTGGTAAGCAGTTAGCAACAGATTTACAATTTTTGTTCTTGATTTTAAAACAAAATGGCAAAGAAAATTTCACTGGACCAGAACTTTAACTCAGTCAAGACCTTTGGTGGTGCGCTGACTGGCCCCCAGCCCAGAAAAGTGAGTTGCCACCAACATAAGGGCTGGATAACTCAGGTAGTAAAAGCAATGTTGTTACGTAAACCAGCAGTCTGGAGTTCAAGGCCCGGTCCACTCAGGTTTTCTTTGCTATTTTTCAAATCATTTACAAAAATTAACAAAAATTGGATATCAACAACCATTCCCTGGGACAACTCAATCAAAGTTTCCTGTGACAGAGAACCTTTAACCTCCCTTGTGACCAGAACCACCCACCCTTGTAACACAAAGACATGACTATGATCAACACAACACAAAGGACAAAGTCAATCCATGACTGAAAAAAACTAGGCATTTTGTGTGTGACGAGAGGATTTGACTTACTTCCCGCCTTGATCGTAGGACCACATGAGGGATCTGCCCTCGGGCTTGGTCTTGTATTTGATGAGGAGTGTGGCAGGAAAGTCTTCAGGACTGCGGGCTCCTTCCTTCCACACCTTGAGGCACCAGGGCTCCACGCTGAACTGCAAGGCTTGACCTAGACGCCCTACCCCGTCCGGCGGTGTCTCTCCATTCTCCGGGGCCACCCTGGCCGAGTTCTGGGCAGCGTCGGCTGCATTAGCCGCACCCGTGGAGAGATGGCGATCCTTACGGGCTGTGGCTTGGGAGGTGGAGTCCTTACGCTTGTTGGGGAGGATCTCGTGAGCCGACTCCACCGTGATGTCACAGCTGTCTAGGATTAGTACAAAGTTGCCGCGGGCATCAGTGGCATAGCCGCCTCTGCTCTCCGCTCGGCCGTTGCGACGCCCTGTCCCACCCTCCCGCCTCTCTCCCGGTGGCTCAAGGAAGAGAGTGACACTCCCAGAGAAGGTGTGCATCTCAAAGTGCACGGCCAAGTCCAGCACGTAGTGTCGGACGCGGATGACGTCGCTGTTAGCCATGAGCGGCAGGTCCTTGGTTGGATCCATGGCTGTCTCCCTCTCTTCCTCTCGTTCACACGCTGACGGACTGGAGCACAAGAGTACCTCGCAGGATGTGCTCAAAGACCGCACATTGCACGGACTTGTCTCTACAGAGTAGGGTAAGACAACACACAAAATTCCACGTATTTCATTATTAAACTGGCAGAACGTTTGAAATACTCTGACTGTTTTCTTAAGTGCTAGGGCCTTTCAACAGGGCTTGATTTGACCAAAGGAACTCTTTACTCAATGTGACACTGTGGCTAGCATTGGCGATGGACGCACACACAGCCTCATTTTCGTTCAGATACTGCTGACAATTTGCTGGACATAATCCTCACTACAGCAGCTTGGGGATGACACAAAGTGGATGCAGCTTTTTAAACAGGATTCTCGAACAGTGAAAAAGTACCAACACACTGGCAAGCTGAGCTAACACCTGAGCTATCCAGTTCTTAGCTGGGTCCCTGCCCAAATAGTATTCTTTATCTTCCATAGTAGTAGTGGTAATGCCTATAGGTTTTCAGGCATATCTTCAGCTTCTCTGGAACTTTTTCAATGTATCAGAATTAAATGTTTGACGGGGTACCCGACTACTTAATCGTTTTATTAAATTTTATTAAACAATCAATGCACATTTTTCAAAAGACCGGGACTTGAACCCAAGACCTTGGGCTTAACACACCAGAGGTCTCAGGTTCATGTCCCAGTCCAATCAAATTCTCGTTTCTATTTAAAATTTGTTTTTTTCCCGTCCTTTGTTTAAAAATTGAGTTGTTCATGTGATAACACATTGATGGAGCAAATAACACTAAGTACTTAAGATCTGAGAAGGCTTTCTGAGAAGGTTTTTCTGAGAAGGTTTACTTGAGAAGGTTTTCAAAGTTCAAACAATTTGGAAAAATGCCAAAGAAACCTTTGACTGACTTTGGTTTTTTACCCAAGACTTCTTTGCAAGGAACCTTGCAAAATCTTCAAGATCTTGAAGAGAAAAAAAAATGGCTTCAAATTTGCATCCAACAGTGCCTTCGCATACTGTTCTCAAACTAAGACTAATCTTGAGAGTCGAGATTTATGCGGTGCATTCGATAAGCTTCCCCGGGTCTACCCTGGTCAGCTCTGGGTTGCTCTGGCCTCATTAGCCCAGGGCTAACTTATCCAGTGTAGAAGCGGTGTCACTTGGGAGTAAGCCCGGTCGACATGGGGAAGCTAATGAAACACACCAATTGTCGATTCAACATCAGAGATGATTATTTACTAATTACAGATGGCCTGACGTTTTGATCCTAGCAGGACCTTTCTCAAATACAAAGGTTCTGCTACTTAGTGCGAGGATCGAAATGTCAGGCCCTCTAACTCTTGAGATTTATGTATTGCAGGTCATTTTAGTCAGTGAGCAGTTTGCCATTCAGTTTTTGTAAGTTAACTTCATGTACACTCTGTTAAATGATTATTCGATGAACGTCTGCCTTAAGCTCTGGATTAGAAGCAACAAACTGGGTCAGAATACCAAATGGCCTCGGAAGTAGTCCAAAATTCAAAATTATTCTAATATTACATATGGTGGGAAAAAAACATTGCTGGTTGACAGGTGACTTATGCAAAGACAGGTGGATTCAATACTTCTTAATCCAAATCTAATTAATTGCACCAAAAGTACACTTTAATTATCCAAAGGCCCAAATTAGACTCAATCAATGTATAAATCTCTGCGTCCAATCTTCTAGTAGTTCTACTGTTTGACTGGTTCATAAAAACTAAAAGTACAAATTATATAAAGAGAATTTGGATGAGATTCAAATAATTTTTGAACATTTGCTCTGCTCTTAACGTACATCGAGCCTCGGAGGTTCCTAAAATATCATAATTATTTAATATTTTAATTAATATTGTTACTTGTATTTTTTTAAATAAGTTATAATAATCATGTTGTATGTTATTTTCTATAACTTATAACTATAAGTCCAATGCAAATGTACTCTAAAATAATCTGTCTCAACAGCACATAAATCATAATTGTCAAGTAAATAATTCCCTGTACAGCTGGTAATGTCATTAATATACCGTAAAATTATCCCCATACAAAGGTGACACCGAATGATTAATACATAAAATAGAAATGTGACCACCCCTCTAAATCGTAATTAAAAATGGATTTATTTTTTTTCAAAACAATCAACAATGTTGATTACCGCGAAATTGTGTAACACTTTCAAAGTCTCAAAGTTAAATGATCATGTCTAAAAGCCCAAGTTAGCATGTCAGGATATCTGGGGAAAGTTTGAGACGCACCAAAAGCGGCAAATCTGGGATTTCTATTGAAATGGAGTTTGTCAACAATAAACGAACCAGGTTTTCCCGTCCGATAGCGTCACATCGGATTTTGGTGGTTCAAGTCGGGCGTTAGCTGGTTTCCGCTACCTGTCTCCTAAATTAGTCAGCGGTTATTGATAGAGTGAGGGCCGCGGAGTACCAGGGAAGCGCCAGGGTACACTGACCTTTGACCTTATCACCGAGATCATGCTGAACACAGGGTGAGCGTCATGTTGTCCCAAATAGGCCTCGTTACGGCCGAAGTAGGTTTATTCCTTCTGTGGCTGCATTTGCTATACTTCATTTTATAGGTTACGCTGTGCTGATCAATAAAAAAACTTGAACGCGAGCACTTTTTTGCGTTTTACTGTGGGTATTATTAACTGTGCCGAGGATCCATTAGCGTTGCGTGAGAGTGAATGCTATCGATGTGTATTTCCGACATAGTGCTTGAAAAATGTGAGGGCGCGCTACATACCGTACGTACATGTGAACATGTACAGTACACATTATTGTACAGTACAATTCATGTACATGTACATTGTGTACTTACTGTACTGTACAGTTTCCTCCAGTAACCGGTTTTCGACGATATAAGGACTTTTCCTCAAACTGAACAATGTGCACGAAAGTATCGCACTAAAAGAGGTCTCAGTCACTTTCACCACACCACAGACTATTAGAATAATCATGTAGAATGTTGATCAAGCCTCTCACCATGGAGGAATAAGGAGAGATCCTCCATGCTCTCACTTCCGTAAGATTACCCGGTTTTGTTGATGTCCACGGCGCACCACGCAGTAAGCATCGTGACCTATTTTCGACGGTGGTGTTTAGTAAGGTGTCCCAGTGCAGCCAAACGCAAAATAAATTCTTAAAATAACTCAAAATGCTGTGTAGCACTGTAAAATTCTTCCCTGTATGTTCTTTTGGTTCATATTTCGGGGGGGGGGGGGGTTGACACTGCTTCTAACACTTTCCTCAAAGCATTCATAATTTATGCTTAAAACTTATTGGTTTGCATTAATTTTGTCCCATTGCCCTAAGCCACTTTGAGATGGGGAAGTTGGATTGACTTTTTGTTATCACCCTTTCCCTTCATGCTACCCTCTCCTTTCCCATCCTTTTCCAAATCATCCAAATCAAACTGTCCTCATAATAATAAGGAAATAGATTTAATCACCATAATGAATCAATCAAATTGAGAATAATTTTCTTTAAATGTGAAAAGAAGTTTATTTACGGTAACTGAAAGATATATTTTAACTTTTTTTAAATTTGGATCTTCAAGTAAACCATAGAGGTGAAATATGGTAGGGCGGTATCTATGAGTATGAGTGACATATGAAACATTTCTGCTGTGTAGATCTGACATTAGATCATACAAAAACCAAGACTGCTCTGACCCAGAAGAACTGTTACTGTGTTAACTTAAAAGAAAGACAATCAATCATACGCTTTCCACGGTCATATTTTAATTTTTAAATGCCCTCGTAGTTCAAAACTGTCAAAAACTCATTAAACTAAACACAGTGGCACTGCAGTCATCCGTTTGGTTCCCTCACTTGAAAGTATTCCATCAGCATTGCAGGCTGGTTGAACCAGACTATTATTAAGTAGTCGGGTAGTTGATAGTCTGGTTCCAAGAGCTAAACAAATATTGTTAAGTCAGGGAACCACATGGATGACTGCCGTAAACACAGCCACTGCATTAAGTAAAATAATATTGTTTACTTTATTATAGCACTGTACTGTACTTCCTTTGTGTCTGTTCCAGGCCCTGCCACAGAGTTGGCAAATAGATTCTGTAAGATTAAAGATCGCAGCACAGTGCTTATCTCAGAGTGATCTTTGATCAGCCCATATGACACTGCACTTTGGTGTAAGCATTAATTGCCATTGCATTGATGTGAATCTAGTTCACTCCTACGTGTGTCATTGGAAGCATTGGACATAACCCTTTAACTGCAGTCTGTCAGGCCATTTTGCAGAAATGCATCCAAAGCCTAGGAATACTGGGTGGGTAACACTTTAGTATTAGTTCATGTGCTGAGTTAAAGGCCCAATACAACATTGGGAAGATCGGAAAACATCGATGTTCACAGATTTCCTTCTAATTTACACAGTTTGTAGATGGTCATGATAGAATCCTTATGTTAAAATCTTACGGTCTGGGATGCTGTACTTCTCGAGAAATCTTTACTCAAACATCGACAAATAGTTTATCACTACAGAACGGTGCAAAACCGTGACTTTTTTTTTTCCTTATTCTACTTTCAAAACATTCCAAAAAAGGAAATCCTGCAAAAGTCAGAGAAAGTTACTTTAACACACAAACTGTGGCTATCTTTTGACCTTTACCAACGTTGTATAGGGCCTTTAAGCATAATTTTGATTAGTTCCATGTAACGCTTTATTTCCCGTAAGTTGGACACAAGAGTAAGTGTCGGTCATTGATGTTGTTACCCACAGGAAACTAGCAGGGCGTACCCTGTTCATCACAGGGGCAAGTCGTGGCATTGGTAAGGCCATTGCGCTGAAGGCTGCAAAGGATGGCGCTAACATCGTCATCGCTGCCAAGACGGCAACAGCCCACCCCAAGCTGCCAGGAACCATTTACACCGCAGCCAAAGAGAGTAAGGTCCAGTATTGATAGGTTGTGTAACAGCAGGGATTTCATCAGATGGTATCTGTGTTTGATGATGGTCATTGCTATAAAGCAAGCTTGTGCATTTTCACTTCACACTAACATCAGCCTTGTAGTGCAAGGTGTCATTTGGTCAGTCTGACACTGCTGTCTCTATCTGTGGTTGGACGTTTGTACATGTACAGCAGAGCGGTCCATCCAGCGACAAAAAACTAGTTTGATGATTTGTTTCTAAGGCATCTAAGGGTCCGGTGGAATTTTTCTTTGCACAGCTCATGGAAGTGATTGTGGATATGTTCATTATACAGTAGAATGTCACTATAACAAATGGCGATATACCGAACATTAGGCTATAACGAACATGCCCTTTTGCTCCCGATTTGTGTGTACAAAATATTTTCCCGCAACTGCTATAACAATCGATCGCTATATACCAAACAATTTTCATGGATCCCGGGATGTTAATTATACTTATACTAGTCACGTTCCACTGTAAATCATAAAACAAATTATCTGTAAGTAATCTTGCCAGTGCCACAGGCTGCTTTATAAAATCCAAATCTACCTCATGACTCGGCCAGCTTGGTGGTCAAGTGGACAGTGGTTAAGACATTTGATATATGAGACGGCTTATCAAAGTATGTAGTGAGATGGGCCACCCAACTGTTCAGTATTCAATGGACTGTATTGTTGCTTGGTTGACTCTAGTTGAGGATGCCGGTGGGAAGTGTCTGCCCTGTGTGGTGGACATTCAGCATGAGGACCAGGTACAGTCAGCTGTGGACCAAGCAGTCAAGACCTTTGGGGGCATTGACATCCTGATCAACAATGCGAGCGCCATTGCCCTGACTGGTACCCTGCAGACGCCCATGAAGCGCTACGACCTTATGAACAACATCAACACCAGGGGAACCTACATGGTGTAAGTAGTCCCCGCCCGAAATCATGCCCCATCTGAAATCTATCCATCTGTGTTAGCTTGCATGTTTGGCCTGATGGTTGAGGAAGGGTCGAGGAGGGACCTAGTGACACTCCAGTCATGAATCCAATGCCAATAACCTCCACTGGCTTCACTGGAAAGCTTTTACTGGGTTTAATAGGTGCATGGACTTAGAAAAGGGTTCGTCTGGAGTGGTTGCCCCCTGAACAAACATCAGTTGGAAGTGTCTTGTGTCAGTTGAAGAGCAACCAGACTTACCGGTACGTTTTAACTTCCCACCATTTTGGTTCATCTGGCCTGCTTGTCTGGTTGCTTGTCATTTTCCAATTCAAAGAGATGACAACAATTAAATCACCATACATACCATAATGAACAGAGGCTTAATTCCAATAAAGATCATTTGTTGCTCTTGATATACCTCTCCTCAGTATTTTTATTGGGGTTCGGGAGATTTCATTGAAAACTCGCAGGCAGAACCAATGAGTGAAATACTTGAAGGTTTGCATGGTGGAAATGAAGTGACACCATGTAGCACTTCTCTTTCAAGAAAGAGTGTGGCTCTGAAAAGAGCCGGTAACTCTTTTCAGAGCCACACTCCTTATCGAAAGAAGGTGCTACATGGTGTCTCCGCAAACCTTCCTCTTAGACGATTGCTATACCACCAAGAAATGATGTTGATCTTGCCTGTAGTTTTTGGAAACCATCCCAACTGGCCAGCTGGGACAGATGTGGATGGCCTCCCACTGGCGTAAATATTTAATGTCATGTTGTCACAGGGCCACTGCTTATTCAGAATCATGCACAGGTCTGTGACTTTGTGAGTAGCTCCGAGAATTGGTTGGGCTCGGTTGTGGTTCTTTGCTGTCTAGGTCCAGAACATGTCTGCCGCACCTGAAGGAAGGCAAGAACCCGCACATACTGAACCTGAGTCCACCCCTAGCCATGCAGCCAAGATGGTTCAAAGGACATGTGGGTAGGTACAAATTGGTAGGATCATGTTACGGAAACTCCTGTCTGAAGTGCTAATGCAAACCCATTGTGACATACATGTATCATTCCAATTGAAATCACTTATGAAACTATAAAGATACCGGTAATGTGAACAGGTTTAAAAAGCTACATCCATTTTTGGGGACGCCTGAACAAGGTTTGCAACTAAGTTTTTCCTGCATCTTATTGAGATATTTGGCAGTGAATGAATGCTTTGGACTGGCATCCCCACCCTGGCAAAGATAATTAATTATTTGGGAAGGCCACCTCCTAAGAACTTGATAACTTTGGTGGTGAAAGCGCTGGCATGCAAAATCATGATGTTTGTATGATTTCTGTGTGACTCCCTGCCTTTGCTCTCGTGTGGTGTACCCATCACACAGTCAATAATTTCCGGATTTGGGGGAATAAATATTCTGAGTCACGTTTTTTCATGGTTTTTATGTTTGTCTTACTTTTGGCAGCTTACTCCATAGCCAAGTATGGCATGTCCATGTGTGTGCTGGGCATGGCTGAAGAGTTTAAAGAAGATGGGATTGCAGTCAATGCTCTTTGGCCCAGGACAGGTAAATAGTTCACAGTGTCTCCTTTGAAATTGTCAAATAAAACCACTCCTGGTGAAGTACAGGGCCTGATGTTTCTATCTATGAAAAGCAGAAAGATCCTTTGATAAACGTCCTGATAGAATCAAACTGTCAGGCCCTCTACATTTTTAGAATGTTCAATTGTCATTTAAATCATTAAAGCCCCTACACAACATTGGTAAGATCGAAAAACAGAAATGTTCAAATATTTACATGAAACTTATACAGTTTGAAGATGGTAGAAACCTCTCACTGAAATATTGCATTTGGGTAATTTTAGTCAGTAAGCAGTTTGCAACATTTTTGTATATCACTTTTGAAATATTTCTGCCTAAAATGTTGTATTTTGGGAGAAATGAGTACAAAAAACAGTTTACGTCTCAACAAGATCTAAACTATTTTTCGGAACAGTACGGCGTTGAATGCTGCATTTTTGCGAAACAAATGAAGCAATTTTCTCGAGACTCGGTTGGCGGATTGAGCTAAAATGTTCACAGGTGTGCTATTTCATGCATATGTTGGGACAGACAACGTATGGATGCTATTCTTTGACCTCGACCAATGTTGTGTAGGGACTTTAAGCAGTATTGTTTGGTAAACATTTTGATTTTAACAGTAACATGCAAAAATTTTGCAAAGTGCTTGCTAACTAAAATGACCAAAATGCGAATATCAAAAATTAAAGGGGCCTGACGTTTTGATCCTAACAGGTCCTTTCTCAAAGGCAGAATCAAGAAGCAGATTCTGCCTTTGAGAAAGGTCCTGCTCGGATCGAAATGTCCGGCCCTCCTGATTTTTGATGTGGATTTTGAGAAAGGTCCTGTCAGGATCGAAATGTCCGGCCCTCCTGATTTTTGATGTGGATTTTTATTTTAGATAGAAACAATTGAGTTGCATTTGTTGTAAAGATATCTGCCTGTATTATATTGTGGTTCTCCACAGCTATCTGGACAGCAGCGTTGAGTATGCTTGCAGGGGAAGATGAGGCTTCGCGGAAGATGTGCCGTACCCCAGAGATCCTGGCCGATGCAGCCTACACCATCCTGAGCAAGGACAGCAAGTCCTTCACGGGCAACTTTGCCATCGATGAGGATTTGCTGAAGGCTGAGGGTGTGAATGACTTGGACCAGTATGCCTGTGTACCAGGTAAGGGAAAGCCAATTGAAAATGTTGCTTTATTAGAGAGTCTGATCTTTCCAGAGCACGGTTGGTTGAAAATTTGCCAGGTCAGGTAGATGGTCTAGCTGGTAAATTTAGAAAGAAAAAAAATCAAAACCTGCTTAATGGACATCTTCCTTCTTTTCTGAAACTCTTCCAAATGTTATGAGCTGATGCTGTGAAGTTAAAGTTTTTTATAATAAAAATCCTTAAAATTAAAGTTTGTCATAGTACAAGTCCTTATCAAGTTAAAGTTTTCATTTGTGTTGCTATGCACCAGGCACTACAAATCCAGGCACCTCTTTTTTCATAGTTCTAAACAAGGACTCTTTTCAGTCTACCACAAAACAATTCGTAGCATGACAAAAGCCACACAGACATCCAATAGCGACAGATTTGATTTTGCATAGAGTACTTATTGATTAAATAAGACTTAAGGCTTTGCATGGTGGGTGAATCAATATAGGAAGTTTGCGGTGACACCGTGTATAAGGTCTCTTAAAGGAAGAGGTGTGGTTCTGAAAAGAACCCGAGTGGTAACTCGACGTTTCGACCAATATGCTCTGGCCGTCATCAGGAGAATGTCTTGAACTCGGTGGTGGAACTCCCTTACGATAATCCTCCCCAGTAGATTATCTTTCCCGCCTTCCCGCCTCAGCGACCACCAGCACATAAGGAGTTCCACCACCGAGTCCAAGACATTCCTTTAAGAAACCTTATACATGGTGTCACCGCAAACCTTCCTATGTTACTTATTGATTAATATCACAGGTATTTATCGTTCCAGATTGTTTAGTGAGTTTGAAAATGGCACACGATTCCAGAAACCCGATTGGCAGTCATGGGCACTGAAAAGTAGCCCGGTAGAAAGTGAGTATAATGGATCTTTGGCTACCTATCTTCGCTTGTCTTTCTTCAAGGTAACGAGCTGATGCCGGACTTTTTCCTCCCTGACGAGGATCCGGCAGCCATTGAGCAGATGGTCAGGCGTGGAGGGAGCCAGGCTATCGGTGGGGCAGCCAGCGGGTCTTCCAGCGGTGTCAGCAAGGTGTTTGAGAGCATCCAGGGATTACTGGGGGCAACCTACGTCCAGAGCACACAGGCCACCTTCCAGTTTGAGCTCAAAGGTGGGTCATCTGCTGCACCGTCCATTCCACTTCACGTGGAAGCAGTTCGAGACTTTTGAGAGGCGTGCTGGCTATATGACAGGTGTATGATGACAATTTGTCACAAAATGGGATAACGGCTGGCAATATGCCAGATGTATGATGACAATTTGTCACAAAATGGGATAACGTTACCCAGAAATGTTGCAAACTATTTGTTTACCAAGTACCGACTTGAATGGCCAAAGTATGAATCTCAATAATGTAGAGCGTCTAACGTTTCAATCTAAGCAGGACCTTTCTCAAAGGCAGAATCAGCCATTGAGGAAGGTGCCACTTTGAGTGAACCGACTGTAAAATATAATTTAGAAATTGATTGATGTCATTTTGATGCCGTTCTATCATACCACTCTTCTGACCCACAGGTGCCGAGTCTGGTCAGTGGTACCTTGACCTTAAGAACGGCGAGGGCGGTGCAGGACAAGGCCCAGCCCCGGAAGGGTCCGCCGATGTCGTCATGACGATGGACTCGGACGATTTTGTCAAGATGTTCCAGGGTGAGCTGAAGCCCACGGCCGCCTTCATGTCTGGCAAGCTGAAGATGGACGGAGACCTGATGAAAGCCATGAAGCTCGAGTCCTTGATGAAGAAGATGCCTCAGGCAAAGCTCTGAGGAGGAGCGGGAGGGAGAGGATAAGGGAGGATGGGAAAGGGGAAGGAGAAGAGGAGATAGCAAGGAGGGGAGGGTGGGGGAAGGGGAGCAGAGGAAGGAGAAAAGGGAACAAAGAGAGGGAAGACAGGTGGGGAAAGAGAATGGGAGGGGGGTTGGGACGAGGAGGAAAGGAGGGAGAGGGGAGGAAAGAAAAGAAGGGGTAGAAAGAGTAGGAGAGGAAGGGGAAGGATGACAAAGCACTGGGGCTTGGTCCCATTTAAATGGCTATGACTCTGGCCATGAGGGCTGACTGCACAAAAGCATAGAGAACCCCTGTCAAAGCCGTAGCCGTTGCTTTGGTTCTTACCTACCCTGGCCTCACTGGGGCGGATAAGTGGGTCAAACATTCATGGTTTTGACAAGACCAATAATTGATTGTGTAATGGCACAACCAATGCAAGCACAATGGATGGATTATTCGTTTGTTTCATTCTTAAACACTTTTGCTGAACAGTTTGTGAGTGTAACATAACCTGCTTTTACAGAAATGAGAGTCAAGTTGGAATTATAAACACAAACATTTATTACTTTTTTTCATAGCACCATAGCATTCCAGCAGGGTACAATGCATGGTAGTTTTCTTAAATACTTGGTACAATGAAATTGAAAGCAGGGGGACAATTCAGCTCTCTACTTTGTGGTTGTTGTTTTTTCACCATGCATCACCTCTAAATTAATGATGTCATCATAATTTAAACAATTGTTTTGACATTTCTACTGTTAAATGCCCTTTTTTGGGGGGGGTCTACACATTTAAAGTAAAGCATAAGACCAGAAATGTTAGAAAAGAATTATTAAGAATGTAGTACATGTAATTCATTACATCACTGTATTCCTCTGGGGCAAATCACTCCATTCCAAAATCATTTGATGGCCTTAAATACTAAAGGCAGCATATGCTGTGGAATATCATACACACCGGTGGTAAGCTCAGATGGAATTTGACATTTTGTTTTTCCATTCAAACAAGTCACCACAAGCAGTGAAATTCCTTTGCAATATTCAGACTGGGTAAAACGTGTGTTTGTAGTGGTGACGGTATGTTATATTTCTGTGACTTTACATCAATAAACAGAGTGGGCTGTATAGAAATAATGTCAATTTGTCTGGATGACGGTCATTTCATTCACATGTCCCTTAGTACCCTGTGTCCTGGGGTTGCTTGATCGATATCATAATTTGGGTTTGCGCTGATTATAGTATAGTATCAGGTTGACTACAGTAACGTGCACAAATGTTGCAAACTGCTTACTGACTAAAATGACCCAAAAGCAAATATCAAACATTAGGAGGGCCTGACGTTTCGATCCTACCTGTAGCAAGTCCTGCTAGGATCGAAACATTAGGCCCTCCTAATTGTTGGTATCGGGTCGATTGTAAAATATTGGGTATTTGTTGCAGCACTTACCACTCACCACCATTATCTAGCAATGGTTTTAATCATTATCGCCATTTTTCAAAAATGGTTATAAGTTCCCAGTCAATTTTCCCTTTATTTGTTTGACTTAAAATCTAAAGCCTCGTTAAAAACCTCTCAAAATAATGATGCATTATTTTAATGGCACTAAAGAGATATAAGCACTTGTGCAGAATCTCCTTTTATTTCTCAAGAAGACCATACTTGTAAGCACGTCAAGTTTATACTTGAGTTCTTTTTAGAACCACACTTCTTTCTATACGTGTTGTTACCACAAACTACACCATGTGAAGTCATTACTCTAGAAATGAATTGATTGTTTTTAGATAAATGTAAGGAAAATTGTGTGGACAATCTTAAACAATTCATGAACAAATCTAAGAAAATGGGACTGGACTGACTCTTAAACTCATGCATCTATCACCTGGGCATTCAACTTATTTAAAACCTTAAGTGCTGAGAGCTGGTACACAAAACCAGACGTCTCGGGTTTAAGTCCCAGTCCAGTCCGTTTTCTTCGCCATTTCTCAAAATTCTTCCAAAGTTCCCAGTCATTTTTTTCCTTAGCTTGACTGTAAAACCTTAGGTAATAAAAAAAAGGGCTTACAGACTTAAATAACCAGAATGCAAATCTCAAAAATTTCAGAGGGCCTGACATTTCAATCGTGGCACGACCTTTCTCAAAGGCAGAAGATAAGAAATAAATTAAAAACAAGTACATACATGTATGCGGTACTCATAGATAAGAAAGTCATATAAAAATGTTGCTAACTATTTACTGACTTAAATGACCAAAATGCAAATCTCAATATGAATTCATAAGGGTGGCTACCATTAGAACTTCTGATGGAAAACTCAATCAAACTCATGAAATCATTAAATGTGTATGATATTTCAATCATCAATTCTCTGTGTAGAAGAAGCAGCAGTTACGTGCTCTGTAAGCCTTTGTCCATGGTTTCATATCCTGCATCAGTTGTGTGATTTCTAATTGTTGAAGGCCAATATCTTGGGATATAGTCTCAAGGGTAGGTGCAAGGTCCACCTCTGATGGGTGAAGTTCAGATTACTAACTTAAACATTGTTTGACAGCTGGAAGGATACAGTGTCCAGCAATATGTAGAGGTCTTTGTTTGATTACTGTAGTCTATTAGATACAAAGATGTAGATACAAAGATGGCTTAGGGTTTGCCATACACTTGTTTTGTGATAAAGTCTTTACCACTGTTCTTCTGACCAACTCAAAAGTCCATACTGGCTGTCCTCCCAATGTAACAAGCACAGATGGTTGCTGCCGGATTACTTGAATACTGAAGCTCAACTCAAGTGCCGACAGTGAGTTGCTATTTATTTTTTTTACTTGGAGCTTTTTTCCAAAACCAGGTTTGGGTCCCAGGTTCAGCTTCACCTCTTATCCAAAAGCTGTAAATACAGGTTCTTTGTTGAAGTTGAACTTTGGGACCTTTTTTTCAAAACCAGGTATCTTCTCAAAAACCGAACCCAAAGGCCTCCCATTTTCATGCCTTGTACTATAAATGGATGAAAGAAATGGAGACTAAGAGTGTGAGTTGGTATTGGGAAAGGCCCCTTGACCCTGTCCCTCCACTCAGCCATCTTGTAGCTGGTGTATCTCCCGCTGGATGTTAGCCCGAGCCTGCGCCTCGTACAAATCCCGGAATTCCTTGGTGGCAAAGATGTTGGGCGTCTTCAGGAATTCCATCAGGATCTAGGCAAGATAATAAGTGTCATGGAAGACATGGTTTTTTTTCTTCAAAATCTTGTTTTCTTCAATCAAGGAGCAAATCATGTGCCTTAATCAGGGTTCAACTAAGTCATACAAGTCTGCCAAAATAGCCCCGACTTTTTGTTTCAATGTTTTGTTACGATCGTGGCAGGACCTTTCTCAAAGGTCAAGCCAGGATCGAAGCATCTAGTTGCCTTAAAAAAATTGAGACATGTATACAAACATGTAAAAACATGATGAGAAATTTGATAGCACAGATCAGGTTAAAGGTGATATGCAGCTTTCCTTCCAATCAGGGCATTACCTCTATTTCTACATCACATTTGCGGCACTGAAGAAAACAATGAACATTATACAAAGCATTTAAAAGATTGGACCCTATGATGATGATAGGGCCACACCATATACATAAGTGACCGGCTCTCCAAAAATGGGTATCAAGGGATTTTTTTTCTTAAATGAGTGATGTAAACAGCTGAACAAGTTACATTATCAGAATGAACAAACCTACACCAAATTGAGGCTCATAATGTAACAAATTCAGCTATGTACATCACTCATTTAAAAACAAAATTCCCTAAATAAAAACCCACATTTCTGTGGAGCCGATCACATATGGAATAGTCCTTTACAAAAAGCATAGCATTCCTTAAAGGCCCTATACAACATTGGTAAAGGTCAAAAGATTGCCACAGTTTGTGTGTTAAACCATTAAACATCCCAAAAAAGCAATCCTGCGAAGGTTTTAGCTCAAATGGTGATCTGAGAAAGTTGAAAAAGTTAAAAAATCATCACAGTTTTTGCACCATTCTGTAGTGCAAGAAATAATTTATGACTTAATTTTAAAATGATTTAAAAATTTAGTGGGCCTGACGTTTCGATCCTAGCAGGACCTTTCTCAAAGGCAATAAACTATTTGTCCATGTTTGGGTGAAGATTTCTAGGGAAGTACAGCATCCCAGACCGTAAGATTTCCACAAGGGGATTCTATCATGACCATCTACAAACTGTGTAAATTAGAAGAAAAATCTGTGGACATCAATGTTTACCAATCTTCCCAATGTTGTATTGGGCCTTTAAAACCCTACAAACCTTCCATATTGTAATTCCACCCAGCAAAGCTACAAGTCATTGCACTAATGGCAGAGGTCAAAATTAGCATTAACAGTTGACCACGCTGCTCATTCAAAGAAGGCATCCAACATGTACTCACGTGAGATCTTGCAGCGCGATATTGCTGCTCTGGGATGTGACTGTACTCCTGCCTGATCTGCTGTGCATACATGTCGTAGTCGGCCTCTGCCCACCCCAGGACCTGCATGTCAAAGTCTAAGAAGTAATGTGCATCACCATCGCCATACCTGAAGGAGGGAGGGAAGGGTAGCAAGGTGATCATTGTAGTTTTTTTTTAATTATTTGAAGGTTTTCATGGTGAGAATAGCAGAAGAAGCAATAGGTTTGTGGTATTAAACACCATGCAAAATTCTCTTGTGAGCATGTGACAGTGTGGTTCTGAAATGAACCGGAGGAACTCGACGTTCCGAACAGTATGCTCTGTTCGTCTATATTTTAATTGCTGATATGTGGTACAGTAATTAAATGTCTACATAGCCTGACGTCTTGATCCTAGCAGGGCCAGTCACATTTAAATGGCTCTATGAAACCGGTTATGGATCTCCTGGAGAGAAGCCTTGACACAAATGCTGTGTCATTCACAACCAAGAGATACAGTACATGTATCTGTAGAGAGCCTAGAGGGGTTTGATTTGGTGACAGAAGGACTGGACAACAGGTCTAGTCACTCAAGAGAAACCTTTTTTTAACTAGAACTGTGCATTATTCAAGTCTATGGTGTTCCAGGCAAAAAGATTTTCCAAGAAATGGCATGTAGATAAAGTAACAAAATTAAGGTTTACAATTTCATTCAGACATTAAAGGGGAATGCAACACAAAATTAGTCCTGATCTGATTGGGTGGTAAAAACAACCTACAATTACCTATGAGCCACTTACATACAATTTTCATGAAGAGAGAACATTCATGGAATTTTAGAGCCTCCAGTGGTCGAATTTGCGTTCCTGTATGTCGCCATCTTTTTGAAGGTGCCGCTGCCGATTGCGGGGGGTGTGGCGTTTTTTTCCGGAGAACTACAACATGAATTTTCTCTCTTTATGAAAATCGTAGGCCTACATGAGTGGCTCATAGTTAATTGTGAGTTGTTTTTAACACACAATCGGATAAGCAAACTTTGTATTTTGGGCTGCATTCCCCTTTGAAATAACTGAGTGCCATTTAATTCAATGAAGATTTGCTTTGTGCTTTGCCTGGCGCCTGATGAAAATATTTCAGGCAGCATGGGCGGGATTCGAACCCGTGACTCCCGAATTCTAGTACGGACATATCTTTTTTATCAGGCACTGGGCAAAGCACTGAGCATTCAGTGTTTATCACGTCGAGCAGGGGTAAATCGTCATTGAATTACGTTCTCCTCGATGCAAAACATCATGTTATATCTCTTAATTGGATAAGAGAGTGTGGTGACTCACTGCACTATGGACTAACAGTAACACTGAAACCACGAGATCCACGTTCCACGGTCCTGCAAATGTTCTGACCCTGGGTATACTCACATGCCTGCGGTGCGGTGAGCATCGGTCGTGTGTGACTTGGTCAGCAGAATCAGCTCGGTGACTCTGTCCACCATAGCTGCACTTCCCTCTGGCAAACACTCGCGCGCAAACGTCTGGAAGAGGATCGCACTCTGCTCCTCATTGTCGCTGGCTTGGGGGTTGTAAATGGCGCTGTTCAAACAAGAGAAAGTGCCAGAGGAACTTGAAAGCAATCGGAGAGACTTTTGAGAGGCAAGCTGGCGATATGCTTGCAGTATGATCTACAGAATCATAGTTTGCCTTAAAGCCCCTACACAACATTGGTTGTGGTCGAGGAATAGCATCCATACGTTGCCTGATCCAACATATGCATGAAATAGCACACCTGTGAAAATTTCAGCTCAATCCGCCAACCGAGTCTCGAGAAAATTGTGAAAACCGCTTCATTTGTATCGTGAAAATGCAGCATTCAACGCTGTACTGTTCCGAAAAATAGTTTTGATTTCGGTGAGACGTAAACTATTTCTTTTACTCATTTCTCCCAAATTACAACATTTTAGGCAGAAATATTTCAGTGAGAGGTTTCTACTATAACCATCTTCTAACTGTATAATTTTCATGTAAATCTGTGAACATTTCTGTTTTTCGATCTTACCAATGTTGTGTAGGGGCTTTAACTGCAAATTGAAAGTGTGTATGTGAGGCAAAAACAAAAATAGTTGTGCTTGGACCGGTTTCCTGGCCAACCCTATTTTGACGGCAAGACCCTTAAGTGATTTAAATCAACCAACCCTGCATACATGTAAATCATATTTATGTTGGCTCGAGTATCAGTAAATGCTTAGCCAGTACATGACTCACATCTCAGCATAAAAAAGAGCCCACCCCAAAAATGGTTCGTACCTGCCTACCTACTCCCTTTCCTATTATCAGATGCCATGTATGGTACGTATGTAATCGGAAGCACAACTCTTTTGGTTTGGGGGGACCTAACTTTAAGAAGGAAAAAAAAGAGTATCAATAGTGCTTACTCATGAAAGAAGATGGCCCATTCTACTGTCAGTGGTTCAGAGAGCTTGTCTCTGTACATTTCCTTCAGACTTAGCATGCGGTCAATGTGTCCGATGGTGTGGTAATGCCTCCCAGCCTCGTTGTAGAGGTCATGAAGCCGTGCCCACCACGCATCCATTGGGCTGGGATTGTGGCTTCAGTTGGTAGCACCAAGACTCTGCCAATGGCTGCTCATGAGTGCTGGGACTTCCAATCAAAATGTCCGGCACTCTTGACAAATTGACATGGGACAAAAATCACAAAATGGAGACTTTAATATTCCTACAACCAAAGGAAAGGTATAGAAAGTTTGTGTTGATAACTTGATATATCATGTTAAGTTATCTCTTTTGAGAAGGAATGTGGCTCTAAGAGTAAGAAGAGCTGGTAACTCTGAGTTACCGGGTCTTTGCAGAGTCACACTAATTTTGTTAAAGAGATGGCCTACATGTACATGTATGTAAATTTGGTTTCACTGCAAACTGTGAGTCCACCATGCTTACTTTAATGTCTTATCAAGAATTTATTTGAATAGCAAAGGAAATTTGAATGGAGCAGGATTTGAACCAGAGATGGAGACAGCTAAACACACCAATAGTCTAGGCTAAACCTCCAGGGCTACTTGGCTGAATAGGGAAAACTGAAAAGGGAAGTTGAACAAACAGATTTCTCAAAATAGCAAAGAAGTTTCACTTGATCGGGACTTGGACCTGAGACCTCTGGTTTAACGTAGCAGTGCTCTAACCACCTGAGCTATCTAGCCCTTAGGTGGTGGTCTTCCCAAATGCTCAACTATCCTTGTGGAGGTGGGGCACCAGTCAGAAGCATTTACCAATTAACTATCATACTGTTCGCTGGGGTGGAATATACGACACTTAACATTCAACATTGGTGCCCCTGTGCTAGCAAAGATAGCTAACCATTTATAGCTCAGCGGAAATATGTGGCTTCAAATTAAAGAGGAAAGAGTTCAATCAACATGTATGAACATCATTGAACAACTCATGTACAATTATTATTATTAATATCGTCTAAAAACTGTTTCTTTTCCACAGATGATTTTCTCAGTAATGCTTCCCAGTCCTTTACTCACCAAATTTAGAATTAAATGTGTTTGCACTGTCAGTGTCAGTGTCATGTATTTTACAAACTGCGTTTGCAAAAAAAAATCCAAATTGTTTTTAAAAAGAGCACAACTACATACAACTACAAGGGCTACATTATTTTACTGATGCTAGATATGTGGTGATGGGATGGTACAGACAACTCTATGAATAATTATGATATGACTTATGAGACAAGAGTGTACAATGTACAATGTACGTACTGTAGTCTGTACGTACAGTAGAAAAACTAGAATGTATCTGTATGTAGCTACACACTGTAGTAATAATTGACATCAGTTCATGCACTATGCAGTGCCAGGCATAGTAATAATAGTATTGCTTGGTACAGTAGTACACTAAAGTGTCTATACTACTGAATCAATTCGATTGCCAATCTCAGTAGGTTCCTTTCCAAAAGAAGTGTTTTATATACAGGCAAATTTCTTCTCATCCAATCCTTTCGTTGACCCAGCAAAGCATTTCTTTGTTGTACTTGTACTGTACAGTCTGTAGTACGTTACATACTTCACTGCTACTGCAGCACCAGCATCGGTAAAAATGGGTACTTCCTTCAAATGGTACAATACTACAAAACGGCCGCACAGCTTGTATCATCATACCGGCTTGATAGAGCACATTTTCATCCTAATGCCTAAAGTAATGCCTTGGACCAATGATGTTTGACGGTATGCATCACCACTGAACGGAATCAATGTTCTCACCACGATTTCTGAGCAGGAAAATGTGGCCGAAGCTGCATCGGGGAATGACGACAGATGACAAGCGAACTACATGTTCTCGTGTTACAACGGATTCGACCGGGACGTGTGTTTTGACTTCTGAGGTCAGCGAGCACAGCGGAAGTGTGCCCAATCACGAGGCTACATACAACTGTACAATAATACATGTACACATGTACAATGTACATGTACATATGTGTAGGGTGTACTGTACAATGTACACACATGTACATGTACATGTACATATACATGTACAATATTGTGACCCGGCACAGAGACATTAGAAATATCCCACCAAAACACTTTTCCAGTAAACATCTTCTCAATTCGATTGAAAATCAATTTTTATTTTATTTGTATTTTCGGAAAGTTAATGTATTGGATGATGTTATGTACAAAGGATTTTTCCGAAATCCGTCTCTAAATGTTGAAAAAACGAGGATTTCGGGGAAGTGTTTGTGTACTGTTTTCATGAAAATGTAAAGTTCCTGCCTTTTTGAATGGCTGCTTTCGAGGAGTTACATAGACTAGTTGGTGCTGCTATATTGTGTCTGCATAGAGCGAAGTCCCCTTGTACTATTTACAAAAAAGTTCATACGGAAATAAATTTGATATCATTCGAAAGCTATATGGTATACTCTTTCACATCATTAGAAAATCTCAAAATCTCAAAAGTGGGGGTTATTTCTCATTATGCTGTGCCGGGTAATACAGTGCGCGTGTTGAGGTGTGATCACTGCATGCTATTATGTACAGTGCATACATGTACATGTATATTATGTAATGTACAGTATGTACATGTACATGTATGTACAGTACATGATTACATGTTTACGTACCATAGAGATTATAAGTAAGACTAGAGGGGACAAAAAGCTTGAGACGCTGAAAGGAGCGCTCGAGCATGTTTAGAACCTCGCAGACGCATACGCATACGCGCACGTATGAGACGCCCACAAAAATCCTGCACGTCCGTATGAACTGGACTTTGGAGAGCGTGAGCGCTTTATAAAACGCTTAAGTGAAGTCGCTTGTCGAATAAATCGAACATGCAGCGCCACTGTGTTTGCACGCCGTTCAAAACGACTAAAGTAAAAGAATGGGAGCGTCCCCTCTAGGCTCTAGTCTTATAATCTCTGTGGTACATACATAATTATGTTCACATGTCCATGTACATGTACATTATACACCTGTATTGACCTGTATTGTACAGTATGTCGGTGATCACTTTTGCACTCCTGGGTTCTAAACACAACATGTACATTATCCTGCAGGAAACTTTGTTCCAATGACAACACGCCCGATATTCTGTTTACTTTATGGGGCCTTTGTCCAAAACCCAGCTTCCCTTAGACTCAGGCTCCGGCTTTGTTTCCATTTTCTTCCATCAACAAATTGAGGCATTTAGTTTCGGTTTTGGTGACGGATGACACTCCGTTTTGAAAAAAAGGCTACAAATAAAATATCCCTGACCTGTGTTTTAGTGTTCGCATAACCTCTTCTTATTCCTCCATGGTATAACCATGCACAGGTATACTAGTATAACTAATACATTAACAGAGACGAGCTAGCTGTGGTCAGAGGCAGAGTCGGATCGTAATAAACCCAGGCTTTGCTCAACCACCAAAATTGAGCAAACATGAAAAACCTTCCTGATAAAGTAGGCTAACAAGCCAAAGTTTAACTTATTTTTGCAGCTAAGCAAAAGTGATATGTGACCCGGCACAGTATTATAAGAAATAACCCCCACTTTTGAGATTTTGAGATTTTGAGATGATGTGAAAGAGTATACCATTAGCTTTCAAAAATAAAATTAATGATATCAAAATTATTTCCGTGTGAACTTCGTTGTAAGTAGTACAAGGGGACTTCGCTCGTTCATTTGGTACCAGACACAATAATTATAGCAGCGCCATTCTAACTCCTCGAAAGCGGTCATTCAAAAAGCAGGAACTTTAGCCTACATTCTCATGAAAACAGTACACAAACACTCCCCCGAAATCCTCTTTTTTTCCAACATTTAGAAAACTCGAGACGGATTTCGGAAAAATACTTTGGACATAATATTCTCCAATACATTAACTTTCTGAAAATACAAAAAAAATTAAAATTGATTTTTTTTTATCGAATTGAGAAGATACTTTGACTTCAGGCGTTGTTTACTCGAAAAGTGTTTTGGTGTTTTTGTTTTATTCCTTATGTCGCTGTGCCGGGTCACATAATTATATGGTAATTGGCAATCTTGTTTTAATCAAGAACGATTTTCCACACCATTATCAGCCCTGATAAAATGTGGCTCATGAATTTGGAGAATAATAATTTAGAAAAGACTGACCAATTCTGCCAGAAAGGGTATCATACATCCGATACCATGCATCAAATTTCAAAGTGAAATCAACAATTCAAAATGCAATTTTAAGAAGCTTTTGGGTAGCCAGACAAAGTTACACTTGAATATTATGTCAAACATCGGATGTTCAAATACCACTTAGCATTATTGTGTCAATTTATGTTAATTATTAACATTATCATTCAAATTTTGAAAAGGCAAAGAAAACTTGGACTGGACTGGGACTTGAACCCGAGACTTCTGGATTAAGTATAATTATTCGGTCAAACAGGTGTGAGCGGATAGTCATCCCCTTAGCTTAGGCTACAGCGAGACCTGTACGTTGATTAGGATACTCGATTAGAAGAAGACGGTATAAAAAATCCTTGTAGAAAACTAGAATCATTGGGTAGGCCCTTTTCACTGGTTTTAATGGGCAGATGCTTGGAGAAACAGGTCTAAACTGAATAGTTAGCTCCTTGAAACAGTTCCAATTGGTCTCAGTCGATGGGGTGAAATACGTACCACCGAGGATAGGACACCGACTGAACCGCAGAAATTAATTCATTAAATTTACACGGTACTGTCGGTTTATCGTGGTGGGTCACTGTTAAAATGATATACCGCCCTCAGCGGTCACATCGAGCAATGTTTACATCGTTTGGTGCCATGTGTATGCTTCACTTCTCAGTACAAAAGTTTGGAATTTCAAAACGATCTTTAGATATTTAAAAGAACATTGTGAAACCAGATTTATGTCACAAAAAACAATGGTAAGTTGCTTCGTTATGAGCTTGCCGGGAGGAGTAAAATAACGGTGCCGAATTAAATTAAATAATTTGATAATGAGGTATTGACAACTGCCAGCACTGTGTAATCGAAGTAGCTTGGTCTCAAATCGACTTTTTAAAACACCCCTTAACCTACAAAAAGCCGGGGGGGGGTCCCCCCCCCCACTGTATTTTTGTGTATATAGCGTCTCAGTGGTTCTATTCTGGGTCTTGAAGCTTATGACTTTTTCGGCAATCTTCTTAGGCACATTTTGACACCAAATTTGGAGGTGCCGTTCTCTGACAATGAAAATTTTTCATGGGCATGGTGTAGTTTGACGGATTTTTTTTCCATTGACTTACGCTACATTAGTAGTAGTACATACATGTAAAAGCATAGCATCCAAAGTGCGTAGTAAATTTTTTTTCGTTGGCATACAGTAATTAGCTCATTCATTTTTCTGTATGCAATTATTTGTTCTTCGTGTTTCATTATCATTGAATTAGGGAAATTTATGGAAATTGGGAAAATTCAATAAAAAACATAGGAAATTCAATAAAAATCACTGATATCATTACAAAAAGCCCCTAAAATTGAATTATGAGTAATATAATTAGCTATAATTATTAGCTATAATTAGACAAAACATATTTTTTTTCAAATGAAATATTACACAAAATAATGTTCATTATGTAATTCTCTATTACCCTGCCAAATATCATTTGAATCCATCATTGAACGACCAAGATCTGACCCCCCCCCCCCCGGCTGTGACTGAGACGGACAAAATAACCTGGCTCTTTGATGGTTAACACATTTACAGGTCTGTCTTGAAAAGAAAAAGTATGCAGAATTGCAGATCCATTACAGTTACCGAAAATAGCGTAACTGCAAAGTCACAATATCTCCACATAATTTGTGCTTTAGTTTTAGAAAAAAAATATGTTGTCCAGACCTAGAATAAAAAATTAAATAACCGACTGCACTGTTGAATGTTGGGTTGGGTTAGTCCGAGCAGCATGGTCCAAGTAACATTGACCTAACTTAGATGCAAGTCGCCCTTTTTTTTTTAAATTTGGAGGGATTGGGTGACTTATAGAAAACCTCTTTCTTCAAGAGACGATGACACGGTAATCTTCTTGAAATGACTTTGAATTGTTTGTTTTTACTGTCACAGGCAGAGAGTGAGTTGGGGCAGTCGATTAGAAAGTTCTTCTCACTTCAGGAGGAAAGGATCAAAGTCTACAATGAGTTGAATCAGTAAGTGTCTTGGGATGCTTTCTTACTAAGATGAGTAAGGATTTGCACTGTTTTGAATGTTTCTGATGTCCAGAAATCAGGACATAATCACAACTGACTGCCACAACACAAATTCAAATTGACCGCATGACTTTGATGATCAGCTCTAAAAAATGCATGCAGTTAAAACCTCATAGAGTTTTCTACCAAAAGTCTATTTATTTGCAATCACAACAAATTATATATATATAGAGGTCTCGGATTCAAATCCCAGTCCAGTCAATTTTTTTCTGTGCCAGTTTTTAGAATTTGTTCAAAAGTTTCCCCGTCAGCTTTTCAGTTAATTTGTTTGATTAAAAATGTTCAATGTTTTGGTCCGGTTGGATTCCGTAGATCCCACACAGTGTACCTAAACACGACTCCAGACTACGACTTCACAACGTTCCGCCAGGCCGCTCATGACTGCACCGAGGCCTTCTCCAGGATCTCAAAGCAGATCATTGTCCTGGAAGAGCAATTCAGACAGGAACCAGGCAGGGCGGAGATTGCCAAACTGATACGGGAAGTTCAGGACGAGGAAAAGCACAAACTTGAACTGGTGAGGAAAAAAAGGCCCTTTTTCCAAAGCCCGGCTTAGGCTCAGGCTCCGGCTTTGTCTCTGGTTCTTTCATCCATTTCAAGTACAAGGCATGAAAACAGGAATCCTTTGGCATCATTTTTGAATGTTTTACTGGGTTTTGAAAAGGAATCCAAAGCTTCAACTTCAACAAAGAACTCAAACTTGTATTTCAGCATTTGGATAACTGAGACGAAGCCGGAGCCGAAGCCTAAGCCAGGTTTTGGAAAAGGGCCAAAGATGAAGGGATGTTAGAGGATGCCTTAATTTTTTTTCCCAAACCCCTTCCATTTTTCTTCACAATCATTTCCAAACTAACGGAGCCTAACATTCCAATTATAGCAGGAGCTTTGTCAAAAGCAGACATTTCCAAAGTTTGTTTTCTTCAGGCTATTCTATTCAGCAAGAAATAATTTTTTAATCTGATTTTCTTTAAAACGAATTCATTTTTTTCTTGTGATTTGAAGAAGGCCATTTAGGTTAGTATGAAAGGTATAAGGGATCAGTGAAGTGGATAAAAAATGTGGGGTGATAATCAGAGTTTTCTTCTTTTGGAGTTATTTTGCTCCTTTTTATTTCGTCAGTTCCTCATCCATTCTCATTGTCAGACGATATTAATTAAATCCTAACTTACGTAAATTAAAAATGTTTTACACGATTACATTACTATACACATAATCAGAGTTTTCTATTTTATTACCGATTGGATTTTGATCAATACCTTTCAGTAAAAGAATTTTTAGTTTTGTCATCGCACTTTGTTCCCATTTTCGCCCGAGATCTCCTAGACTGAACAGGTTGCTTTTTGTTTTCTGTTTTCCTTCTGGTTTTCCAGACTGGTCTTCTTCAGCTGACCAAACAGAGATGCCAAGATGACCCCAGAGTCGAGAGTGAGGAGGAAGTCGCACAACTGAAACAAAAGTATGGCGGCTTGTCATTAAAACTCGGAGCTATCGCCTCAGAACTTGAGAAGACTTACCCGGTAGTCCAGTTACTTACTGTTAAAGCAGAAAGATTTGTGCAGCATCCCCTGTTCCCGCCTTTAGAGCTCCCGCCTTCACCCTTCACTGAGCTAATCCCCCTCACCAGGATCCCTCTCTACACTACATAAGCCCCACTCCCAATTGGAATCCAGCTGTCTCCTCAAGACGAACACTGTTCGAAACGTCGAGTTCCTCCGGTTCTTTTCAGAACCACACTTACTCACAAAAGAGAATTTACACGGTGTCACCGCAAACCTAATTATCCTGCTATTCTCACCATGCAAACCTTCAAATCTCACAGAAAGATTTCAATGAAATTTTTTTGTTCGTGAAAAGTGAGAGGGCCTCATGTCTTGATCCAAGCAGGACCTTTCTCAAAGAATCTGTTCATGCATTAGAGAAAAGTCATCCTTTGAAAGGTACAACATTTTGGCAATCTTCTTTTTTTTATGAATGTTTACATTCCAATCATTCTATTTCAATTTCTGTTTAGAATTCAGATAATTTTGAACGTGATATTTGTGATAATGTTCTTTGCAGGATTCAAATGAACATAAGGGATTAAATGGAAGATCTTGTAACATGTATAATTGTGTATGTGTTTGATTGGCCAAAATTGAAACCATTGGTAAGTAAATCATTACAGGATTGGACCTTCTGCTGCATATTCATCTCCTGCTACATATTCATGAGTTAACATTGATTATTCATTGTTCAAATTGCCTGATGTTGTTCCTTTGCCTAAGCCGTGGTTATTTTGGTTCCTGTCACAGAATGAACACCACCATCTCACAGATAGCTGAGCTCCTCCAGGACATGAGATACGAAGCTGAGGATCTGTTGACGTGAGAGCAAGCAATCAGCTCATCGCTGCTTATGCCGATGAGGTCCAACATATCAGGGGATGAATGGAACAGCCACCACCTGAGAGCCGAGGAAGAGGTTCCCTTAGTGATGTCCCTGAAGCAAGAACACTTTGGCTAATCTTCCACATTCTTCCCATAACCTCTTGCTCAACCATTCTTAAGTCCCAAAGTCCTCCTTTGGACTTTGCAATGAGTTTCTGTCCCAGCTGGTCGCAGGCTGACTCTTTTTCTTCAACTCACTCGTCAAATATGCCTGAGGTAAACTCACCTCTGACCCGCTTCTTACCGTCCTGCAATTAAGGTGGTTTCTGTGCCCTGTTGTC
The DNA here is from genome assembly GCA_949987565.1 of Luidia sarsii. Classification (NCBI taxonomy): domain Eukaryota; kingdom Metazoa; phylum Echinodermata; class Asteroidea; order Paxillosida; family Luidiidae; genus Luidia; species Luidia sarsii. The sequence continues at coordinate 4,947,368 of OX465113.1, forward strand.
TGGGCTACTGTGTCTGTGATTCTTAACTTACTAATGTCTCTTGTAGAGGCTTTTTCACTGCCATTATTTCCGGTAGTAACCTTTATGCTCCCTCCTCGTCTTCTATTTTTATATGCAATTTCAGTTCTTTCTTAGTCATACAAACATTCAAATGATGTCTATTAATTGCTTCTAAAGGTTAGTGCAATGGTACTTCACTGGAGTTCAACAGTATTTTATCAAAACCCAAACCCATTATTTCTACTCCAAATCTTCTCTTCTGAATTCTGATTACCGGTGGACCATAGGAGAAAATGTGGCAAATTTTCAAGTTGGTTAAACTGCCTAATTTCCCTTGTCGACAAAAAAAAATATTTTGTTCCCCCTCCCAGTCTCTGAATTGGCCAGGAACCCTGGTAAAGTCTTTAAAAGCATTGGTTCTGACTTGTCTTTGTATGCATATGTGGGGTCATTACTGCCAAGTGTAAAAAAAATACCCGTGAACCTTGGTTAATTGATTTTTAAAAACTGTTGAAAGGGCAAAGTAGAATCATGATGTTGAGTTATAAATCTGGTCATAAGTATCAGAATCGGCTATTGGTTTATCATTGGTTTTTGTTTATTAAATTTAACCATAAACTCGTGTACAAAACAGTCTACTGAATAAAAAGTTGTTGGACTGAAGAGGTATGGCCTAACACTTGTGTGCCAGTGACATGACCATTTTTAGACCCAACAATCGGCATTCCTTGGCTAATTGATTGGATAATTCTTTAAGTACTTGTATCATTTAATAATAAAGCTCATTTTTAAGAAATATTTTGCTTCAATTGGTACATTGACAATAATTCCTCCCAGTATCCCCCCAAATTAATTATGCCGGCTTTTATCCGGAGGAAGGGTGGATAACAACAGTTTGTATCGGGGCAAATTGGGCACTAATATATTAATTCTGATGTCAGTTAATTGGACTATGGTGCAATGATCCTAAGAGGGATTCTGGATTTTGTAAACCCATGCTACAAGTGGACTGGATTTCAGACTGACAGCCATCCATACACATCAAGGTTTATTTTGGACTATCAATTATTTAGAAAGGGGACTCAGACAAGGCAACACATGAAACATCTGTCCATCACAAAGCTGGTTATTATTTTGTCAACTATGGAGTAATTTTATTACGTGTACTTATGATAGTACCTCAAAAAGACGGTCAACCACAAAGACTGCCCCAAGTAGTATGGGCCAGGCAATGTCATTTTGTCCACTGAACCTGAAGACAGAAAGGATTGTTCAGTAGTTTTCCGCAAAAGGGAATTTGCATAGGAATCCTGAAAAGATATCACAAGGTTTATCATGTTCAAAAACCACTAAAAAAGCCCTGCCCATTCCTCCAAATCTCTTTGTGTTTTGAAGAATTAGGGCTATGTATGGTATATTGATATTCTGCCTTGTGACACTTATCATTCCAATCGCTAGATATCATCAGCATTTTTGCAAGGAGATAAATCCCACCACTCATCATACTTAATGTGTGTGAAAAATGTGATGGTATATAGATTCCAACTTTGGGAAAAACTAAGCATAAGACAATCCTTTACATCCTCTTCCCGAAAACTTGGCTACAAAAAAGCACAGACTTAATAGCATTGAGCATTTAATAAGCAAACATTGGGTTGATCAAAATGTTGGAAAAGGCTCTGCACACCCAGTCTGCTGAACATGGGTCACAATGAGTTTCTGTGAACTCTTAATAGCAGCCAAGGACTGCTGGTTGGAGGTCTTGAGAAGATCATGGCGATTCTGCTGCAGACAGCAGCAGCAGCAACAGCTTTTCACCCGCAGCAGTCACCTCAACCACTCGATCCAAACAGAGAAACACCTGCTGCATAGCTTCCAATATTGAAGCCATTGATAGGACTCGAGTGCAGTGTAAGATGGGAGCTACGGGTGAAACAGCGCAACCCAATGGGGCTGCAACCTGACTATATACAAGGCTTGGAAGATCAAATCGTAACAGAGCCCCCACTACAAAAAAAGAAGGAAAAAAATTAGTACAATCTCGAATGAAATTTCATTATTTAAGCCCCCAGTGATGTAAACATGCACAATTACATGCCGCATTGTATAGGTGATGAGTATACAACATTTTAACAAGTTTACAAACACAAGACCAAACAAATTATAAAATATAAACTTCTATGCGACTCTGGGGGTGTATCGCTCAAACTTGGAGCCAAAATTAAGTGAGATTGCAGGCCAGGAAACCCACAACATGTGCAAATATAAAACACATCGAGAATGCAACCAGTTTTGGTTGAAGCTTAGTTTTCAACAAACTCACCCCCGACCAGTTCAATTTTTTTTTTTTCAATTTTTAATTTTTTAGTCTTTTTTTTTTTTACCCCTCTCAATAATATACAAGAATCAGTTTGTTTGAATTTGGCCGTAGGTGAAATAATTCCTGTGTGATATTGTATAATTTATTGGACGCAGTGGAGTCCTGTTCTTTTCCCATTTCCCCCGGTCCTCCTTTCAGTCCCTGATGACGACTCCAATGCCCAGATGAATCTATTTCCCAAATAGAATTAGATTTTGCTCGTTGCAGACGACCTAGGATTCCTCCTTGGATGGGGCGTCAAAGTCATCCACTAGATCTGGACAGGGCAAGGAAAACAAACAGATTATCTTTATTTTCATTATGTTTCATGTTCATTAGGTCTAATAAAAGTTTCACGCTACTGACAATGGTCCAGTTGGCCTTTAACCCTCCCGCACAGGACACACACTGTATACCGCAATTTACCACAGTGCCCACAGGGGTGTAGGCTCACATACCACAGGTCACCACAAAAACCTCGCTGTGGAATGTCCTGGTGCATGGCCCTTATCCTCCCCCAGGAAAAACCATGTGTGGTTAATTGTGGTTTCAATGCCGGTTAGGGTTTTAATGACCAATAGCTGCAACCATGATACACCAAGTCAAGACCTTTAGATTGTCAGTCAAGACGATTCAATGCACAATTCTTTGACTAAGTTGAGAGCTGGGTAGGTGCAAAATACGAGCTCTGTTAAACTGAAGACAGACTGGTCCATGCTAAATGGACCAGATGCTGTTACATAAGCATGACACAAGCCTGAAAATTGCTGTTTTAATTCGAAGCAGACTTGACAAATTTGGCCAACCCTTTTTACTATATACCTGCAACTGCAAGCCAATCTGTTAAGTTCTGCAGCTGTATCATTCGTGTGGTTTCTTGTGTATCAAGTGTTCAACAAGATTTAAATTAAAAATTTTAAAAATCAGTGGCTCTGGCTCATCAGATCTTTAAAATGAAAAAGTTGTTGCCTGAGTTCTTCCTTGTTCAATGACTTTTGTGCGCCTGTGAAAGCAAGGGTGTGGAAGGGGTTGGGCAAGGAGCAGAGATTGGGCAAGGAGCAGGGGTTGGGCAAGGAGCAGGGATTGGGCAAGGAGCAGGGATTGGGCAAGGAGCAGGGGTTGGGCAAGGAGCAGGGATTGGGCAAGGAGCAGGGATTGGGCAAGGAGCAGGGGTTGGGCAAGGTGTAGGGATTGGGCAAGGTGCAGGGATTGGGCAAGGAGCAGGGGTTGGGCAAGGTGCAGGGATTGGGCAAGGAGCAGGGGTTGGGCAAGGAGCAGGGATTGGGCAAGGGGCAAAGGTTGAGCAAGGAGCAGGGGATTAGCAAGGAGGCAGGGATTGGGCAAGGAGCAGGGGATGGGCAAGGAGCAGGGGATGAGCCAAGTGCAGGGATTGGGCAAGGAGCAGGGGTTGGGCAAGGAGCAGGGATTGGGCAAGGGGCAAAGGTTGAGCAAGGAGCAGGGGATTAGCAAGGAGGCAGGGATTAGGCAAGGAGCAGGGGTTGGGCAAGGAGCAGAGGATGGGCAAGGAGCAGGGGATGGGCCAGGAGCAGGCGATGGGCCAGGAGCAGAGGTTGGCAAAGGGGCAAAGGTTGAGCAAGGAACAAGGGATTGGGCAAGGAGCAGGGAATGAGCAAGGGGCAAAGGTTGAGCAAGGAGCAAGGGATTGGGAAAGGAGCAACGGATTGGCAAGGAGCAGGGGATGGGCAAGGAGCAAGGGATGGGCAAGGAGCAGGGGTTGAGCAAGGAGCAGGGGATGGGCAAGGAGCAGAGGTTGGCAAAGGGGCAAAGGTTGAGCAAGGAACAAGGGATTGGGCAAGGAGCAGGGACTGGGAAAGGAGCAGGGGATGTGCAAGGAGCAGGGGATGGGAAAGGAGCAGGGGATGAGCAAGGAGCAGGGGATGAGCAAGGAGCAGGGGATGAGCAAGGAGCAGGGGATGAGCAAGGAGGCCGGGGTTGGACAATGTGCAGGGATTGGGCAAGGTGCAGGGGTTGGGCAAGGAGCAAGGATTGGGCAAGGAGCAATGGTTGGGCAAGAGGCAGGGGATGGGCAAGAGGCAGGGGTGGAAAAGGAACAGGGGTTGGGCAATGTGCAGGGGTTGGGCAAGCTGCATGGGGTTGGGCAAGGAGCAGGGGTTGACCAAGGAACCAGGGGTTGGCGAGGGAGAGCAGGTAAGAAGCGATGCTTGGACGGTCCTTCCTTACCTGGGACCTGCTCATCATCCTCATCAATGGTGTCTGGCTTGGTGCCAGTCTTGCTCGTCTCCTGCATGCTGGGGAGCTTGGCAGCCAGTTGACAGAGGCTGTTGGTGTTGCCCTGTCAGAGAGAAGAAATCCACTTCATTAGCCTTCTACATCCTAGGTCTTTAGCCCAAATGAATGAATCAAACATCTAAGGCAAGAAATATAACTCAAAGGCCATGCATAAGGATCTCCTAAAACTCAAGTGCAATTACCATCCTACCAGATTCATAATTTGTGGCAACTTCTTTGCAAGTTTACAACAAGCCAACACTTTCACAAAAGAGATTATTCACCTACAGCATACTCCTTCACTTGCTCCTTTAACCTAGAATAACCCCAAGTTTCAGCCATCAACTAATACTCCAAGCCAGTGAACTACTATTTTTTTTTTTTAATAAGAGGGGCACATGCCAATCTGGCATCAACTAGTGCAAAGGCCAATTGCCCCAAACACTGTGACATAAGATCAAGTTTCAGATGGGGAATGATGCCTGGGGTCTGTCGATTTAACAAAGCTCCATGACTCTTTACACCTCACTTAACAGCTATTACCCATCATACTAGTAGGTCATATAATATCATCATGTGTGAACAACCTAATGAATTTGCCTTCTGGTGAGCTAAATGAGGAATGGGTGATTCACAATAGTGCGCCCTCAAGAGTTTGCAACGGGTTGGCCAATCACAACATTGCAGAATCTGTCGACCCTTTCCAGATGCCAAGGAGTTGCAAACTCTTTCAAGGCGCTACCGTGAATCGTCCGTATTACGATGAGTTGTTCGTTAAGAGGAAGGATGGATTGCAAAGCTTGGAAAAAATGGAGCCCTCAGGCTGAGCAGAGTGCCGTCCACCCACCACTTGGTTGAGGATGCCGGGCAGCATGTCTGTGAGCTTCTTGAGCTCTGCATGTCCACTGACGGCGAATGTGTTGGCAGCCAGAGAGGCCTGGACCTTGGGGTTGTTGAAGTGGATCACCGTTCCGTCATCTTTGATCATGTTCACCTGGGCAAAGAAAAACCACAACCATGTAAAAAAAAAAGAGACTAGATTAAGCATTAAGAATTGGTTCATAGCAACCCCAATAAGGCAAGGGTTTTTGATGGCAAACTAGTTGCATTTCCATTCTTGTAGCTGTAGGCCTACAAATCATTTTCGTGGACACGGAGGAACAAAATGCAGCACTGCACTTGTGGTCTCTTCTCGGTTTTCCTGTCATGCATCAGCTGTCATTTTCTTCAGGATTGTTGCTGAAAACCAATGAACTTAAATGCAGAGTTTTGGTTGGCGGGAGGCATTCCGACTCTCCTGGATGACGTTTCGATCCTAGCAGGACCTTTCTCAAAGGCAGAGTGACAAGGACAACACAGATACATGTACACGAAGGAAGGGGGAAGAGAGTGAATAGGACACTGATGAGAAACAAAGGACAAAGAGTAAAGCTGGTAGGGTGAGATCAAAGGGAAGGGCAAGGAGTAGGGTAGGGATTAGTGAGAAAAGGGGGAAAGATCAAAGAGAGAAGTGTGAAGAAGTGAACACAAAAGAAGGATTATCAGAAAGCTGCATGGTGTTAGTCATTACCCTCCTGGATGTTGAGACCATGTGGTTGAATAGTCCGAAGACGCTTCATCCACATTTTCTCACGGCTAAGACGGACAGCATTACTATGGTGACCAAGGGATACTATGACCAGTACACTCATATCTGATATGCATTTTGGTAATTTTAGTCAGTAAGCAGTTTGCAACATTTTTGTAAATCTCCTGGATGGCAGTTTATTCACCCTTATGCTGCTTGTAACTATACCACAACAATCATCTTCTGCTTCGCATCCTTTACACACTTTGGCAGTTTGACGGGATTGAAAAGACCGAGTGAATGTGGACGGGCAGACAGGGAGAAGAGATGCTCCCACACGTACCTCTTCGATGCCCTGGATGCTAGTGACCCCTTGCTTCTTGAGGAGAGTCTGTATTTTCTTGTCGTCCGTGGCCGACGTTCTGTGCACCACCTTCTTTTTTCTCCTGGCTGAGCCCTTACCACCTATCCGCACCTGGTCCTGAAGCTTCTTAAGCTTGTCTGACTGGTTCATGGTGGGACGAGAACTTGATGACTAGAATTGAGAAAGGCCAAAATAATCGAGCAGGATCAGACATGGGAAAAATGTTGCAAAGGTAAGACTCACGATTAAGAAGTTTTCATAACATTAACACTTACCAGTTGTTATTTGCACTTTCAATAAATAAAATGCATACACCATTTCAAGCAGATTTTAAAATCTACGATTATGAATATGAATATTGAATCAAAACATTCAACTTTTAAAAATTATTTTATGTCTACCCCCAATCCAAATAAAAAAAAATGTTGGCCACATTAAAATAGTGGTCAAACATTCCACTCAGGAATTTGTATCCAAATTCAACTCAGTTTAAAATCAAATGTTGTTTTGTTGAAAAATGAAAGCTTTACAAAGTTTACTTTCAAAAGTTTAAATACAATCTTGAGTAGATAAGATAGCATGCTTTTATTTGACATTAATCAATCAAGATTTAGGTTAGCATTAAGTTATTTCTAAGACGGTTTAAGCTTCGACTTTAACTAGTCTGTAGAGTTCAGAAAAAGACCCAGTCAGAGCACGGAGGTGGTAATTTTTTTCACTTTTTTAGGCAGTTCAACCAACTGAACTAAGTTAACAACAAAATCAACCCAAACTTGGGTAAGCTTTCCAATATCTGCATTTCAGGAGATGCTTGTTTAAGAAATACAATTTGAGTTTAGACATTTGGATCAGATATCAAGAAAACGCGAAACTGAGTTTGCCTTGTTCGTTTTGTTGCATGCACGATCATGTGGTCGCATTATTACTGCATAGTGCATTTCATTGTACAGTACATGTAATTTGCATTGCACACCAACCGATCATCACACACGTGCAAGATCCGCCTGGTAACGGGCAATTCATTAGCCCCCAAATTACAGAAACAAGACACAATATCACTGTCTACGGGTCCAACAGAAAAAGAAACGGGTACATAGACACAAGTCTCACCAAAGAAACGCTCGAAACTCGAGGCAATGACACAGATCTACTTACTTATCGGTAACGATTCCTACTTTTTCCCCAACTCTCGTCCACGAGGATCCACAGCCCGAACGTACATGCGCAAATATGGCGGCCTCAGTTGTGACGTCACTGGAGAAAAATTTGCAATGGCCCTCACGTTAACCCTTTTTTCATACATGGAACAGTCGTCAAATGCAAATTCTTTGTTGAAAATATTGCGCATGATTTGGCCTTTTAAAAGACCTTGTAATTATAGTAAAGCCTTACAAATACGAAAACAAAAATTTCTGCGTAGCTGCAATGTGCATTAGTTGTATTTTTCATTCATTAAAGGACTTCTTTTTGGGGGGGAATCGAAGACAATTGAAAATAAATGAAGCGAGTGTAGGGGTGGTGCGTAGTTGACGGAAGAGCGCGATCTGGCTTCAAAGCAATTTCCCGCGAAATCAGCGCATTCGCGTCAGATCGACTTCATTCCTGTCTGTGCCCTGGTCACGGTGTGGTCGTCTTTTGGGACGTACTTCTTACGAACCTGCTGCATTCTGTGCCAACAAGAAAATCTGCCAAGATGTCTGAGCCAGGACCGAGCACCTCCCAGGCCGAAGCCAGGTGAAAACTCCCAGAATTGCCGTACATTTGCCGTTTCGAAATGGCTTTTCAAAACTCCTTGTGCTGTTCGGGAAATGTTTATAATAAAATGCGCATGCATTGTGTTTGGGCATACCAGCTGCATTGTATTGCATGGGTACCGCTGCACACATGGTATTTGGAAGTCGGTAGAAATGGTACAGTTATGTGTAAATTTGGCGTTTGTGCGCCAATTATACATCCGTCAAAATTACGCCACTATCTCCATATAAAATGTTGCAAACTGCTTACTGCTTTGAAAGACCAAAAATGCAAAATACAAATCTTACAAAAATGAAGAGCACCTGACCAGGTCCAGTGACGGACGTTTCGACGTTTAGCAGGACACCATGACAGTGCCTTTCTCAAATTCAAAGGCAGACTTTCAAAAATTCTTCTCTTCAAAATCAAAGCTCAAGCTTAAGGACGGGGTAATAGCTAAAACAAAGGCAAAGCCTATATTTTTGTAAAACGGTCGTGGTATACTATTAAGTATTATATTAATTATTATGAAAGGTAACTTGCATTGAGAAATAAAGTAACTGATATATCATAATTCATATAATGATATGATAATTTTGGAGGTGGAACTGGAAGTTGTGACTCAATTGAAAAACAAAGCAAATCTGACAATCCCTGCCCCTGGATTTGAATTGGAACTTTGAAACAATTTTAAACTGCTGCCGATGTAATTATTTTTCTTAGCCTTAGGTAAGACATACTGAGATGGGCCTATATATTGATTATCGCTGTATTGGTCTTTACCTTTCTCCATTCTTTTCTAGTACGGATATTGATGTCGAGGCAGCAACGCTGCTGTCCAAGGGGCGGAGTTTTCTGCTGAAGGACGATGCTCCCAATGCTGTTCAGAATCTACAGGAAGCGTGTGAACTCCTGTAAGTGTGATCTTACACACACACACTGTACTGTAGTTAATCCACTCTACGACTGGCCATGAAATCTATGGGATTGGATTTTTTTGCTCTTGCACTGTGTCACCCACACCTATTTTTCCCAAGATAAAAACCCCATCCGTGTTCAAAGTGCACTAGGAATCATTTGAATCCCCAAGCAGCTTTTTACTTTTAGGAAAGACTACTCTCACACATTGTGACCAACACCCAAATTTGATTAGAAAAGGCTTTTGGGTTTTGGTGACCAGTGTTTATTTTAAAAAGCCACTCATAGTCATACATAGTAAACTGATATGCTCCTGAACACTGATACTGATAGAAGTAGAACATCCTGTCTCAAATGTCGAGTCACTATTGCTGTATCTGACTCGTCGCTTTTGTTGTTATCTCGATCACAGTGGCAGCAAGTACGGCGAATTGGCCAAAGAGTGTGGCGAGTGCTACTACTACTATGGCTGGGCCCTGCTGGAGCTGGCTCGTTTGGAGAACGACGTCCTTGGAAATGCCCTGGATGGCGTGCCCGATGAAGAGGACACAGACACCACCTCTGCCTCTGCCACTGCAGACAAACCAGACACTGTTGAAGACCCAGAGCAAGTAGACAGTAAGTCTCTAGTACGAGGTTGCCTAGTAGTCTTGCCCTTCCCCTGATGACATTTTTGTGCATGTAAATTTATTAAAGTAAGCTTTGTACTTTGTGAATGTTTGTTTTTCATTTCATATTTATAAATCAAATGTTTGCCTCAGTGAACAGACTCCTGCAGAAGGAAAACCTGAACTTGCACAGCCTCTAAGTAATCAAGGGTTTTACCTGGAAGTCTAATCCCCAAAGTTTTTCCCCTTAAGTTGTTTTGCCCTTCCTCTACTTCCGTATTTTCCTCCCAAATCCTGCCAATTGAACACCTCCCCCAGAGAAGGAAAGAAGGAGCATCTTCCGCAAAGTCCAGCGAGCCCTTAAGGCCAAGAAGCAGGGTGCGGGCCAGGCTGGGGCCAGCAGCCAGGAAGACACCAGCAGTCAGGATGAGGCCACCAGTCAGGATGAGGAGGAGGCCACCAGTAAAGACGAGGAGGCCACCAGTAAAGATGAAGAGGCCACCAGTAAAGATGAAGAGGCCAGCGGCCAGGAGGGCGAGGCCGGTGATCAGAAGGAGCCGGCCGCCGACCAAGAAAACGCGGCGGCTGTCAAAGGAGAGGCCGAAAAGGCAGACCAGGCCGTGGCCGACGTTGCAGAAAAGAAAGAGCCGGAGAAGCCGAGTGCCGCAGACAAGGTGGAGGAGGTCGACAAGGATGCAACGGAGCAGCCAATGGAGGCCAGCGACGATGGGTTGAAGATCCCTGCCAAAGTAGCTCCAGCAGAGGAAGAGGAAGCAAAGGGGGACGGGAAAGGTAGACATCGGTAGCCATCGCATAACGACAGTCAAGACTTCTAATCAACTTTAACATTTCAATTTCTGTTTTGCAGGGTTTTTTTGTTTTTATTTAGGCTGCACATTGTCACTGTTTTTGGATCCAGGAAGCACCAAGTTCACAAGTTTTAGGTTCTGTTATTGAAATGATTTGAATTGTTCTTGTTAGGACTTGTTGAATTTCACTTTAATTGATTCACTTTTTACTAATATTATTGAATTTATTTTTGTTCCCTTATCCTGACACCCTCATTATTTCTTACTGACACCACTTTTATTGAATTTTTTAACCTTTTCAAGTTTCAGAGACTAATTTTTAGTTTTTTATTTGTTTTGCCTTGCAGGATTATTGTTACTGATGTTTTCATTGATAATTATTGGGCACCGTTAACATGCAACATTGCTTTTGTTTTTATCTCCAAGGTGCAAGCCGTTTTCAGGTGTTTGTTTTTGGCACTTATTTACATCAGGCCAGTTATTACTATTCCTTGCTTTTAGATGGGAATGATCTTCAAAATCATGACAGTATGGCACCAATTATGGTAGAAAGATGATGCACATGTATTATAAATTGGTTAACTCACAAACAGCACCATCCATTTCATAGAGAATTCACATTTTGGTTCAGCACATCTTAGATCTAAAAAAACCTTTGTAAACCATAAATGTTTGTCATTTTCTGTCTCCGAATGTAGCCTGGCTCATCAAAACTATGACTGTTTGTATTTCAGAAGTATAATGTCTATGAAATGTGTAATGTATTCCACTTAATGTAATATAATATGTACAGTAGTAGCTGTGGCAGTCCTCGTTGAAGCAAATTGAGTCAGTCATCAATGCGCGCACTATAGTAACTATACATGCACTGGTTTCACTCAAAAGAATCAAGAAACAATACTAAACAAAATCAAGCATGGCTGCCAACTTTGCCAAGTCAAGTGTGTACAGTCCGCACACACATGGAAGCCATGCTTGATTGTTATGAGTATTGTTTCCCCATCAACGTCTTTTGCAGGAAAGTTGCTTCTCTCCACTCCCAGGAGTGAAAGTGTAACACATGTGAGGGTAGAGATGGCTTTATTTGTTTGATTGCTCTCTGTACGCTTACATAGCAGCACAGGGTTGTGTACCCCCTGGGTCATTCAGATGGTTTTCAGGAATCATGAGTGTAAATTGCCCCAAAATGACTATAATGAGTATAATTGACCTTGAAATCTCACTTTTAATATTCAGCATATAAGGTGTCCTTGTGCCCAATGATTCTGATCTTTCTTTGTGACACCTTTCCACCCTGAAGGTGATAATGAAGGAGACGGCGATGCGGGTGATGATGATGAGGATGATGAGGATGCCAAGGGGGCTGAGGCAGCATCTGCTGAAGAACAAGTAAGAGACAGAGAACATTGTCACTGTAGCGGTGACTTTTGTGGTTGTCACGCATCCCACACTATACCTCATGCTGAATCAGGGCTAAAACTAAAACTCCATAAGCTCAGTGCAGGATTTGGCAGGATTCAGGCAATGGTCAACAGTAGCCAGTACTGCAGGATTTGGCAGGATTCAGGTCACATGGAGCTTTGAACAAAGTACAATGTAGGATAGCAGGATTTTTTGCAGGATTCAGTTTATATCCTACAAAAAAATGGTAGGGGGTTAGGGTTAAGATGCTTCTCATTGCATAGCTGCCAACCATTCCTATTTTAGAGGAATCATTCCTCTTTTGGAGTAAAAAAAAATATCAGAATCCGATTTTTGTCTTGGATATGCACATGTATTCCTATGTAGTTTGCTCTGTGATTCCTCATTTTTAGCAGAGGTATTCCAATAGGTTGGCAGCTATGTCATTGTAAAGAACTGAAGATAGCAAGTCACATTTTGCTGACCATGATCATGTCACAGATTGTTGTTGCCAAATTAGAGCCTTAGTCAACTCATACACCTTTTATTTACAAAAGAAGTTTGGGCGTGAGATGTGCACCTTAGTTACAACTCCAGAGGTGATGATAATGTTTCCATCCCAAGTTTTGATAGTCCAGCCATTTCTGTGCTGAAATCCACCAGCAGTGTGGCAAACCTGCTTGGATGTAACCACCTACTCTCGTACTTTTATTCACAGGATGAAGACATTTCCAACTTCCAGTTGTCTTGGGAGATGCTTGAGCTTGCCAGAATCATTTTCTCACAGTGAGTCAGTTCTAATCCTGTCAAAAACAGCCCATCTTGTTTTTATGATTTGCTTAGATGAATGATTCAGCACTAGTCTTAAACAAATCTGTGATGATGACCAAGTTTTCTCCTCGACTGAGTGCCCATAATTACTTATGAAAGAAGCAAATCTTAGGAGTTGTAGTTGACAGAGGGCCTGATGTTTCAATACTAGTGGAACGTTTGAAAGTCACCAGGAAAATTTGCCTTTGGGAAAGATCCCCAGAAAACGTATGGCCCTTCAACTTTTCATGAACTTTTTGGTTATTGTAGTTGGTGGAGAATATTTATGTTTGATAATGTGATTAGAAGAGTCGGATTTGTGGGATTCTGCATTTGGTTTGTTAACCAGCAGATGTGCATTCATCTACAGTGCTTAATATTTCTTATTTTTGTTCTCAATTGACAACCTTTTCCCACCCCCATCCAATAGACAAGAAGGGGATGAATTCAAGCTGAAGGTGTCCCAGGTCTACCTCAAGCTGGGCGAGTTGGGGCTGGAGAGGGGCAACTATGCCCAGAGTGTGGAAGATTTCACCCTCTGTCTGAAGACCCAGACAGAACAACTGAGCAAAGACAGTCGACTGCTGGCAGAAACGTATCCTTGAGAAACATCTGCCACGATTCTGCCAAGATCCAACTGGAAAGAAAAGGCAGTCCAACAAACTAAAAAATGACAAATTTGAGCCAAAAATAATCAATTTCTATGAAGGAAGGCATGCAACCAGGTTTTAATTGAAAATTTTATGATAGCATTTGAAAAAAATCAGTCAAGAAAATTGTACTGGTCCATGGGTGGATTTCACAAAGCCATACGATGCATGGTAACTCAACTTACGATAGATAACCCACCGTAAGTTGTGATAGGCCATATGGTTTCGTTGCATGGCTCATCGTCTTGGGTTTGATCGTAAGTTACGATGAGTTTGGTGAAATTGACCGCAGGAGCCTGAGACCTTTGGCTGAATGCATCGGCACTCTTACCATCTGAGATATCTTACCATCTGAGCCAGCTTACCATCTGAGCTATCTTACCATCTGAGCTATCTTACCATCTGAGCTATCTTACCATCTGAGCTATCTTACCATCTGAGCTATCTTACCATCTGAGCTATCTTACCATCTGAGCTATCTTACCATCTGAGCTATCTTACATCTGAGCTATCTTACATCTGAGCTATCTTACCATCTGAGCTATCTTACCATCTGACCTTTCTTACCATCTGAGCTATCTTACCATCTGAGCTATCTTACCATCTGACCTTTCTTACCATCTGAGCTATCTTACCATCTGAGCTATCTTACCATCTGAGCTATCCAGCATTTAGGGTTGGCATGGAGCACAAGATGTTGGACCGGAAACGGGATGTGGGAGACTCAGGTTTTCCAGTCCAGTGAAATTTCTTTTTGCTCTGTAATGATTGAATTCATTTTAGTCTAAACAAGAGTAATGGAGTAAAGATAAGTCGGATGTTGTATCCTTGAAAAGTAATCTCCAAAGCCAACTAGCTGGCAAATAAATGAGAGAACAGGAATTACTGCTAGTCCTTAATTTTGACCTTGACTTGCTGCTGCAGCCACTACAACTTGGCCTTGGCCTATTCCTTTGACCAGAAATTTGACAAAGCTATTGAGGTGAGTACAATGACTTTTGGCCTCTAAACCAATTTGTCCATTTGTCCACCCGACAACCTGGCCCGGCCACTCGAGTAAAATCCCAATGACAAGCTGCTGTCCGATTATAAAAATCACGTTTATTCAATTTCTGTCCCAAACCGAGTCATTCTACTAGTTGTTATAAGTAAAGGGCTTTTTACTCATCACATACAATACAATGTCCTTCAGTTGTGTGAATTGGACAGTGGCTACTGCGATGCAATCAGAATGTATGTCTGTATGTCTGTCTATTATTCTTCCAATTTCCTCTTTATGATCTAGAGAATCATTATGACTTTGCAAACATGGGTCTTTTTTTTTTCTCCTCAGAACTTTGACCAGTCCACCACCATGATCAAGAACAGAATTACCATGCTTAAGAACAAGCCAGCCGAAGGTGGGTCAAACTTTATACAAGGGGGTCTTGCTGTTTGAAGTTATTGAAGATGAACTCTGACCTTTGAACTTTGATCCTGGCTTCGAGGAGCCCAAATTGTGGAAGGCACAGAATCAATTCATTTTGTGGTTGTCAAGCAACTTCTCCTTGGATCTGCTCGTTTCCTTCACTGGACACTCGCACCACAGTCCATTGAAAAATCTGAAGTCTCCAAAAAGATCCAGTGGTGTGAATTCCTGCTTAAGTGAAAAAAAATTCTGCTGAGCGTGAACAGTTCTGCCTTTGAGAAAGATCCTGCAAGGATCAAAATGTCAGGCCCTCCAGCTCCTGATTTTGCAGTTTGCAAGAAATATATCAGAAAAATGTTTGGTTCAACAGCATTGCTGACTATCACATTCATTGGTTTGGACTGGTATTGAATAAAAAAGGAGCTTTGACTGGTGACTGGATTTGATTAAGCAAGGCCTTTTTATAATAGATAATAATGATAATAACATTTTCTAAGTGCACCATTCTTTCTACAAATTACAACTAGAACTTAACCAAATACCAGAATTATAAATTTGAACTTTCTCAATATATCATACATAACAGCAGTGCTCACAAATGAGGTCAACTTTATGCTTGGGCATATCTCATGTGTATCTTGTTGCTGCCCTGTGAAAGGAACCCAAGTTGCATGCTGGAATGATTATAATTAAACAGACAAATAATTTGCCTCTTTTTATTTCCTAAAACAGGGAGAACGGACGAAGAATTGGCTCAAGAACAGAAAGAGATCAAAGAGCTGGAAACACTCATTCCTGAAATCAAATTAAAGGTAAGAAATAGTGTGGCCATAGTTACACAGCCATTACAAATACCATTTAGAAGATGGAATGCAATAAATAAGTGTCAGCTACATTGTATACTTTTGTAGGGTTTGGAATAAATCTAATGTAAGAATGAATGTACATACTGGTATTCAAAATTATTCACATCACAATGATTAGATTTATTCAGCTGCTGCCTCTCCTTTGAAGAATTTTAGCTTTGGTCACTTAGACACAAAACGAAGGCCAAAGTTTGTCAATTTTTTGTGATTTTAAGGATTATAAATGTTAGACATTATTCTGTGGTGGGGCCAACTGTTGAAATATCAGGGGGAAGACCTACACATTTAAAAATGTAACTTGTTGAAGTGTTGAAATAAAAGAATGTGTGAGTTTGATGTTGATCCAGGCGAACCTGTGGCAGGGCTCGACCTTAGCACTAGCCCTACGGTCATTGTCTAGTAAAAACAGCTGCGGGCTAGTAAAATGACCCACTTTGCTAGCCCCTGTGGACTAGTAAAAAGTAGACAGCGGTGTGGCGGCAAAAAAAGAGGCGGGTGAGGATGAGAAAGTAGACACTAATAATTTGTTTTACCTGAACTGATAACCTTGTGTTCAATTCAATATTAATTATACAGGGCTAGTAAAACTTGCTGCGGGCTAGCAAAAAACTCAATTTACTAGCCTGGTGGGCTAGTTTTAAAAAAACTTAAGCGCGAGGCTCATAAGTTGTTTGGAGGAAATAACCTTGCTTCACTCTCTGCCCCATCCTCATATTATTAACCAACAGATAGACGATGCCAAAGCTGAGAAGAACACACTGGAAAGTGCCGTTGGCCAAGCCTTAAGATCAGCCTCTGCAGAATTTGTAAGTTGGAGAATTAAAAGGGCTGAAGCTAAGGGTCGGAAGCCATTTTGTTTCATGCTGTTTGATTAGGTTGATGTATTCAGGGCCCTGTATTTATGTCCACCCCTTTACTTATTTCCCTTTGGTCCTTTTCCCTTCTGCTTGGCCTTTCCTTTGATATCACCCTTGTCCGTCTCCTAGCTTCATCCTCCACCGACCGTATCAAATAATCTCCTCTCTTCTCAAGGTTTAAATAAATGTGAAAGAATGGGAAGTTCATTTGACCATCTTGTGTACCCACACATACACAGCCTAGTAATTTATCATTGCTACATCAATTTTGCCAATCATGACTGACATTAGTGGCTAACAAAGGTTAGAGACAAGATCAAATTTCTTCAGTTCTTTCTCTCTCTCTCTAGCTCCTTTCCTCGTTCATTGGGATTATATTTGACATTGTTTTCATATTTCTGGCTTGTTTGTAGGGCCTGGGAACATCCTCTTCTTCTGCTCCATCAACCAGTGGATTCCAGACTGGTTGTAGCAGCTCTGGGGCTGCTGCTAAGCCAGTAAGCATGGTAAGTGCCTCACAAAAGGCAGCTCTACGCATCCAAACAATCTTGTGCGGGTGTGGTTTTAGGCTATTGGACACTCAACTTCAGACACCCCTTTAAACGGAAGGGTATCATAAATCCATATCTCAGTCCATGGTGGGATCCAGACTTGTAGTCGTTATTGACTGTAATGTGCCAGGTCTGCCTTGATCACTCACTGAACTTGATCATCCTGATCTGGTGACTGACTGAACTCACGAACTGCTAGTTTCTCCAGGGGTTATCCCCCCTTTTCATCAGATGCATTATTGAGAAAGGTCCTGCTAGGATTAAAACTTCAGGCCCTCTAAATTTATGTCACAAGATAGCTAAAAATAACCCCCATTAATTCAAGATTTTATTTGGAGCTTGTCGAATGATGCCAACATCCAGCATTGCTCATTTCATATTTCTCTTATGTGTGCCTTGCCTGATGAAACAAGTCAGTCCTTAGTTCCAGCAATTTGCTTGAAATAATGGGGAATTTGACATTGATTGGATTGTCACTTTGGGTTTGTTAGATTGCTGTTCGGAAGCCAGCTGATGCAAAACCGGACGATATTTCACATCTTATGCACAGAAAGGTAGGCTGACTGTAAAATCAGCAGTATTTGCTCTTTGCTTCATCACCCGTTCTATAAAGTAGTCTGTAGTCTTTTCTTTTACTTAGCCTGTAGCAGACCATAAACCTATGATAGATCCCTTCATGACCCTTGTCACATTGTCAGCGTTTGAACGAACTGGTGAATCATTTATTGATGTAACAGTTGCATAAAAGCACACCCTCAAGGCAGAAATCAGTATCCCTTTATGTCGTTAACGTCATAGTATCACAGGAACACATTTTACACAAAATGTTTTTCGAAAAAATGTGCCGAACTCTTAAAGTACTATTTTCAAAAGGCATCT
The DNA here is from genome assembly GCA_949987565.1 of Luidia sarsii. Lineage (NCBI taxonomy): Eukaryota > Metazoa > Echinodermata > Asteroidea > Paxillosida > Luidiidae > Luidia > Luidia sarsii. The sequence goes on from OX465113.1 coordinate 4,965,399, forward strand.
TTTCTGCTGTGTGATCTGTGAATAGATTTACCAGTTTGTGAAAACGTCAGAAATGTGATTGGTATGTGAACTCAAGGCTGCAACGTATCCTGCATGGCATAACAGCTGAACTTAAATGACCTACTGCTGACCTACCGCTGACTTCAAATGAATCTGCTGCTGACCCAAGCCCGACTGAACCACGTTAGACCCCAACTGACCTCACTGCTGAACCTTAATGACCTGCTGCTTCCAACTTTAGCTGCAATCGATCTCACTGCCGGCCCCATCTCAAAACCACTTGCCCAGCTGCTGACACCATCTTAAAGCACTCTTTGTCCACCAACTAAACCCGTTTCTGAGCTTGCTTGACCCGCTGCCGACCCCAGACAGCCAACCCCTCTCCTCCGTTGACCCTCCACTGACCTAGTCCCAACCTCTTGTCAGCAGAGGAACTTGGAGGTAGAGCCTGAGCAGGAGGCAGCTGGCAAGAAGGCGCGGCAGGAAGGAGGTGGGGATGCCTCTAGTGCTTCAAATGCCGCTAGCGCTGCCAGCACTGAAAATGCACCCGATGCTGATAAGGCCGCCAACGGCGATTGCTCTGCCACTGCAGACGTCAATGGCTCTAATGGTCTGGAGCAGACTACCATGAATGGCGATGCCAAGGCATCGGTGAGTGTGTGTTTGTATGTGTGTGGATGGGGGGGAGGAGACGGGGGAATAGACTTGCAGGCCATGTTGATTCATTAGCTGCACGGCTTGTTGTAGCATACAAGTCTGTGGGAAATGGCTTGCATTTGCTTTAGCGAGTGGCATCAGTAGACTCTTATGTCATTTGTAGCCGTAGTTAGTGAACTGTAGTTAGTGAACCGTAGTTAGTGAACCGTAGTTAGTGAACTGTAGTTAGTGAACCGTAGTTAGTGAACTGTAGTTAGTGAACTGTAGTTAGTGAACTGTAGTTAGTGATCTCAACTGTGGCTTTGGGTTTCAGATTTAGTACAGTTGGTTTTAATTTCTTTTTCTTGTGAAAAATGGCAAAGAAAAATGTGTGGTTTTGCCTACCAGTGCTCTTACCATATGGTTTTGCGTTCCAGTGCACTCTTACCATCTGAGCTATCCAGTCCTCTGATGGTGGCTTGACCAAATAGTCAACTAGTCTTTGCCGGGGTCTAATCTATTTATTTATTGTGCTATGTCTCTTGCAGCCGGAGCAGTTAAAGGTGAAGAAGATTGAGCAAACATCTAATGGCGATGCCCCTACAGCTCCCATGGAAACATAGACCTCCCATAAAGCAACAGTAGCAGACAGCGTCTGGCAGACTAGCGATAATGAGGATGACTTAGCTGGTTGGATATCCAAAGTCCAAACCACATTCTAGCTGGAGGAAATACAAGGAAAACCATTGACCTTTTTTTTTTCTCTTTTGTTCCCATCAGTAGGTGCATTGGATGTTACCAATCTTCCTTGCAAGTTTGCTTCGAAGCTCAGGGATTCGGACCATTTTGTTTGTGTAACACCCATCTCAAATAAAGCAACTCCTTTGAGAAACAATTCCCAATTTTCGCTCTGCTTTTTTTCTCACAAAATTATCAGCATTCCGGGGTGGGTTTAAAAAATGTCTTGGCCCTTAACCTTGTTGCATTCCATTTTTAAATAACCAGATAAAGACCATGCTGTTTGAAGCACCTTCTGAAATGCGATTTTCGTTTTTTCCGCTTCCAAGATGTTTATAAAGCTGTGTCAAAACAAAACGTCTGCCGGAGTCTCACTTTAAAAAAGAAGATAATTTACCCTAAAAAAAAATGTACATGTATATATTATTTGTTTCCTTGTCTCATTGTGTTTTTGGTGGCACGTTAAAATTTGGCTATGTTATGTTGAACCAAGTGGTAATGTTAAAAGAAAAATAGAAACTTGTATATACATTGAAGAGGTGCCCATCGTGATTTCCAATCTTTGTTTGAAATACAAACTTGCAACATTTTGGATTTTTCTAGGGAGAGTAAAAAATGTAGTTTTATGCATCTGCATTTTACTAGTAATTCCTAGGTCATATGTACGGCTTCTTTACAACAAATGTTTGGTAACTACCAGATAAATGCCGTGACATGTATACATACTCAGATTTTACATTAGAAAACAGATTTTTCGAGTGGACTTTGGCACTGGTTAAATGTATAAGATTACCGTTTACAAATAAAAATATAGTTGAGGCAAATGCTTTGGTTTTTGTTCTTTATTGTGTCAGTTGTTGATATCAAGAGTAAATGACTAAGGAACACGACAAAGGAACCATTTTGGCAATTTTAAAAGTAAAACAAATGGTTTCTGCATAAGTTTTGTTAAACGGAAACATCCATAAAGGTCTAAGATAGAGGGCCTTTTGTTTCAATCCGAGTAAGACTTCTCATGACTTTGAAAAAGGTCCTTAAGGATCAAAACCTCGGTGCATTGTTTTTGTTCCGCTTTGCTACATTTGTCACTTAAATCAGTAAGCGTTTGCAGCATTTTGGTAATTGTACCTCATGAGGCAGAGAGCTTTAACCATTGTATCACAGGGACTTCAAAAAAATAGATCACTCATGAGATAGTGACTTGCATCTTGCTGAATGCGCCCCAATTCTATTCACAAAGTGGGAAAACCCATTTCAGTTCAAAAGATACGTGTAAATAGGTCCTTTTCCAAAGCCCGGCTTAGGCTCGGGCATCGTCTCTGGTATCCGAAAGCTGAAAACACCGGTTGGAGTTCTTTGTTGAAGTTGAAGCTTTGGATTCTTTTTCAAAAGGCAGTATTACATTCTGAAATGAAGCCAAAAGCCTCCCATTTTCAACCTTGTACTTTAAAACGGACAAAAGAAAGAAAGACAAAGCCAGAGCCTAAGCCGGGTTTTGGAAAAGGGCCATAGTAACATAGTAAGCTCTCCCTTGAAAAAATGGTGGTACCAATAGAAATACAATGATCAGTTAAATGAATCAATTGCTTACGACTGGCACCTTGACTCCTACAATAATTAATTATTTTGGGGGGCTAGGAGGCAACCACCTAAAGTGGTGAATGTCTAAGGAGGAGTAGCCAACGTCTGAAATACATGTCCAGTGAAATATAACTTTTCTGGTCATATACAATCTTCTTTTAGGGTTGTAAAGACCAAAGACCAAAATGGGTCTCTACTGAATAGGACTGAGTCCCAGTCTCTTCATCTTGTCTCTGTGTGTCTGGGATGCTTTGGCAAACCCACTCTTTGCGATCAGGAGAGGCACAGGTTTGGCACTCAGAAACAGTTTGTTCTTCACTTCCGACAGACGGAAGGTCTCGGTGAACCCTTCTCCCGCCTCCATCTCCGGCAACATGAAGGGGCCACGCCCGCTGATGGACAGGGCGAGCGTTGCCATGGCAAAGCCTGTCATGAAGGCATCGTAGCCGGCCCGGTGACCTCTGGTCTGCTTGGCCAACTTCTCGGGGTTTTCAGCTGCTGGCTGGATTCCTGTACGGTCCATTCCACCGGCGTGCTGCCGGTTGCTCACCTCAAGACCCGATTCAACCGTCCCTGGCTTGCCACTGTGGCTTGATCCCCCATCTGTCCCCTCCTCTTTAGCTGCATCCCCTCCTGTCCCCTCTGCGTTTCTGTGGTGATTTTCATCGTTCCCATCGTTGTCCCTCTTGTCCGACGAAGCATCCTCTGGTTTGTCCTGTGACTGCTTACGGTGTTTGCGCTTTCGCTTTCTCCGCCGTCTCTCCTCCCGTTCCTCATCCGCGTCTTGGATGGCGTCGGGGTCATGCGACAGCGGGCATCGGACGCCATTTTTACAGAAGCCATGCCCCTAGACAAACAAAAATGTCACTTTTAAATAGATCTCAAAAATTAATTGAGCCTAATGCTCAGTTCCTAGCAGTACCAATGTCACAGGTAGAATACAGTCTTTATTCTGGTAATTAGAGTCAGTCGTCAACATTTTTGCAGTTGCCAACATTGTTTGGTAGTGTTTATGTTTGGTTTAGATGAATAAATTGTGTGTTCTTTTCTTTTGCTGTCGGGTTCTGTGCTGAAGGACAGTGCTTCACAATAGCTCTGTAATCGGAGAGAATTATTTCATTCACGTAATATTCTATAAAATGAATCAAATATTCAAAAGTTCAAACCCTATGTTAATGTTTTAAATGATGAATTATCTTGGGATGTCCAAATCTGCCTTGTTACATCCTCATCACCCCAATCACAATTTATCTTTGGACCTCAGCCAATACAAAGTGGCAGCTCCAGAGTCATTCACGACTTTCCTCTCCAGAGGGAATTGAGAATAAAAGTGTTTTTGATTGAGATTGTTCAGAAGCTTGTTCATATTTTTCAAATGAACTTACGGCGTATTTCTCGCACAGTTTGACAGTCGGCACTTCATCACTGGAGGGCCCCTCACATTGCTCATTGAAAGCTGGCGGCAATGCGCACTGGTGGTAGCCGATGAAGGGAAGGTTCTTGTCGTACTGGCAAAACTCCATGGCAATGTGTGGTCTGCCACCAGTAGCTAGCCGTGCATTTCCCCTTTGGCTAAGCACAAAGAACACACTTCGAATAATCATTTCATTTTGATACAGGCATGCTCTCATATGGCTGGCGTTTCATCCTTCCTACTCATCACAGCCATCAAAACAATTTTGTTTCTGTTAAAAACACAAATGAAAGGAACATTTTAAGGGATTTTTTCACCAATTAATCAAAGAGCAAACAAACAAAATGCCTGCCCATAACAAAATGGCCAGGATTTGAACTCTTGTCTCTTGTCTGACGTTTCAATCCTAGCAGAACTATTCTCAAAGTCCTCCCTCTATGAAAGGTCTTGCTTCGATTGAACAATTGGGATCTGACTTCTTATGATTAGTGCATTTCAGGGTATTTTGTCAACGAGCAGTTTGCAAATGGTTGAATGCTAATGAGCAGTGCCCCCGCCCCGGCAAAGACTAGTTGACTATTTGGGATGGCCACCATCTATAGACTGGATGGCTCAGATGGTATGCAAGATGGAGCGTTGGTATGCAAAACCAGAGATCTCGGTCCAGTCAAAATTTTCTTTGCAATTTTTCAAATCCTTTTTAGTCGACCTGGGTTTGAATTTCTTGTTACTTCTCAAAATTTAGTGGGCCTGACATTTCGATCCTAGCAGGACCTTTGAGAAAGGTCCTGCTAGGATCGAAACGTCAGGCCCACTCAATTTAGGACCTTTGAGAAAGGTCCTGCTAGGATCGAAACGTCAGGCCCACTAAATTTTGAGATTTGCATTTTGGTAATTTTAGTCAGTAAGCAGTTTGCAACATTTTTGTATATCACTTCTTGTTACTTGTTAGTCTTGTTAAGAACCGTGGATGGAAAATTATCAAGGCGGATAAGGAGGAATCTCTGGGGGGGGGGGGGCTGTTCTTGGAAAGACACTGCCATCTTTTCCTCACCTCTTCCGGAAGACATACTCCAAGTATGAGGCTGGCATCCGGGCCTCAAACTCGGCCAGGTACTTAGTGTCAAAGATCCCTCCGGGAAACATCTCGTAGAGGTCGGTGATGAAGTGGGAGGAGGAGGCTGGGAGCTCCGAGTACAGGTTGTGGTAAAGGAAGACCAGATCAACCAAGGCATTGTGGAAGACTATCGGCTTGCCACTTCTGATCAGTTCACTGAAGAGGGCTCTGAGCGTCTGCGATTCTTCTCCCTTTTCTTCATCCTGTAAAAACCAGTGGACATCACGGCTTTGTTCAGTCCTGTCCTGTGCTCTTGTGCCATACTGAATTGGCATATTGGATCTTGAAAAGATCTGCCTGCCATTCAAATCCTAGCATGACCTTTGGCAAATGCAGTATCAATGGCATATTGAAATTAGCTTAAGGCTTTTAAGAGCACACAAAGAAGAATAATCAAAACTAGGATCAAAACTAGGATCAAAACTAGGATCCTGTGCAGCATCCCTTGTTCCCGCCTTTACATTTCCCGCCTTCACCCTCCATTGAGCTAATCCCCTCACCAGGATCCCTCTCCACACTACATAAGCCCCACTCCCAGTTGGAATCCAGCAGAGACGAGCAGAGTATACTGTTCGAAACGTCGAGTTCCTCCGGTTCTTTTCAGAACCACACTTACTCACAAAAGAGAATTTACATGGTGTCTGCGCAAACCTATTTATCCTGATATTCTCACCATGCAAACCTTCAAATCTCATTTAATATCAGGAATGCTTTCGTTCATGCATGTGGATCAGAAATCACAGTGGGAAATCCATCTTTAACCAGGTGAGGGTGTCATCATCCAGGTCAATCAGACCAGGGTTTCCTCTTGGGGACTTGTAGACCTCACAATCATTAACAATAGGGTTGATTGTTTGTGGCTCTCACAGTTAGGTGAGGATGTGCAGCACCTATACTGTCAAGGTAATGTTTTGTACGACCAACACCATTTCTGAGTCTGTTGAGGTTGACCCAGGCTTGCTTTCCTGTCAAGGTCAGAATACAAGTACTATAAGAATAAGTGAATGACTTCCTGGGTTATTTTCAATGTACCTTATCCAAGCCCCTGTGGTAGGGCACTCCTAATGCGTACTGCTTGTTGAAGTCAAAGCCGTGATCAACGAGGAACTTGAGGGACCCCGGCTCCACGGTATAATCCTCCGAGCAGAGACTGGTGATGTTGAAGGTCTGCACCAGGAACCCCAGCTCTTGACCACTCTCCCCGGCTCCTGCTGCCGCAGCAGACTGGCTCCTTGGCAGGGCACCCCTTGCCTTGAAGCAGGAGAGGCCCAGGGACAAGACCGACCTCGTCTTTGCCACACTGGCCAAGGCCAGATAGCGGTCTTCCATGGATCTGGTTGGGCAAACGTTTGGAGTGTCACACCCACACAAACAGTCGACTAACAACAATTAAAGCCTCCAAAATTATCCATCTGCGTTGTTGATGAAAATAAATGTCACATGAAAAAGAAGATCTATGTATTTCTGAGAGATACTGTGATCAGGCAGGCAGTTCTCCCAGGGAAAGGCCCAACCAATGAACCATTGCACTTCTGTTGGGCTGATAGTGATACCTTGCGATTACCCCATTTTTATTTTTAATTCCCTCCTCCCACTCCCAGTCCCATGGGATTACATTGCTGTTACAAATAATGAACTAATCATACACAACCCTAAACCCAATTAGCTGGTAACACATTATAAATGCCATATAGCTGAATTTGAAATTTATGGCCAAATCCAAGACAAGAGGTAACATCGCATTACACTCTGTTTAAATATTAATTAATTTAATAATATTATTACTAAGAATATTAATTAATTGCCTAATAAAAGTTCAATGAATTGTCATGAGCATACTCAAGGCTCATTTGCGCAGCTTAAAAATCGTTAGACTGTCAATTGGCTACCCAATTTTGCAAAGAAAAAAAGCAAATTTACAAAATATTTGCACAAGGTTTGAAGGAATATTGCGCTACAGCGTATACCGTACCTTGACAAGAGATTCTTTCTGTTTCCCAAACCACTCAACTCGGCATCCAGAGAGACGTAACTACTCGTTCTGATGGCCAAGATCAGACTGGGCCAGAGGGATATGAAGTTGTCCTTGTGAACATCCACAACGGGAACGCTCGAAAAGAAGGCCATGTCTGAAGAAACTGAAGAAACTAACCGTCCACTTTGCGGACGATGTCATCAGCTTACGACGAAAAGGACTTCATGGAGCGCGCCATCTTGGGTCAAAGTTCAGAGTGCAGTCTGCGCAGAGCCGCAGAGCTGCTGGAATAGCGTTGGGTGGGTGGGCACAGGTTGGGTCACTGCGCACCTTGTTTACCCACGACGCGGGAAACCGAGTTGCATGTGCGTTGCATAACTTGCAAAAACTGGACAAGTCACCTCACACAGGCATGGCGAATTGACCGAATAATATTAATCCCTCAACCGATGGTCAGACAGCTTCGAGGATCTCTGGCAAGGATCGTGAGGTTTGAGGTTGCTCCGAGGTTTCGTATCGCCATGAAAAGGACGAGGAGGGCCACTCGTGCTCAGTCCGAGTCCGACAAGGACCACAGGCCGCCGAGCGGCGATGGGCGGAATTCTGGTGAGGAGGATGGGGCCAGTTCGACGGCCGACGTCACCGTCAAACACGCCAAGGACAAAATGTCCGTCCGTACGGTCACCCCAAACAGAAAGCCATCCAAGAAGTCCAAGAAGACTTTAAATGGTAAAAAATAACCACACACATTTATTTTTTTGGAGAGAGCCTGCAGTGATCAAATGTGGGATTTGTTTTTTTAAATGTTTATCTTGAGTTGATGAAGAGCTAGTTTTTGAAGAGCTTAAATTAGAGTTATATATTAATGAATAATGATGCAATTTTTAAATAACAGTGAGGAATGTCAATATTTTGTTAGGATCAGAGTGTCAGACCCTCTAGGTCTACTAATCTTTCTGAAATTAGAATATCTGTCACTTATCAGAAACTGTTTAGCAGTTCTTTTTATCAAAATGAAATGCCAGTGTTTTAATTGATGAGGATTTTTTTATTACTCTCAGTCACAGGGGAAGGTGAATTGAAGAATCCTTATCATTTCTTCACTGACCCGAAAGATGTGCAGCAGTTCAGGGAGCATCTGCTTCGGTGGTACGATGCCAACAAACGAGATCTGCCCTGGAGAAAATGGGTAATAATATATCCTCGTAAAAATTGAGCCTAACATTTTCAAGTGGCCCTGCTTGACTCTGATGATATTTTACACTGATTTTCAAGCAGTTCGATCCTAGTCATTCCTGTCCTTTATTCATTTGTAAGATATCCAACCAGTTTGATACTTGATTTCATTGGAGACAAATCACGTACGAGCATGCATTCCTAACAACACAGAGTAGGCCCAAGCCACCAAACCATGAAGAGTTAAAGAAGGGTTGAAAAATTAGGGATTCTTATTTTGCAAACACAAGAACCAACACATTTGTACAGAAGTTTTAGATTGAGCACAACCTTGAACCAAATGTTCGTAAGTTTGTCATTACGAGTTTTGCAATACTGATTTTACTGAAGCTTCCTGTGCAGATGTATGAGTGTTTCTGTTCTCCACCCAGGCCAGCAACCCAGACATGAATCAGCGTGCTTACGGCGTCTGGGTGTCCGAGATTATGCTACAGCAGACACAAGTAGCAACTGTCATTGACTACTACAACAGGTGGATGGAGGTACAGACTCACTCAATCTCCTATCTTGGTCTTTGATAGTGTGTGAAACTGTGAATGAAGTTGAATGACCAACACTAGTCATTATTGTACATGTACTGTGATTGCCCATCACTTTTGGTCACCCATCTCACCCTTGTATCTTTTCTTGTTTGAACCCTTCCATACTGGCTGACTGTCCACTTGATCTCCCCTTGGTCTGTCTACCAGCCTTCATTCTTTGTCTATTTTCTGTCATCTATCATATTTCTCCTCTCTCTTCCTTCTAGTTTCTATGATTCTTCCATTGAAAGAAAAAGGCCTGCTCTGATCAGAACATCAGGTATTTTGTAACATAAGTGATCTTTGATACTGATATCCATTCTGCTTTTTGTGCCTTTCACAGAAATGGCCAACTCTCCAGGACCTTGCTTCATCCGCTACAGCAGAGGTAACTCTGTGCAGTCACCCCCTAGCTATATAGCACAGTGCATCCTTCCATTCAAAGCAGTGCAAAGCCGAATTGATTACGGCTAAGGCTTCAAGTAATACACTAATCTATGGAAGACAGATGTCAGTGGCTTCAGCCAGTTCCCATATACGCGGTTGTTATTTCCATCCAAAGCCAATGAATTCAACCACAACCCAACCTTGGTCTTTCTCAAAGGCTGAATCCTCTCTTGGAGAAATGTCCTGCTTGGATTGAAAAATGCCAAGCCCTCTGAATTTTCAAGAAAATCTAGCAGACATTGCAGAAAGGTGTTTGTTATGGACAAACTTTGTAATGTTTAGTTTAATAAAAATTGAAGGTTTTCATGGTGAGAATAGCAGGAGTAATAGGGTTGTGGCAGGAACTCGACGATTCGAACTGTATACTCTGTTCGTCTTCAGTCTCCTGAAGATGAACAGGGTATACTGTTCGAAACGTCAACTTCCGCCGGTTCTTTTCAGAACTACACATACTCACAAAAGAGAGAATTTTACATGGTGTCACCACGAATCTATTACTCCCACTAATGCTATGGACATTTCCTTCCCAAGGAAGTGAATGAAATGTGGGCCGGGCTCGGATACTACTCCCGGGGTCGGCGGTTGTATGAAGGAGCCAAGAAGGTCAGAGAGGAATTGTCGGGCGTGATGCCAAGCAACGCAGAGTCACTGATGAGACAGTTGCCAGGCGTTGGCAGGTATACGGCAGGGGCCATAGCATCAATCGCCTTCAACCAGGTAGGATACACTCTAGAATGAGATCAATAGGTTTGCCTGGCAGGCTAACAGTCTATACTGTTTGGGCACTGCATTGGGAGCACCATCCCCATAGTCTCTTTCTAGAGCGAGAGTGGAAAGTGAAGTCACTCGTAGTGTGTGCTCTATCTATCAACAGGAGACAGCTGGCTTCCCGGGGCCTGGGCCATGTGTTGCACATGTGTTGCACAACAGGAGCATTATTTCCTGAGGTACTTTGCATTGCTCAGAGGCCCGTACAGTGTGATTAACCTGCCTGTTGGGATGACACTTAGACTGTGGCATCCTTTAATGAAGGTCAGGTTGTTGAGCAGGTTGACCTGCCGGACAAATAAACAGCCCTGTATGCTCAGTGCTTTGGTTGCCAAAACACTGAAATGTGCTCCTGTGTTTGTTGTTGTTGCTGTTTGTTTTTCTGTTGTTGTTTTTGTTGTTGTGGTTGTTGTTGTTGTTTGTTTGTTTGTTGGGGTGTTTGTTTGTTTTGTTGTGGTTGTTGTTGTTGTTTTGTTGTTTTTGTTGTGGTTGCTGTTGGGTGTGTTTGTTTGTTTGTTTGTTTTGTTGTGGCTGTTGTTGTTGTTGTTGTTGTTGTTGTTGTTGTTTTTGTTGTGGTTGCTGTTGGGTGTGTTTGTTTGTTTGTTTGTTTTGTTGTGGTTGTTGTTGTTGTTGTTGCTGTTGTGGTTGTTATAGTGATTGTTGTTGTTGTGCATCACACTGCAGCCGACTGGAGTGGTTGACGGCAATGTCATCAGAGTCCTGAGTCGGGCCAGGGCCATAGGGGCTGACTCTACCGCTCAGACTGCTCAGTCTGCCTTCTGGTGAGTTCAGTCTTAACCGTCAATCCCCTGCCCTCTGACGGCCAAGGTGCTTGGACCATATGGGCAGTGGTACATTTTGCGAGACTGATGTTAATGCACATGATCCTGCTAATTGAAGCTTTTCTTCCAATGGGGGTTTACTCTTCCCCATGATATGCTCGATGCTGTGCCCGATTGCGGGCTTGGAAAGAGCCGCGGGCAGTTTGGAATCCCACCTGAACTGCCTTTGCTTTCCCCCAAGCAGGCTGTCAGGCAATGCATTGATCCTAGTCACCATACTGTGCTCAAGGAATGGGACAAAACCTATTGCATTTTCACCAATGCAAAATCATAATACGCGTTATACATAACTTTATCTGTTATTGTTCAAATATCCTGCCCTAGGTCCCTGGCCGATGCCCTAGTGGACCGAGACCGGCCGGGTGACTTCAACCAGGCCATGATGGAGTTGGGTGCCATGATTTGCACCCCTAAAGCGCCCTCATGTGCCCAGTGTCCCATCAAAAATCTGTGCAGAGCCTTCCAACATGTGAGTTTGGTTTTAAGTCTATCAACATGGGGCCACATCAGACAAACTTCTCCAAAGTTTCTTTCTTGTTAAATGTGTGTTCTCTCTGCCTTTGAGAAAGGTCCTGGTAGGATCGAAACGTCAGGCTTACTAAGTTTTGAGATTTGCTTGTTGGTAATTTTAGTCAGCAAGCATTTTGCAACATTTTTGTATATCACTTTAAGTCGTTCTGCATCAGTTAGAGAGGAAAGGTCCTGCTAGGATCGAAACGTCAGGCCCACTAAATTTTGAGATTTCATCATTCTCATCAACATCCTCCTCCTCCTCCTCCTCCTCCTCCTCCTCCTCCTCCTCCTTAAGCTCATCATGAGCTTCATCAAAGTTATCCTCTTGCTCATCATTCCCCTCATACTCATAATCTTCATCCTCATCCTCATAATCTTCATCCTCATCTTCCCCATTCTCATCATCTCCATCTTCCTCATCATCCCCATCTTCCTTATCACCCTATCTTCCTCATCACACCATCTTCCTCATCATCCCCATCTTCCTTATCACCCTATCTTCCTCATCACACCATCTTCCTTATCACCCTATCTTCCTCATCACCCCATCTTCCGTATCACCCTATCTTCCTCATCACACCATCTTCCTTATCACCCTATCTTCCTCATCACCCCATCTTCCGTATCACCCTATCTGCCTCATCACACCATCTTCCTCATCATCCCCATCTTCCTTATCACCCTATCTTCCTCATCACACCATCTTCCTTATCACCCTATCTTCCTCATCATCCCCATCTTCTTTATCACCCACCCTATATTCCTCATCATCCTCATCCTATCACCCTCATCCTCATTATCCTCATCACCCTCATCCTTCTCACGGTCTCATCCTCATCATCCCCATCATCCCCATCTTCCTCATAATCCCCATCATCCTCATCATCCCCATCATCCTCATCTTCCTCATCATCCCCATCATCCTCATCTTCCTCATCATCCCCATCATCCTCATCATCCCCATCATCCTCATCATCCCCATCTTCCTCATCATCCCCATCATCCTCATCATCCTCATCATCCTCATCATCCCCATCTTCCTCATTATCCCCATCTTCCTCTTCACCCTCATCATCCTCATCACCCCACCCTCATCATCCCCATCATCCCCATCATCCCCATCATCCTCATCATCCCCTTCATCCTCATCTTCCTCATCATCCCCATCATCCTCATCTTCCTCATCATCCCCATCATCCTCATCTTCCTCATCATCCCCATCATCCTCATCATCCCCTTCATCCTCATCTTCCTCATCATCCCCATCATCCTCATCTTCCTCATCATCCCCATCATCCTCATCACCCTCATCATCCTCATCTTCCTCTTCACCCTCATCATCCTCATCTTCCTCTTCACCCTCATCATCCTCATCTTCCTCTTCACCCTCATCATCCTCATCATCCCCATCTTCCTCATCACCCTCATCATCCTCATCTTTGTGTTCGCCTGCCTTGCAGCCAATTAATGATGAGGAATCATGAATTGGCTGCAAGGCAGGCGAACACAAAGTTTATCCCTTCAACCTTAGCCACAAACCTAGGCTATGTCATGGCCATCCAGATTTCTATCACTGCACCTTTATAGAATAAGTAAAAAGTATTGTTCAGAAACGTTTGGTTCTATTACATGTTGTAAACTCCTTACTTATCAAAATGACCAATACACAAATCTCACAAAAGTAGTGCCTGACATTCTGATTCTAGCAGGATATTTTTAATCAACGGAAATGTGGAATGTATGACAGTTTCACCTTTTGGGTTTTTCCCCCAGGAAGAGCATTTGAAGAGATTAAATGAAGACAAGCTCAAGACAAGTATACAAATGTCCAGGAAGCCACAGTCTCTTCCGGACATAGAGTGTGGTTTGTACATTTCCCTCTATGTATTGCCCTGGAAAAATAGTTGCCCTGCAATGTTCATGTTTGCTTGCAAAGTTATCCATAAAAAAACCGGAAGTCTCTTTCTCATCAAGATATTGTGTTATCCTAAAAAGATGTGGAGCCTGATATTATGACCTTTGACATATGGGCAGAATGACAAGGGAAGAGTAAGGCGAGAAGGGAGAGAATAAGATGTGGATGACAAGATGTACACAAAGGAGGACAGCTGGTAGGTTAGCACAGGGGAGATGAAAGTGAAAGTTAAGCAATCATTAGATTGTATCGCACCAAAAAATACTTCCCTAGGAGTGATCCATTGGCAGAGTAACAGACCGATTGTGTGACCAATGTTTCCATGCCATCATGTGACTTTAAGTGGGTATTTTTGCATCTCATTTGGTGCAGAACTGGAGTGGAAATGAGCAAAGAAGACTATCATAGTGTCCGCATTCTTCTTTGTACATTTCCATCGCTGCTCTGTGCCAAAAGAGATGAAAGAATACCCACCATAAGTCATGCGATGGCATGTAAACAGTGGTCTTGCAATCCGTGTATTATTTCCACAGATATTAGCGTTTTTATTCCCATAGCCGTAAAGTGTGGAAACCTCTGATGGATTTGTGTATTTTCAGAGATTGCATTGGCCGGTTTTCTTGTCTCTGTCTTTGCTGATGCCTTCCCATTGATTTTTCCTCACAGCTGCCGACTGTTGCAAGTTGTGTGTTCCAGCAGATGAGGCCTGGAATCCAGAGCTAGGCGTCATCAATTTCCCCCGCAAACCCAGAAAGAAACCGCCGAGAATTGAACAGGTGAGCCAGCCCCAGACTCTATAACAGGGCTTCCTCCGGCTGCCCATATACATCATAGCGCGTGCCCATTGCGAATTGTGACAGGGACAGGAAAGTTCTTCGGTAAACTCACATCCTACAGTGATCTCTCAATTCTTCCTGACTCATTGCAAGGCCAATACTTTTATAAATTACTATCCTTAAATCACTGCACTAACTTTATCCTTGAAAGAATTAGGGCAGGCTTTATGGCATTACTGGGTTTTAGAATCTAGGGTACTTTTATATACTGGTACTGTACAATGCCCTACTGTAGGGAATACAATATTTCTTTTTAGTTTTGACTGGGGTCCTCGTTCCTCTTTGCAGACTGCTGTCTGCATTATTCAGAGGCAGCATCCAGACCAGTCGGAGCCAGACTACCTCATAGTCCAGCGGCCAGACAAAGGTGGGTAAAAAGATGAGTATTGACCAAAAAAAAACAATCTTGAATACTAGTGTCCGTCTTAAAGAAACCTAAACCAAATTATATGCAAGTTACGCCCTTGATCTTTAGATTATTATATTTTGGGTTTTTTTATTACTAAGCAAAGGTTTTCAGCCAAGAAATTTACAAGGATAACATAACCCACTATGTGTGCTTTTTGCCTTTGAGAAAGATCCGGATTAGACCAAAACATCGCACTCTTTAACTTTTGGACATAAAAGAAAACTTATGAGCTTTTGTTATTTGGTCATTTGTTTCAGCAAGCAGTTTGCAACATATAATTATGTAAGTCTCTATTTTGTAAAACTTAAAATCGATACAAAAAACAGTTTGGTAACAGAGACAAGGTCAGTATAACACTTAGGCCAATAACAAAGAGAGAAAATCAGGCGATACTTGTCTATTTTCTGGGTGCCACCTTACAATATTTGTCCAATTAGAATTCGACCTCCAACTTTCAGAGCTGATCCTCAATGGATTAGCCTTGACTAGTGTAATTGCCTTCCATAGGTTGAAATACCAATTTTTTTTCATATGATGAATTATAATTATTTTTATCTGGCCGTAACGACATGGACTATACATAAAGCAGTTATTGTGCCCAATTCCTACAACCCTTGCTTGGAGGGAGTGAGAACTATTTCCCTTTGCAAATTGCTCCCCACATAAAATACATCAAGGCTAAATGGTTATTCTCGATATTATGACAAATTTGCATGAGAGAACAAAATAATTTGGTTGTATTTGGCCCTGAGAATTACCTATGCTTTTTTGGCAATTGCTTGGATCTTGCAAAAAAGTTTTTGGAATGTTGTTGTGTGATTTTTTTTGGATTTTTTTCGAACCCTTGCTCACTTACATGTTCATCGTGTAGTTTTGTGTTAGTTTGTACGTTCATTGGTTTATGTATTTATTGGATAGAATTCTTGTTTATACGTACTGTATAATATTCAAATATCCACAGTAGTCAACTAGCCATTATGGAAAACACACCAATAGACTGATCATTGCTCCAGTGCTGCCCAGCCAAGGCAGCCATTGATGTTCAATTTAAAATGACCACATGTATGTTGGTGCCAGATTGAAAAAAACAAGCATGGAATCTGAATCCGTAGTGAAGTAAATCAGCAATTCAACCTGACCTCCCTGTTCTGCAAAATTGAGGAAGAAATTAGATGTGGCAAGATGTGTTAGAGAGCCCTTTGTACTAACAATGTAATATCTAACACTTACCACGCTGTTCTCCCAGAAATTAAGAAACAGTGTCGATTGTGTGTCAATTTAGTGTTACGATTGCTTGCTTGCTTGCTTGCTTGCTTGCTTGCTTGCTTGCTTGCTTTATTGTTTGCTTGCTTGCTTGTGTGTTTGCTTGCTTGTGTGTTTGCTTGCTTGCTTGCTTGCTTGCTTGCTTGCTTGCTTGCTTTCTTGCTTGCTTGCTTGCTTGCTTGCTTGCTTGCTTGCTTGCTTGCTTGCTTGCTTGCTTGCTTGCTTGCTTGCTTGCTTGCTTGCTTGCTTGCTTGCTTGCTTGCTTGCTTGCTTGCTTGCTTGCTTGCTTGCTTGCTTGCTTGCTTGCTTGCTTGCTTGCTTGCTTGCTTGCTTTCTTGCTTGCTTTCTTGCGTGCTTGCCTGCTTGCTTGCTTGCTTGCTTGCTTGCTTGCTTGCTTGCTTGCTTGCTTCCTTGTGTACTTGCTTGCTTGCTTGCCTGCTTGCTTGCCAGCTGAATTGTTGAGGGTTTTTGTTTGTCATAACTTTTTTAAATTTATTTCCTATGACCAGGCCTTCTTGCAGGACTGTGGGAGTTTCCCAGCGTGAGAATTGAAGAGGAGATGCCCACTGCAGCCAGACAGGCTGCCATTGATGCTTACCTCATGGATGACCTCAAGATAAGCCTAGCTGCCAGAGATGACCGTCACTCTGTAGGGGAGGTGGGAAAACTGACCATCAAACCTTCCTATGGCCCTAAGATCTCTCAGAGACCAGACACTGATAATCTATTTTCCATTAGTTCAAATGTGGAATGATAGACCTTGGTTCATTGGTCCATTGGTACATTGGTTCATTGGTTCATTGGTTCATTGGTTCATTGGTTCATTGGTTCATTGGTTCATTGGTTCCTTGGTTCCTTGGTCCATTGGTTCATTGGTTCATTGGTTCATTGGTTCATTGGTTCATTGGGTCATTTGGTCATTGGGTCATTGGTTCGTTGGCTCATTGGTTCATTAGTTCATTGGTTCATTGGCCCATTGGTTCATTGGTTCATTGGTTCATTGGTCCATTGGTTTATTGGTTCATTGGTTCATTGGCCCATTGGTCCATTGGTTCATTGGTCCATTGGTTCATTGGTTATTGGTTCATTGGTTCATTGGTTCATTGGTTCATTGGTTCATTGGTTCATTGGTTCATTGGTTCATTGGTTCATTGGTTCATTGGTTCATTGGTTCATTGGTTCATTGGTTCATTGGTTCATTGGTTCATTGGTTCATTGGTTCATTGGTTCATTGGTTCATTGGTTCATTGGTTCATTGGTTCATTGGTTCCTTTGTGTATTGGTTCATTGGTTCGTTGGTTCGTTGGCTCATTGGTTCATTAGTTCATTGGTTCATTGGTTCATTGGTTCATTGGTTCATTGGTTCATTGGTTCATTGGTTAATTGGTTCATTGGTTCATTGGTTCATTGGCTCATTGGTTCGTTGGTTCATTGGTTCGTTGGTTCATTGGTGTATTGGTTCATTGGTTCATTGGTTCATTAGTCCATTGTTTAATTGGTTCCTTGGTGTATTGGTCCATTGGTGTATTGGTCCATTGGTCCATTGGTTCATTGGTTTATTGGTTCATTGGTTCATTGGTTCATTGGTTATTGGTTCATTGGTCCATTGGTTCATTGGTCCATTGGTTCATTGGTTATTGGTTCATTGGTTCATTGGTTCATTGGTTCATTGGTTCATTGGTTCATTGGTTCATTGGTTCATTGGTTCATTGGTTCATTGGTTCATTGGTTCATTGGTTCATTGGTTCATTGGTTCATTGGTTCATTGGTTCATTGGGTCATTGGTTCATTGGTTCATTGGTTCATTGGTTCATTGGTTCATTGGTTCATTGGTTCATTGGCCCATTGGTTCATTGGTTCATTGGTTCATTGGTTTGTTGGTTCATTGGTTCATTGGTTCATTGGTTCATTGGTCCATTAGTCCATTGGTTCGTTGGTTCATTGGTTCATTGGTTCATTGGTTCATTGGTTCATTGGTTCATTGGTTCATTGGTTCATTGGTTATTGGTTCATTGGTTCATTGGTTCATTAGTTCATTGGTTCATTGGTTCGTTGGTTCATTGGTTCATTGGTTCATTGGTTCATTGGTTCATTGGTTCATTGGTTCATTGGGTCATTGGTTCATTGGTTCATTGGTTCATTGGTTCATTGGCCCATTGGTTCATTGGTTCATTGGTTCATTGGTTCATTCTGTCATTCGTTCATTGTTTCATTGGTTCATTGGTTCATTGGTTCATTGGCTCATTGGTTCATTGGTTCGTTGGTTCATTGGTGTATTGGTTCATTGGTTCATTGGTTCATTAGTCCATTGTTTAATTGGTTCCTTGGTGTATTGGTCCATTGGTGTATTGGTCCATTGGTCCATTGGTTCATTGGTTCATTGGTTCATTGGTTCATTGGTTCATTGGTTATTGGTTCATTGGTCCATTGGTTCATTGGTTCATTGGTTATTGGTTCATTGGTTCATTGGTTCATTGGTTCATTGGTTCATTGGTTCATTGGTTCATTGGTTCATTGGTTCATTGGTCCATTGGTTCATTGGTTCATTGGTTCATTGGTTCATTGGTTCATTGGTTCATTGGTTCATTGATTCATTGGTTCATTGGTTCATTGGTTTATTGGTTCATTGGTTCATTGGTTCATTGGTTCATTGGTTCATTGGTTCATTGGTTCATTGGTTCATTGGGTCATTGGTTCATTGGTTCATTGGTTCATTGGTTCATTGATTCATTGGTTCATTGGTTCATTGGTTTATTGGTTCATAGGTTCATTGGTTCATTGGTTCATTGGTTCATTGGTTTATTGGTTCATTGGTTCATTGGTTCATTGGTTCATTGGTTCATTGGTTCATTGGTTCATTGGGTCATTGGTTCATTGGTTCATTGGTTCATTGGTTCATTGGTTCATTGGTTCATTGGTTCATTGGTTCATTGGTTTATTGGTTTATTGGTTCATTGGTTTATTGGTTCATTGGTTCATTGGTTCATTGGTTCATTGGTTCATTGGTTCATTGGTTCATTGGTCCATTGGTTCATTAGCTCATTTAATTAATTTTTCAAAACTTCAATTCATTTTGTTTCTTAATTTCTTCACTCCGTCGTATACCCAGTCATTCAGGTCTTGAGTTCTCCAAATCTTTTGCCGAGTTTAGTTTTGCGACACCTTTTGTTGTGGATTCTCACACCACAGGTGCTGCACATTTTCTCCCACATTGAGCAGACCTATTTGATTGAGACGTTTACGGTGCCAGCGCGCCATGTTGTCGAGGGCGGCGACGTCGAGGTTGCTCGTCCCTACAAATGGCTGATCGCCGAGGACTTTCGCACTGCAGCCGTCTCCACGGCGATGAAGAAGTGCTTCAGAGCCTTTGAGCAGTCCACACGCCCGGCAAAGGTACCAAAGAATCGGTGCGATAGACCGGTTGCGCAATGTCATCACGTAACTTATAGATGGTATTCAGGTGAGGTCTATGATACAAACTCCGGAATATTCTTCGAGAAAAAAAATCCTCGATCAAACAAACTAGTGCAACAATCACCATGTACTTAATACAACAGCGGCACCTTGATAAGGGGGCCACCATGTTTCGTGATTGTCGGGACCTATACAGAGCGCAATCGGTCATAATTATGGACGCTTTGGCTGACCGAACACAGGGATGGTTGGGTGGTGTGTGGGCGAAGATATAGTGAAAGTCCTTGAGCACTATAAAGCATGTCTCCATTTCACTGTTGTTAGACCGACTGTCCAGTTAAATTCCGTCGTTTCTTTTTTCTCTCTTTTTCTTCTTCAGGCAAACACCAAGAAAAAGAAGGTGGATTCGGGCAGTGGGCGGGATGGCAAGAGGCAACTGGCCTTGGAGGCATTCTTCAAGCCTGCTGCTAAGAAGCGGAGGTGAACTCGATGGGCCCCAAACCATCTGCCCTACCCTGCGAGGTTCGCCTGTATTGGTCCCCCCCCCACCACACACAATTATACAAAATGTCTTCTACACTGATCGTGATGTAATCCTCAGCAGTACTGTTTTATTTTTGTATTCATAATGTAGTACTAAGTTTACTCTGACTGATTCAATTGTGACTCCGTCACGTCCGTTGGTAATAAAAAAGCAGTAACACTAACAAAAATTGATGGAGCGTCTCCCGATTTCTAATTAACATTAATTATGATAACATTAATGATGATTAATTGACTTTTTTTAATTGACTTGTTACGCTCGTGCACACCTATATTGTTCATTGTTCACGATGTGGTTGCCAAGTTCGGGTTATGATGGACAATAATGCATAATGTAATCAAGATTTTAAGTAAAACTAACTGCTTGCTGACTAAAATGACCTGCAATACATCAATCTCAAAAGTTAGAGGGCCTGACGTTTCGATCCTAGCAAGACCTTTCCCAATGGCAAAGCCTTTGGCTTTCAGAAAGGTCCTGCAATAAGATCAAAATGTCAGGTCCTCCAACTTTTGATATTCAAGATTTTAAGTGTCAGATTTGCTGGTCGAAGTGGTAGCGGTAGTTAATGGGAAGAAATGCACGTTTTGTGGTAAGCGAAATGTTTTTTCAACATTAGCCTGTGGAAAGAGGGGTGTTTATCATGTCCACTTTTATGGTTTATTGCTACTGTCGGAATCTGTATCCAAATGCAAAGTCTAGTGCAATATTGTGATAAGTTTTAAACGGACATGTCCCTGGTCCCCTCCCCATCAGCCCTTCTGTAGTCCCATTTTCCCAGACCGGGCGTCGATTTCACCAAACTCTTCGTAACTTACGACTAATTGCAAGATGGTGAGCGATGCACAGAAACCGTATACGGTGTGCCACCTTACGATGAGTTATCCGTCGTAAGTAGAGTTACGATGCACCGTATATGGCTTTGTGAAATCCACTCCCGGACTCTTAACACGATGGCGCATGACACTTGCTGAGACCCCTCCTTGTACTCGCACTCAGTCTACTTGACAAAAGTTTGCCCTTATTATCTGTTCAGTTAAAAACATGTAAACAAAAGGCCTATGGTTTATTATCGTACACAAAATAACAGTGCACTACAAGATTTGTCGAGCTCGTGGCTGCATGCTTTATTCCCGTGATTCATTCCGACCCGTGGAATGGCTGTCCCTTACTGTCTGGTCCTCTGGAGTTTGGAGCTTTCACTGCCTCTTGGCTTTCCTCTGGCGGTGCTCTGCTATCGGCTTCTGGGCGACTCTCCAAGATCGTCGATAGGCGCTCCTCAATCAGCCGTGCGCCGTGCGCCGCTGACCCCTCGGCATCAGTCCCATCCTCCGCTCGCCGTTTCCTGCAATGACGAAAGCAAACCCACTGCTTTACTCTTGACACACCGTTTTGTGAATTTCCACTCGGTGAATGAAAATCGAGTATCGGAGATTCAGTGATTGTTGACCAACACTCTTCTGTTTGGTATGCACGTTGAAAGAACACGATTTTCAACAGCTGCAAAAAAAGTAATGTATGTATATTGTATACGTATAGGCCTATGGGATTCACTATAGGCCCATACATTAGGTCTTGGTGTTATAGTTTAACAGGAGGGCGTTGTGAAAGGGGCATTGATAACACGTAAACTTGGGAGGTTGACACCAATGGAGGGAGCTTTGTGTCTCCGACTCGGGCCAATAAAAACGGGCGTTGCCTACATCCCAAAGGGAGTGGTTGGCCAGCGTTGGGTGGGGGGGGGGATGCGCGTTGTCTTACCGGAATGGGCGTGGCGGGACGGGTCCCGAGGACGTCTGTCCCACGGTCGATCGACAGGCGCGGCCTGAGTTCATCGCCAGGCAACAGATATACAAGGCGAGGAGGAGGAGCCAGGCGGTTGCCATGGTGTTTTTCTTGTGTCGTATACCGCTCTGTGCCGTCGTGAAATGCCGACAACTGCTGCGTTCTGAGATACTCGACGTTGTACTCGAAGTAGGTTGATGGTCGTTTGAAGATGATCAATTTGGAAGGCCGCGTTGTGGCATGCAGTAACGTGAAATTAATAATATTAGAACAAGGGCACTGACGGCCGATATCAGCCAAGGATGTTGAGCGTTGGTTACTCGCGTAGTGTAGTTGTTCATCCACACAATGGTTCGCGTCCTATAGCCTGGAGTAAACGCTGATGTGAACGAAAACGCACGGCCGTCAGCACCCGGCACCGTGATTGCAATGTCCGCGCTGAATTGATCATTAATGTGCGTCTGCTGAAAAAAACAAAATTCTCAACTTCCGTCTGCTGTGCTGACGGTGTGAATGAGGCCCGACATTCGGCTGCTAACCCGCCCAGCAGGATTGGCCGCGGCCGAAAAGCCGAGGGGAAGTGGCGGCACGTCCTTGGCGTAATGTGCACGTGGTCTCATAGGGAGGATTCGGGAAGTTTGAGCTGGGATTTTGTCGTCTGCTTGGATGAAAGCCAACGACTCTCCACATCCATATATGTGTCTCAACAGGAAGCATTTCTACCAATTATAGCACATCGGGGATTTACCAAAAAAACAGAACGACGATGATAAAAAAAATAAAAAAAATGCAGTGTCTACACTGGAAGATGGAAATGGTTTTATTTTTAATTTGAAATAATACCCTGCCTGTAACTTTCCAACCAATGTAGGCATATCAATGCACCCCTTCAGTTTTTCCTGTTCGAATATTATAAGCATTTTGCTCGGCTTTTATGGGACGCTCAATTTTTATTTTTTTCAATTTTGAAACGGCTTCAAGGTTGCTTCGCCCCCAAACCATTCGTCATTCAAAATGCATATCGTTTCCTGGTTTGTTACTTTGTATGCGTGTATTATTCTTTGTTATTTTTTTCGTTTAAATCTATTGATTTATTGGTTTTGAAAAATGGTAAAGTAAACATTGGCTGGACCGGGATTTGAACCCAAGACCCCTGGTTTTGCGCACCAGCGCTCTTACCATCTAAACTTTCCAGCAGATGGTTAGTACATGTAGTTGGTTTGTTACTTGTATAGTCATTCACTCTGAGTCGTCCATCGATTTATACACATTCATTCATTTTGTTAAAGGCAGGCTGAAGCCTAAATATCTAATATTCCATTTTAATCTATAAATACACCGACTTATATATATTACTGTGAAATAAAACCATAAAGAATAATAAATGTTCATCATTTGTGTGTTTATTTGCCCCCCCCAAAAAAAAAAAAAAATTAAAAAAAAAACAATAAAAAATGACCGGCAGTTTCGGTTGTAGTTCAAATTCCGTGATCTAAACAGAGGCACAGGAAAAAGGTCTCGCGAAGTGACGTCTTGGCACCAGACGAATGAACAGGGCCGCAGCACCGCGTAAATCTCTGTGCGCTCACGTCGTGTACACATGTGTACTGTATGTGCGACACGCACAGTGGGTGCCGCGTACATTGCACGGACGACACAAAAAGTGGTCGTACACATCCGCGCGACACGAATCGCGGCAAATAAGCCTATGGACCCATACTCGACTATGTGAGGTAAAACATGAATAATCCACCAGGAGATGAAAACCACCATTTTACAGAATTAAAGGTTATACTACTAGACCGGTCTCGGAGCCCCGTTCCGCTTACGTTACGAATACGAGTTCAGCCCGTATATACATGTACATGCCGTATCAGCCCAGCATAGGCTGGTCTGACGAGTAACGTTAACGTAACGTTAACGAGTAACGATTGAACAAAAATCAAACTTAACCTGCTTTTTTTTTGCGTTTGGCGATCGGTTAGAAACAAGTGAAGACTCGCACCATCCTTGGTAGTTTTGCTACACGCAGCAGCAACACACCTCGTTAGTATGAGCCAAAAACTGTAGTTTTGGGCGTACTTTTGCACACAAACATAATGGCTTCTTGCACGTTACGCAATGCATCAAGGCAAACATGTGCCTCGATTCACGTCATACCCCTTACGAAGATTTATGCTAATTAGGGTAAAATTCCACCGGCGGGGCTGCATGCCTGTCACTACATTGTAAACCCATTTTTCTTGTACTTGTCAAAGAAATCAACCATCGAATCTTACAAAATATCATGAACTATTTCATACTGTATTGGTTTATACAAGTCATGAATAATGCGAACTTAATCCCTTTTCAGCCTGCCTTTAAAAAAAGTTGGTTGGTTTCTTTGATGTATTTACTGTATGTATTCATTCACACACAAGTAGTTTGTAGACGATTGTGCTTAAAGCCCCTACACAACATTGGTCGAGGTCAAAGAATAGCATCCATACGTTGTCTGATCCAACATTATGCATGAAATAGCACGCCTGTGGAAATTTCAGCTCAATCCACCATCCGAGTCTCGAGAAAATCGTGAAAACCACTTCATTTGTTTCGCGAAAATGCAACATTCAACGCCGTACTGTTCCGAAATAGTTTAGATCTAGGTGAGACGTAAACGATTTCTTTTACTCTTTTCTCCCAAAATACAACATTTTAGGCAGAAATATTTCAGTGCAAGGTTTCTTCTATAACCATCTTTAAACTGTGCAAGTTTCATGTAAATCTGTAAATATTTCTGTTTTTCGATCTTACCAATGTTGTGTAGGGGCTTTAACGTCCGTGTGAACCTGATACTTACCCAACGCCAGGAAAGTTTTCAGACCTTATCAATTCACACTACTGTGCATGCCTTTTACATTGGTCGATAAGTACACGGGTCCATGCAGCCCGCGTAAACTGGGTCAAATTTCGGCGCGCGTCAATCAGTGCCGCGAGTTTACCACGCCGATCTAAACAGTCTATTTATGTGTTCCGTAATCAGGGATAGGACGGCACCTGTTGACCGTGAATATCGGAAGCTATATTACTGAACAGCGGTCATTGCGCTTGTGTTCTTCAGGACAGTCACTAATTGCTTGTTCATCGGGCTTTCAAATACCTTGCTAGTAATGGCAAGACGGCTTAGGGGCCAACAGTTCGAAAGACCGGGCTTCCAGCCAAGCCTTTGTGTACTGGAACAACAGATAGGATGTACACCGTTTTCCAACTAAGTTAATACAACAACTGCTGCAAACTGCTCACTGACTAAAATGACCTGCGATACATAAATCTAAAAAATTAGAGGGCCCGACCTTTCGATCCTAGCAGGACCTTTCTCAAAGGCAAAGTGAGAGAAAGGTCCTGCTAGGATCGAAACGTCAGGCCCTCTATTTTTTGACATTTTCCAATTAGATAGGTACACCGAGTGTTTTAGGCAAACGTTATATATACACTGTCTTTGGTGAGAATAGAGGAACGTCCAGATGAACACATCTTCAATACAATAATAAATTGCAGGGATTCGGTCAGGTCCTGAGACTTATAGAGGTGTCCAAAAGATTGATGATTGATGACGTCGGAGCCAGACCATGGTCAGACATACATGTCTGGCCTAAACGCGATCTGAATGTCTGAATCAGACGCGCTGTCTGAAAAAAATAAATAATAATAATAATCCAATTGTGACGGCGTACTTTCGCTGTCGTACCTTTTACAAACACTACTTGAACGGGGCTCGCGCTGTGGCCCTGAAGTCAGGTCAGCTGGCACAATGCCATAAGTTCTTCGACTGTGGAAAATCTCGCAGCCTGTAGCTGTGTCCGCTACATCATTTTCGTTTCATTGTTCGAGTCCCAAATACCACCCTCCCTCCCTCTCTCCCCAGGCGTATTGCCCGGGTCTATGGTTAAGCTATTTCGCTTTTCAATTGGCGTTGTAGAAAACAATTATTTGGGAGAAAGTGACGTCGTGCTTTTAAAAGTGGCCAACCGGATGCGAGTGGGGAGGAGGAGGAGGAGGGGGGGGGGAGGTTGTTGCTTGGAGAAGTCGGCCGTGAACGAACTGACCAGAAATAATTCATCATCCAGAGACATCCAGGGCAGCCAGCCACTGGATCTGGAGCGACATCACAGCCTGGACGCCATGCGGGCTGATCTATACCAGGGGCCAATTTCATAGAGCCGCTTAGGCGTGAAAATCTGCTAAGCAGGAAAAGTCTTCCTCGTGTAAGCAGGATTACAAACTGCACCGCGATGCGATGCCAATTGGTTTTGACTTGCATTCCACTCTTCTTTACTTAGCAGGAAACAAAAAGTGAAGTTTGGGTAGGCAAGGGGATCCTGTGGCCCATGAGTTTTTGCGCTTAAGCATATTTTGAGGCTTAAGCGGCGCTATGAAATTGGCCACAGGAGACTGACCACCACGCCTCTCGTAAGCTCGGTGTCGAGGCAGGATCAGAGGCCTGCTTCATTGAGCACCCCGAGGGCAACCATTCTCCCCCAAAAAAAGAAAACCCAGACTCTTTTGACTCCTATGAACAATAACACGAGCTTCTTGAATGGAAAACATATGGGGCATGAACTTCAATCCAGGCCCTATAGTATAAATTTGTCCAACGTATATACCCAGCGCATTATGACCTGCGTGTGCCGATGGCGGTCGAATCAGGGTAACGGTCAAACGGAAACAACAACTCACGTACAACTCCCGGCGGGTCATATCATCACCCCACTCCTGTTTTCGTTTAGATGCGAACAGCAAGTATTTTCTAAACCCGTCTAAAAAAAATGGTTCGGGGATCGAACAAAGGGGATGCAATGCTTAATAAACTTCTTTCTTTTTATTAAAAGAGGGGTTCTTTTACCCCAAACAACTCGGTTGCTATATCCAATTATATCACTGGGAGGGAGGGAGGCAGACAAGACGTGCTATAGAGCCCTTGTCATTGACCTTAGTAGAAGTCTTGCTGGGATGAGAACGTGAAGTCATTCGTGCGGGTCGAGCAGTTGCGACAAGGTCTTTCCGCTCTATAAAAGGCTGTAAGACAATGTCCCGCTAAGATCGGGCCGTCGGGCCCTCGTTCACTTGTTTCTTATTTACATAAATCCCGCTCATTCAAATCAGTAAGCAGTTGGCTCCAATTTGCGTTGCTTTTGAAAAAGTTGATGTTTTGAAGTACAGGTCTAGCTGCATGATTGTGTTCCCCGGCCGGATGTTGGCGAGGTTCCGACCAACCGTGCCGGGAACTTGCAAAGTTCTGACCGTGGAAAGTTGATCAATGGCAGTCAGTATAACCCTGGTTTTGTAACCCTTATTTCAGTAGACGAACAAAGCAAGGGAAATCATATATCTAGTTTGGAGGCACCGAACTCTAGTCACCATGTCGACATGCAGTGGCTCATTGGTGCGTTGAGATGACGGGGGTCATGACGTGCACCGCATCATTTTGAGAACTGCATGCCTAACTGTAAAGTCGGTTCTTGCAAACTCTTCACAGTGTATGGGCTGTTCGGGTATCATCCCCTGCTAGGCTTATTATTAACTAAGCGAGGCCTAATCGGAAACAGGCGAGGGGCTGGTGGGGGGCAAGCATCACCGAGCAAAGTCTTGGGATCCATGCCAGTTAAACTTGAAGCATGCATTGGGGACTCGGGGGAAGGTTAGAGGTCAGAACTGCTGGGTTGATAAACATCCACATCTCGCTTTCGAGGGGAGTAGCGAGAGAGATAGGCCTATGACACGGACGTCGAGCAAGGGGTTTGTCGAGACCGACACAGACCACTCTTCTGAAGCAGACCGTCAACGCCGGCGGCTATCGAGCACCATGCGGACATCTTGGGCAAGCTGGGATGTGGCGGTCGTTGTTGCGGTTTTCATGGAGATGCTCCTGTCTTGCGGCCCTGTGTACAATTACAACATCTTCTTCGTCCATCTGCAGAAGGAATTCGGGACGACTGCCATGGCCACTGGTAAGCGAGCTATGCCGCTAACGATGTTGACGTCGAAATGTTTAGAATGTTAAAAATGTTTACTTGCGCTCCAGCATGAACAGCCAAGAAAGCCATCTGTCCCTCCCCACTCTCTAAACCCCTCTCTCTCCCTCTCTCCCTCTCTCTCCCTCTCCCTCTCGCCCTCTCTCTTCCTCTCTTTATCTCTCTATCACTCTCGCCCTCTCTTTCGCTCTCTCTCTCTCCCTCTCTCGCTCTCTCTCTCCCTCTCTCTTTCTCTCTCTATCTCTCTCTCTGAGGCTCCCTCTCTGTCTCTCTCTCCCAGACTCTCCCTCTCCCCTCTCTCTCTCTCCCTATCTCCCTCTCTCTCCCTCTCACTCTCTCCCTCTCTCTCCCTCCCCTCTCTCTGTCTCTCTCCCTCTCTGTCTCTCTCTCACCCAGGCTCTCCCTCTCTCCTCTCTCTCTCCCTATCTCCCTCTTTCTCTCACCCCCCCCTCTCTCTCTCTCTCTCTCTCTCTCTCTCTCTCTCTCTCTGTCTCTCTCTCTCTCCCCTCTCTCTCCCCCTTCCCCTCTCTCTCTCCCTCTCTCTCTGTCTCTCCCTCCCCCTCTCTGTCTCTCTCCCTCTCTCTCTCTCTCTCCCTCTCTCTCTCTCTCTCCTCTCTCTATCTCTCTCTCTAATGTTGTTGCTAGAGTAGAGGTATGCTTGTTAACGTGAAGACAAAAATGCAAATCTCTGAGATTTTTGAAGGCCCGACGTTTCTATCCTATAGCAGGAACTTTCTCAAAGGCCTTTAAGAAAGGTCCTATCGGGATCTAAACTTGAGGCCCTCTCAAAAATTTATATTCGTGTATCTATCTATTCCATTTGCCGGAATGCTCAAAAGTATACCGAACTAGATCGCTCCGGGTTATCCAAAACAGCCTTTACATTATATAGATGGACTCCTCGCACTATTTAGATTGCATTATATAATACAAACATTGAATGACAACGCTTTACACTTCATTTTTTTTAATGCATCACAAAAATACAGAAAACGATTGGGTTGGTTGAAAAGAGGCAAAGTGTTTGAGTTTTTGGAATAAAAAAAATATAAAAGTGTGGAACGAAAATTTGCCCGGCTACTGTATGTGTGGTTTTTAATTATGAGGAGGGAAACAGAGGCCCCTGATGACTGTAAAGATGGTCATGTCAAGAGTTGATGAAAAGGCTCAGCTGAATTCTCGTGGTAAAGGTCTCAAACTTTAACGAGAAGGGAATAAGATAGGTCTTGGAAACATAGACGAATATTTGACAAAGTAAGTGCCGGTATACTGTTGCGTGAAGAGCAGGGAGCTAGTTTTCCTGGAATATTATGGTCTGTGGGAGAAAGTGGACGTGATGATAGAGGTATTTGATTGGACAGAACTTTGGAATATGGCAAAGATTTAACTAGATCGGGATTTGAACCCTACTCCTTATGGTTTAACGTGCTAGTGCTCTTACCACCTGAGCTGTCCAGCGCATAGATAATTATGGTGGCTTTCCCAAAATAATACTTGCATGTCTAATAGGCCTAAAACTTGTCTTTGCCGAGTCGGTGTGCCAGTCAGAAGCATGTTAACTGCCGTATATCTCCAGGGACCACGCCCCGTTTTCTTTCAGATGCAAACTGCCAATCGCTGTAAATCTTATTACAGCAGTTCGGCCATAGCACAAAGTAGATGCAGCTTTCTCAATTTCAATCAAACATTTCATAAATTGGAAGCTTTTCCTTGAGCGGTAAGAGCGTTGGCGCGTTAAACCAGAGGTTTTTCTTTGCCATTTCTTGTCTTCGCCAAAATCATTCAAAAGTTCCCAGTCAGTGTTTTCACTTACGCCACCCGTTCATATGCAATCTGTGTATACAGAAACGGGGCGAGCTGGCAAAACTAGTCAAAATGCTCCCATTATAATGCTATATCGTACCACAAAGTCTACGACACTATAACTGCAAGCGACTGGACTTGTGTATAGTTGTTTTCAGAGAAATCGCCCCGTTCTTTTCACCACTAAAAAACAATTAAAATACCATTATCGGACAAGTACACGACGTCCTTGGGAACGCTGACACCCCCACTATTCTCCCAATCCATTCTATGCGATGTATGCAATGTAGGCCTATTGAGAAAGCGGGCGAACGATCAAACTGATCAAGATTGCTCCCGCTCGATCATTACCACTACCAGGACGTATCACGCCATACACTTCCATGCTATACCTTGCACGCTATACCGTGGCTTTGCTTATTCGCATACAAGAGAGTCCAGGATTTACTCCAGAGGTGTTTTTAATCCATCCAGGGACACGCGAGGTCCATTTCTCCAAAGGGCCTCTCGACCAATCAGAAGGCCGGATTAACCCCCATGTGACCCTCATTAGCATAAAAAGTGGAACTGGAATATTCCATGTGGCGTGGGGTGTACGTAAATCTGTGAGGGGCTATTGTTAAAAAGAAATACCCAAAAGAGCATAATACCCTTGCACGTAGGCCAATAGAATAATCATACATAGTTTATTTTATGAATAGATATTACACGGTACGGTATGTCCTGTCCTGTCCTGTCCTGTCCTGTCGTTGCCAGCCCTGTCTCATGCATGTTATTTCGTGTTAAACCTTAAGTTATTAACTCAAATATTATGTACTTACTTCCCAACAATATTCAATGGTAATTTTATATAATTTTCAACAATGTATAAGTACACAATCCAAGGGGGTCTCCGCCTTACAAGCTCTGCTTCTTGGAGACCTCCTCCACTTACTGCAAACCCGTTATAAAATTATAATATTCTAGTATTGAACTTTATTTACCGTGTAAGTGGAAATAAAATGAACTGAACTGAACTGAACTGAAATGAAGGTAGGTAACCTAAAATAATGTTTAATGTGTAATGGGGTGTATTTTCTTTGTAATGTATATCGGGTACAATTCATTAGATATGATTTAAAAATTGTACGTTCCCACAGGATAATCTCCGTATACCCATCTATTGCATGCACAACAGGGTCGATCTGCATAATTTATTATTGCATTTGCACTCGCACATAATTATTGTTTTTACTTCATCTCGAATAATCCTATAAAGTGCCAATCGTAATCTAACCGGATGGAATTCAATCACCATTGCATGGCTGTAAAAAGACATGACTAGAAATAATTGCAAGAGAACATTTAGAGAGTTTGTCAGTTCAAGTGACAAATATAATCGTTCATTGGTATTCCATCTAACATATCTTTTGTTTTGCCTGAGAGGTCTTCCATCGACCATGTTGCATAATTAATGTCTGGGAAACGTGTGACGGATAAGGGGCTGACAAAGTAGGGGTAGGAGTTGGAGGGATGGGTTTTGCCTACAATGCGGTTAGCTATAGTTTGGGTTAGCTGCCAGCAATTCTACTATGGAATCTGTCACGAAATCGGCCTCACTTATGGCATTCTAACTTGTTCGCAGGAACATCGGAGTGGGTTCCTCTACTACAAGAATTATGTAAAAATGATCGATTGACAAAACCATACCAGGAGCTCCTGTCATGCACAATGTTTACCTACCTAAACTGGTAAGTGATCGGACTTCAACGACGGTGACTTCGTGGATCTAAATGGACATCGTATACCTTCGGAACGTCATCAAATTTCACGCAGATGGATATAGTGACTCTACTGTGATTTGGGGCAGACTATGACGTGGCGTTGTTTGTATACTGACAGGCTCGGAGGACTAAATACACAGATACACGTCGGTAAGACAAAGCCGGTTTGAATTTGTAATCACATCATGCCTACATAGAATTGTTGTCACTTTGTTTTCACTGCGCAGGTTGGATGGGTTCTCTGGGCGCCACTCTCTTCTGCTTGGCCTCTCCCCTGTCCGGGTACTTGGGCTCCAGGCTGGGCTATTCCCGCGTGGTGCTCCTGGGCACGGTCATGTCTGCCGTGGGCTACATCCTCACCTCCTTCATCCCCGCGCTGCCCTACGGCTACCTGACCTACGGCCTCCTGGCGGGCCTGGGCACCTGCTTCGTCTTCGCCGGGTCCACCAGCGTCATGCTGGCCTGGTTCACGGGCAGACCCATCGTATGCAGGGCACTGGGGTTGGGATCCATGGGCGCCTCTGTGGGTAAGTACTATGGGCAGGCTCGTGGCTTTGGCTCTGACTCCATCCTGGATGGTTATAGGTCCTATTACGTATAGTTTCTACAAGAGGAAAAACAGTTAATTTACCGAGTGAATTACATATATATTAATTTTTCAAGACAGTGTTGCTGATTTTCTCAAGTTTGGCTCTTTTGTGTCCCTCTTTCCTTCATTCATTTCCCTGCTTCTGACTGCCTGCCTCTCTTTCTTTTTCTGTCTGTATCCTTCTCTCTGTGTTTGTACGTCTGTCTCTATTACTATCCCATTTCTTTCACTATCTACCCTCTCTGTCTCCCCTCTCCCTGTATTTCTCTCTCTTCCTCTCACCCCTCCACCTCTCTCTCTCCCTCTCTCTTTCTCCGCCCCTCTCCCTCTCTACCTCTCTCTCTCTTACTCTCTCTTTCCCTCTCTCTTTCTCTCACTCCCTCTCTCCTCTCTCTCTCCTCTCTCTCTCTCCTCTCTCTCTCTCTCTCTCTCCCTCTCTCTCTCTCTCCCTCTCTCTCTCTCCCTCTCTCTCTCTCTTACTCTCTTGCTCCCTGCCTCTACCTTCCTTACTGTTCTCGGGGCTTCGTGATGTGGCTACAGGCGTGATGGTCTTCGGCCCGCTCCTCAACACCCTGTCGGCGGTGGTAGGGTGGAGGAACTGTATGCTGATCACCGGCGTCATGGTTCTGGTCATCGGAGTGGTCGCTGGCTTACCGCTCCTCAAGTCGCCCGGCGGCAGCGAGGACTCGCACCAGAAGGACCGGAGAGCCAGCGAGCCACCGGTTTCGGCAAAGGAGACTGCCGAGCCCATTGAAGACGAACCGTCGTCGACACAACAGACCAGCCGGGAAGAGCCTGCGCCGACTCCCAGAACCGACCGAGGAAAGGTTGAGCGGACTCAAAGAGCCGGCCACGAGAAACCAGAAAGGACAAGCCCAAAAGAATCGATAATGGAACCAGATGAACCGGCAGAGACTCATAGAACCGTGGAGAAAAAGTATCTGAATGAAGGAAACGATCAAGAAGATCCGAGTCAGGGTCTTCAGGTAATCTGCGAAATGGACCCTGAACGGTCACCAAAGACCGGCACAGATGAACCGTCCGTGAAGACCGACGACGTCGAGACGGCAGAGCGAGCCCAGCAGAACGGCTGCCGGGCCTTGGGCGACGTGGACGCATGGCTGTGGGTCTTGGGCACGTCCTTCGCACAGCTTGGCTGGTCCTTCCTCATCATCAACTTTGTGAGTACCAGGATCGCGTCCCGACCCCTTGGGCTACACCATCGCCTGCGGGCGTCTTCAGTCGATATGTTTCCATCACCGGATATAGGCTAATAATTATAGAAAGGTTTGCGGTGACACCGTGTATAAGGTCTCTTAAGGAAGAGGTGAGGTTCTGAAAAGAACCTGAGTGGTAACTCGACGTTTCGACCAGTATGCTCTGGCCGTCATCAGGAGAATGATGACCAGAGCATACCGTACTGCTCGACCAGAGCATACTGGTCGAAACGTCGAGTTACCAGTCAGGTTCTTTTCAGAACCACACCTCTTCTTTAAGAGACCTTATACATGGTGTCACCGCAAACCTTCCTATATTGATTCACCCACCATGCAAAGCCTTAAGTCTTATAGATATAGGCTACTTTTCATTGTATAAGCTACCAGAGGCTAATTTCAACAAGCCTTACGATGCATCGTAACTCACCCCACGGAGGGTAGCCCATCGCAAGTTACAATGGGTCGTATGTTTTTTTGAGCATCGCTCATCGTCTTGCGATTGATCGTGAGCTACGATGGGTTTGATGCAATGGACCACTGATCACCAGTGCATCGCGCTGTTCATGCACCCGCGATAGCCATAGCCACGCGTACAATGGCGGTCGCATTGGGGATTGATGAG
Organism: Luidia sarsii; assembly: GCA_949987565.1. Classification (NCBI taxonomy): domain Eukaryota; kingdom Metazoa; phylum Echinodermata; class Asteroidea; order Paxillosida; family Luidiidae; genus Luidia; species Luidia sarsii. The sequence continues at coordinate 4,999,355 of OX465113.1, forward strand.
CTCCAGTCTGAAGGCCGCCGCACACGAGAGCTATCTGCTGAGCAAAATTTCTCTCGAGGTCGTTAGCTCAGCACGTAGCTCTCGTGTGCGCTGAACTTTTAGTTAGATTTCTACCTCAAGAGGCCGTGAGACCAATATCTATCCTGTTTGAATGTTTTCGCCTCTCGTGGATGAAAACTCATTGTGTGCGGCTACTTGAGCTACGTGCTGAGCAAAAACCCCCATAGCAACTGGCCAATGAAAGCGCACGCCCTATTCACGTGGTTGCCAAAACCAAACAGGATAGATATAAATATTGGTCTCACGGCCTCTTGAGGCAGAAATCTCATCAAAAGTTCAGCGCACACGGTGAGCTACGTGCTGAGCTAACGACCTCGAGGGATTTTTTTGCTCAGCAGATAGCTGTGCGGCGGTCTTTAACAGACGTCACATTATTTATGTTAAACAAAATTAAGGTCCGAGCGAATTTTGGCCAGTCAGCGGCAGTTCCATGTGTCTGTCGATGGGTCTAGAATTTGGTCGATAATCCAAAGCATCCTTTCCGACGCAGTTACGGCACGGGAACAACAAAGACCTTGCGCGTGCGACTTGGCTTGACGCGTTCTGCTCATGCGCCTTGGTGTTGAGTATACTGACATCAGGGCGAGTGCGGAACGCGAGGTTTCGTGAAAGGGGCACTGCCGCTAAACCAACGACTTCCGCTGAGTCATGAATAACTGTTTGTTTTTCAGACACGGCGGTTCGGAGAACGTTCCTCAAACCGCGTTTCCACTGGACTCGTTTTGGTTAAACTCAGTGAGGAGACGATGGTTAGGCCTATACGTATTCCGTTTTAAATCCAGTGGTAAATGGCCCGGTAAAATTTCATCTCGGATACTTGGACCGAGTCCGATGGTTACTTGCAGGCCTACCGGTAAATCTACCCAGTAGAATTGGCCATTGTACCCAAAGGTAACTTTAACCGAGTCGATTTGTCTATGGTGGAAATGCGCCATTAGCCTTCTTTTCGTGATTCGGATTCGGACCCGGATCTTCCGATCTTCATACGGAACCGGATTGCCATCAGTGATGGGAGCGCTGGCTCGCGCCATCTAACAAGCGGCATTTGGTGTGTTTGTATGCGTGTGAGGGGAACCAGCGCACGGATTGCACGAGTGCGGTCTCGCATGAAGCAAATGGTGACCTGCGGTCGATTTCACCAAACCCATCGTAACTTACGATCAATCGCAACGCTATGAAAGATGCGCAGAAACCATAGTGTATCGCAACTTACGATGGGTTATCCATCGTAAGTTGGGTAATACGATACATCGTAAGGCTTTGTGAAATCCACCCCTGGTTCCCCTCGTTCAACTCCTTTCCATTGATGCAATCAGGCCAGCTTCATGAAGGAGTCCCGGCTGTCCGTCGATGAGATCTCCACCGCGCTAGCCTTGTCCGGAGGGGCGGAGGTGGCTGGGAAATTCCTGTTCGCTGTCATCGGGGACTATCTGCCCTTCAGAACGATCTACATACCAGCTATCAGCTCGGCCGGGGGAGCCATCACGGCTGGCTTCCTGACTCTGTCGACCACACTGCTACACATGGTCACCTTAGCCATCGGTTAGTGCCGAAAAAAACCCCGACTTTACGCAAGTCTAGTCTCGTTCATTTCATAGAGCCGATATACTGTATCCAGTGTGTCGACAAATGAGTCGATTAAACATCCATCACTTCCGCCCTTACGCCCAAGCATCCATCCATTCATCCATCATCGATCCATCCACCTATTCATCCACTCCATCCCACCCATCCATCCATCCCTGCATCCACCCATCCCTCCACCCATTCATCCATCCATTCATGCGTTCAATCATTTCAGACGGTGATTTGTTTGCCTTCCAGCCTGGGGTTTCTTTCGTGGATTGCTGTACGCCCCCGGCCATGCAGCGTGCTTGCAGCTTTTCCCCCAGTACGACCCGGGCACCGTGTCTTCCATCGGCCTGCTGGGCTACGGCCTGGGCGTCATCATCGGATCTCCCATAACGGGTCAGGTCAATGTGAAACCATGAAACGCTTTTAGACCAACTCCGTGACCTACTCGGTCCCTATGGGAAAATCAATGTAACCCTAACCCTAACCCTAATCCCAACCCTAACCTCGTGATCGTTTTTGCTGCGTTTTCCCATAGGGACCGAGTTGGTCACGGGCCGAGTTCGTCACGGACCGAGTTGGTCACGGACCGGGTTGGTTGCGCACCGGGTTGGTTGCGCACCGAGTTAGTCGCGGACCGAGTTGGTCGCGGGCCGAGTTAGTCGCGGACCGAGTTGGTCGCGCACCGAGTTGGTCGCGGACCGAGTTGGTCGCGGGCCGAGTTGGTCGCGGGCCGAGTTGGTCACGGGCCGAGTTGGTCACGGGCCGAGTTGGTCACGGGCCGAGTTGGTCACGGACCGAGTTGGTCACGGACCGAGTTGGTCACGGGCCGAGTTGGTCACGGGCCGAGTTGGTCACGGACCGAGTTGGTCACGGGCCGAGTTGGTCACGGACCGAGTTGGTCACGGGCCGAGTTGGTCACGGACCGAGTTGGTCACGGACCGAGTTGGTCACGGACCGAGTTGGTCACGGGCCGAGTTGGTCACGGACCGAGTTGGTCACGGACCGAGTTGGTCACGGACCGAGTTGGTCACGGGCCGAGTTGGTCACGGACCGAGTTGGTTGCGCACCGACTTGGTTGCGCACCGAGTTGGTCACGGACCGAGTTGGTCACGGACCGAGTTGGTCACGGACCGAGTTGGTCACGGACCGAGTTGGTCACGGGCCGAGTTGGTCACGGACCGAGTTGGTTGCGCACCGACTTGGTTGCGCACCGAGTTGGTCACGGACCGAGTTGGTCACGGGCCGAGTTGGTCACGGACCGAGTTGGTCACGGGCCGAGTTGGTCACGGACCGAGTTGGTTGCGCACCGACTTGGTTGCGCACCGAGTTGGTCACGGACCGAGTTGGTCACGGGCCGAGTTGGTCACGGACCGAGTTGGTCACGGACCGAGTTGGTCATGGACCGAGTTGGTTGCACACCCAGTTGGTTGCGCACCGAGTTGGTCACGGGCCGAGTTGGTCACGGACCGAGTTGGTCACGGACCGAGTTGGTCGCGCACCGAGTTGGTCACGGGCCGAGTTGGTCGCGCACCGAGTTGGTCACGGGCCGAGTTGGTCACGGACCGAGTTGGTCATGGACCGAGTTGGTTGCACACCCAGTTGGTTGCGCACCGAGTTGGTCACGGGCCGAGTTGGTCACGGACCGAGTTGGTCGCGCACCGAGTTGGTCACGGGCCAAATTGGTCACGGACCGAGTTGACTGGGACCGAGTCGGTTGCGGACCGAGTTGATCGACTGCCACCCAAGCTAGAATGCCACCACATGCGCATTCTCCTCCTCGATCATATTATACACAATCGGGGATCATTCGGGGAAACGTATTCAGGGCGCCCTCGCGCGTCGGGCGTTAGAGTATCTCAACCAACAACGTCTTGAACCAAAACTACGGTGATTTGTAATATTGGCCTTTTCCCCCTCTGTGGGATCGTTTCAACCCGCAGGTTCGTTGCGCGACTTGACCGGAGACTACACACTCAGTCTGCTCGTCCTTGTGTGCGCCTTCGTGACGTCACTGGCCTGCTTCCTCCTCATACCCATCCGTCGGAAATTAGTGTTGACGTGCTGCAGACGGTGTAGACAGAGGGACGATGTTTCCGATACAGAGACTGCATTGGACAAGTCGGTGGCGGATTCTAGTACCGTGGTCCGACATGTAGGCACTTACAATCCGGCATACGAGCTAGACATCATGTAGACTATCGGCAAACGTCTTTTTCTTAGTGGAATCAGATATTGGTCATCATTACCAACATCGATACTGCCACTAACTGCCGTGACATTTCGCGTGGACCGCGTTTGGTGAACAATTATTCCATTTTTATTCGGGTTTATTAATTTTTATTGACCTTTCATTTTTGTTTTTGCGTTTGAAAGTCAAACCCTTTGCTACCTTTTATTATCCGATCCTCACTGGTTTATTGTCGGTCTGCATTTTCCTCTGTATTGTCCTTCGCATCTTTACACTCTATCCAATTTTCAAAGCTTACTTCATTTCCTGTCAACTGCATTAATTCTTTCACTTTTCCTGTATAAAGCATATGAGCTTCTTTATTCCGCTATTTGACACTCCATGGTTTGATCTCAAAATTAAATCGTAGGGTATTATACCGAACACGTTGTCTCCTTTTCTCTTCATTCGCATCCCTTTTATCAGAGATTTCTAAAAGCCCAAAATACATATTCCCTACAGGACCAAACGGTGATGTACGTGCAATCATACCGTGATTTTAGATCCCAAAGGATAAACATTTGGCGTGTTTCTAAGTTGGGAAAATGTGAATCAAAAAATTGCCATTTTGTGATGGTTACGTCATCCTATGAATATTTTATAAGGTCATTAATTTTTCATTTGTTCACATTCATTGTCTTGTTGTTTCTTTCACAACAAATGAAACAGATGGATAAACTCTCTTTTGGGCCATTTTTTTGTCATCGCGTGTCACGCGATAGCAGTTTAAAGGGGCAAACGACAAAGTCTCTTCATGAGCAGAATAAATCAATTCGATCCATTTGAAGTACAATGTGTATCAAAATTGGGACACGGATGCGGAAAAGCGTTATGATCTTTTTGCAAACATATAAATCTCTAGTTATCATTCTTAGGCCGAATTTATATGTTTTTTCGTCCCCGTCCGCTTCCTTTTTGGAGGCCGCCTGGATTTTTTTCTATTTTTTTTCTATTTTTTTTTAAAATATCCGGTAAAAAATACTAGAAAAGTCCACAAATTCATCAGAAAAAAGATACTTGCAAAATATGTGAGTCGAAGTCACTTAACACACACAAAAAACGGCGCGCGATCGCCATTACTATAGAGCAAGGCGAGTTCACTCACTTTTTCGATAGGTCTTGGCCTAGCTAGGCTGAAATAAACCGGAATATGCCCGATGCACGTACCTAAATACGATATGTACCAAAGAATAGTACGTGCATGTAGGATACAGTACCACGAATCCTGGCCAAGCTGCCTGGAATGTTTTCATCGGGCTTCCCTCAATCTAAATGACATCAGACCCTTTGTACCATTATTTTGACCGTCAGCCTCGGCTGGTCGTCGAACAAAGTTGTCAGTGTTACATTAGCATGTGATGCGTCATCACGTGACATTAAAGCGGCATTTTTTCAGTGATTATATTGTTTGAAGTACATTGAGTTTAGAACCGTCAATATTAAAACCAGGATGAAAAACTGATTGAGTTTCACATCACGTCAAACCTAATTTATGCACTGCGAAACAGCTTGTGTTTGTCCACAAACACGTTTCTAGTTTGACCTGTTCTTTTCTTTTCTCAGATTTTCATTTAAGCTAAAAACTTCACTGTGCTGTTTTGGGGGTCTTTGGAGTTGGACCAATGCTGTAATGGGCGTTTAAAGGGATAACACAACATTGGTCGAGGTCAAAGAATAGCATCCATACGTTGTTTGATCCAACATACTGCAGGAAGTCTCATGTAAATTTGTTAACATTTCTGTTTTTCGATCTTACCAGGGTTGTGTAGGGGCTTTAAACTGAATCTTCATCTGCTGAAGCTGAATTTCGAGATCATTTATAATTAGCTTTTCCGTTCCAAACGGAAAAGCTATTGCTGTTGTTCTGATTTTTTTTTTGTCTTCTTCTTTTTCTTCTTCTTCTTCTTCTTCTTCTTTTTCTGGTCGGAATAATCCCATAGACAAAGCACAGGGTTTTTTCGCAGGGCACTTTTGCCATTGAACAAATTTTGATTTTTTTTTCAAACTTTGCAAATGCATAGAGCCAATGCTGAATTAGTGCACAGTTATCTTTAAAACTTCATGACGTCACCACGTGTCACGTGACAGCGCTTTAAAGTGGCAAATTTCAAACTCCATTTTAAGCAAAAATGCAATTTCGTTTGGTTTCAATTTTGCAGTATATCTAAGTTGGGAAAAGGTGTATCCAAACATTGCCCTCATTTGATCGTGACGTCATCTCATGAATATTAATGAGGTCATAAACTTTTAAGATTTTAACATTCAATTGAGCATATTTGGCCAACGGAGCAAGATTTTTTTTCATTTCTCAGATCCCACACGTGACAGTGCTTTAAAGGGGCAACTTGTACACTACACTGTAGTAATTAATTATGGCTTCACGTAGGTAGATCTAAATTTCAGACGAAGATTACTACCTGAACGAAGAAAAAATCGTATTTTTATTTTGTCTTCAACCGACCCAATATATACCCCGGATTGAAATTATCAAAACATATTTCAGGAATTTCCTTTGTTTTTCATTGTTTAGGTTTTTTATACTAAGGGCCATAGGTTTGTGTACAAATTAACTGTGAAATCCATTGGGGGCCTAATATCAAATACAAATGGCTTCAAACTTGGCACATACTTAGGTTAGTAGATGGAGATTCATTGCAAATAGTGAGGTCATCATGACGTCATCAGGGGGTCACGTGACAGGTCATTAAAATGTCAAATTTCAAACTTAATTATTAGCAAAAGTATCGGTTAGTTTGGTTTCAATTTTGCAGTATATATCTAAGTTGGGAAAAGGTGTATCCAAAAATTGCCCTCATTTGATAGTGACGTCATCTCATGAATATTAATGAGGTCATGAACTTTCAGATTTTCGCATTCAAATGAGCATATTTGGCCAACGGAGCAAGATTTCTTTTCATTTTTTTGTTAATATACGGTATATTGGGGATATAGTTTAGAAACACCCTCCGGGGCCAAAATTCAATGACGTAATCGTGAAGTCTTCAAAATGAGTGATTTTAAAGCACATATTAGCCAAAGGTTAATGTTCTCGAAATTTGGTGGGCAGTTAGCTATTGGGCTAGACATTCCAAATCCTGAGTTTGGAACCAATTAACCATTGTTCAGAATTGTGATGATTTCTTTATTTTTTTTTAAGTGAACAAGACGCGGAAAAGCTTTATGATCTGTTGCAAACAGACATAAATTTCTAGTTTATTATGGATTCGCATGGGGTAAATGTTTATGTCGACATTAAAATGATTCGTAACATTGCTAGAGCGAAGCCAGAGCTGCTAATCCTAATATAAAGCATGCCGGATTATCAAAACTGGTTAAAACAAATCTGTCAATTACATGTACATCCAAAATATTTCAGAAAATAAATTTTACAATAATAATTATTGTACTAGAAAGCAGTTTTTCGAGTCAGAGCCTATTCCTATACGTAAATGGATCGTAATCAAAACTTAATTGGGCTGAGATTGAAAACAAATAATATAGGCCCATAGGTCTATAGATTGAAATAAAACAAACCCTCTTTTTTGCCGTCATTCCGAAATTGTTGCCCTTTTCATTGTTATGATTTGTCGCCATGTCGATGTACAGTGGAGAACATTGCCAGATTATATAATCGCAAAAAGCAATTGAGTGATATTTAGTTCTAACAAAAAGCCTGAAAATGGATGATACATTATAGTGCCAATAGCATGGTTTCATTTTCTGATCATTGTAAAAGATCTTCTTGTCCTGGACACAGCAAAGGGGGAAGGGACTACACCCCTAAGTTAACTACAAACTTCCAATTTGATAGAATTTTGATATCCGCGCCAATCTAAAATATAGAGCCGTTTACACAGGAAAATGTGGTAAGCATGAACATTCTTCATCGGTCAAAACATGATTGCAAACCCAGTTTTGCATAATACTTATTAATGCTTGATTATGTAACCGCAAAAACCAATCGATTGGTATTTAGTTCTAACAAAAAGCCCGAAAATTGATAATACAATAGTGCCAATAGCATGGTTTTTATTTTCTGATCATTGTTAAAGATCTTCTTTTCTTGGACACAGCAAAGGGGGAAGGGACTATACCCATATTAAGCAATCCCTTGCTATGCCACTGGTGCAGTGCTACAAACTATATATAACGGACCAGATCACCATGCATGCACGACTGGTGCCTCTTAATAACGGTCCTTGCAGGGACGCCCATTCTTGCACCGTTCGCACAGATGTGCCGGGTGGGCCTTTTTGGGGTCTGTGTGACGCTTGTCACAAGTGCAGCCCTCACTCAGACCGCATTCGGAGCACTTCAGAGACTCCACCCTGTAGGGCTTGACGTACTCTTTGGAGCCGCAGGACTGGCACTGCTGTCCCGAATCTTTCTGCAGATGTCAGACAAAATGGAAGTGAAAAAAAGGACTGAGGTGAGAAGGAGGGAAGAGGAGGAGGAGCTAGGAGGAACAGAAGGGGAGGAGGAGGAGAAGGGGAGCAGGAGGAGAAGGGGAGCAGGAGTAGAAGGGGAGGGGGACGAGGGGAAAGGAGAAGGGGAGGAGGCGGAGGAGGAGAAGGGGATGACGAGGACGAGGAGGAGAAGGGAGGGGAGGAGGGGAGGAGATGAAGGGGAGGGGAGGAGGAGGAGAAGGGGAGGAGGAGAAGAAGGGGAGCAGGAGTAGAAGGGGAGGGGGAGGAGGGGAGAAGGAGAAGGGGAGGAGGCGGAGGAGGAGAAGGGGAGGACGAGGACGAGGAGGAGAAGGGATCAGGGAGGAGGGGAGGAGATGAAGGGGAGGGGAGGAGGAGGAGAAGGGGAGGAGGAGAAGGGGAGGAGGAGAATGGGGAGGAGGAGAAGTGGAGGAGGGGAGGTGGAGAGGAGGGGAGGAGGGGAGGAGGGGAGGAGGGGAGGAAGGGGAGGGGGAGGGAGGGGAGGGAGGGGAGAAGGAGAGAAGAGGAGGAAAAGGGGGAGGATGAGGGAGAGGAGAAGGGGAGGAGAGGAGGAGGGGAAGGGGAGGAGGAGAAGAAGAAGAGGATGAGGGAGGGGGAGGAGGGGAGGGAGGAGCAGAAGGGGAGGAGGGGAGGGAGAGGAGGGGAGGGAGGTGGAGAGGAGGGGAGGAGGGGAGGGGAGGAGAAGGGGAGGAGAAGGGAGGGAGAGGGAGGAGATGAAGGGGAGTGGGAGAAGGAGGATAGGAGAAGAGGGGAGAAGAGGAGGAGAAGAAGGGGAGAAGGGGAGGAGGGAGGAGAAGGAGAAGAAGGGGAGGAGGGAGGAGAAGGAGAAGAAGGGGAGGAGGGGATGGGGAGGAGGGGGAGGAGGGATGGAGGGATGGAGGAGGAGAAGAAGGGGAAGGAGGAGGAGGAGGAGGAGGGGAGGGGGAAGGGAGAAGAAGGAGAGGAGAGGGAGGAAGAGAAGGATGGGAGGTGGGGGAGAAGTGGGAGGAGGGGAGGAGGATGAGAAGGGAGGAGGGGAAGGGGGAGAAGGGATGGAGGAGGAGAAGAAGGGGAAGGAGGAGAAGGGGAAGAGGGGGGATGGGGAAGAGGAGGAGGAGGAGAAGGAGAGGAGGGGAAAACGGAAACGGGAGGAGGGGGAGGAGGGGAGGAGTGGAGGAGGGGAGGAGGGGAGGAGGGAGGATGAGGAGAAGAAGGGGAGGAGGAGGAGAAGGAGGTGGAGGAGGAGGAGGGAAAGGGAGGAGGGGAGGAGGGAGGAGGGGAGGAGAAGGAGGGGAAAGATTGAGAAGGAGGAGGGTAGGAAGAGGGGGAGGAGGGGGGAGGGGGAGGAGGGGGAGGAGGGGAGGAGGATGAGAAGGGGAAGGAGGAAGAGACGGGGACGGAGAAAAGGGAGGAGGGGGAGGGGAGGGGAGGAGAAGGAGGGGAAAGATTGAGGAGGAGGGTAGGAGGAGGGGAGGTGGGGGAGAAGGGGGAGGAGGGGAGGAGGATGAGAAGGGAGGAGGGGAGGAGGAGAAGGGGAGGACGAGGAGGAGAAGGGAGGGGGAGGAGGGGGAGATGAAGGGGAGGAGGAGAAGAGGGAGGGGGAGGGAGGGGAGGAGGAGAAGGGGAGGAGGGGGTGGAGAGGAGGAGAGAAGGGGAGGAGGGGAGGAGGGGAAGGGGGAGGGGAGGAGGAGAAGAAGAAGAGGATGAGGGGAGGGGAGGAGGGGAGGGAGGAGCAGAAGGGGAGGAGGGGAGGGGGAGGAGGACGAGGAGGAGAGGGAGGAGATGAAGAAGAGGGGAGAAGGGGAGGAGGGGAAGGGGGAGAAGATGAGGAGCAGAAGGGAGAAGGGGAGGAGGGAGGAGGAGGAGAAGAAGGGGAGGAGGGGAGGGGGTGTGGGGTGGATGAGGAAAAGGGGAAGGAGGAAGAGAAGGGGACGGAGAAGGGGGAGGAGGGGGAGGGGAGGAGAAGGATGGGAAAGATTGATGATTAGGGTAGGAGGAGGGGGAGGAGGGAGAGGAGGGAGAGGAGGGGAGGAGGGGGAGGGAGGAAGGAGGGGAAAGATTGAGGAGGAGGAGGTAGGAGGAGGGAAGGAGGATAGGAGGGGAGGAGGGGAGGAGGGGAGGAGGGGAGGAGGGGAGAGGGGAGGATGAGGAGAAGAAGGGGAAGGAGGAGGAGAATGAGGGCGAGGAGGGGAAGGGTGAGGATGGGAGGAGGAGAAGGAGAAGGGGAGGAGGGGAGAGGGAGGAGGGAAGGAGGAGGAGAAGGGGAGGATGTGAAGGTGAGGAGAAGGGGAGGAGGGAGCAGGGGAGGAGGAGAGGAGGAGAAGGGGGAGGGGAGGAGAAGGGGAGGAGCCTGAGGGGGAGGAGGGGGAGGATGGGGGAAGGAGGGAGGAGGAGAAGAAGGGGAAGGAGGAGAAGGAGGGGAGGAGGAAGGGAGGAGAAGGGAGGAGAGGGAGGAGGAGAAGGAGGGGAGGATGAGGGGGGATGGGGGAAAAGGGGAGAGGGGAGGAGGATGAGAAGGGAGGAGAGGGAGGGGGAGGAGGGATGGAGGAGGAGAAGAAGGGGAATGGAGGAGAAGGAGAAGGGAGGGGATGTGAGGATGGGATGGGGAGGAGGAGGAGGAGATGGGAGAGGAGGAGGAAAACGGAAAACGGGAGGTGGGAAGGAGGGGAAGGAGGGTGAGGAGAAGGGGAGGAGGGGAGGAGGGGATGAGAGGATGAGAAAGGGAGCAGGGGAGGAGGAAGAGAAGAAGGAAAGAAGAGAAGAAGGAGAAGGGAGGGGGGAGGGGGGAAGGGGAGAAGGTGAGATGAAGGGGAGTGGGAGAAGGAGGGAAGGAGGGAAGGAGGGGAGGAGGGGAGGTGGGAGGATGAGGAGAAGAAGGAAAGGAGGAGGAGAATGAGGGCGAGGAGGGGAAGGGGAGGATGGAGGAGGAGAAGGAGAAGGGGAGGAGGGGAGAGGGAGGAGGGAAGGAGGAGGAGAAGGGGGAGGATGTGAAGGTGAGGAGAAGGGGAGGAGGGAGCAGGGGAGGAGGAGAGGAGGAGAAGGGGAGGAGGGGAGGAGGAGGGAAGGAGCCTGAGGGGGAGGAGGGGGAAGATGGGGGAGGGAGGGAGGAGGAGAAGAAGGGGAAGGAGGAGATGGAGGAGGGGAGGAGGAAGGGAGGAGAAGGGGAGGAGAGGGAGGAGGAGAAGGAGAGGAGGAGGAGGGGGAGGTGGGGAGAAGGGGAGGAGGGGAGGAGGATGAGAAGGGAGGAGAGGGAGGGGGAGGAGGGATGGAGGAGGAGAAGAAGGGGAATGGAGGAGAAGGAGAAGGGGAGGGGATGTGAGGAGGGGATGGGGAGGAGGAGGAGGAGATGGGAGAGGAGGAGGAAAACGGAAAACGGGAGGTGGGAAGGAGGGGAAGGAGGGTGAGGAGAAGGGGAGGAGGGGGAGGAGGGGATGAGAAAGGGAGCTGGGGAGGAGGGAAAGAGAAGAGGGAAAGAAGAGAAGAAGGAGAAGGGAGGGGGAGGGGGAGAAGGGGAGAAGGGGAGATGAAGGGGAGTGGGAGAAGGAGGGGAGGAGGGGAAGAATGTCGAGGAGGAGGAGGGGAGAAGGGAGAGGAGGAGAAGAAGGGGAGGAGCGGGAATGAGGAGGATAATTGGGAGGAGGAGGGGGAGGGGGGGGAGGGGAAGGGGGGAGGAGGAGGAGAAGAGGAGGGGAGAAGGCGGAGAGGAGAAGGGGAGGAGGAGGAGAATGTGGAAGGGGAGGACGAGGACGAGGAGGAGAAGGGAGGGGAGGAGGGGAGGAGATGAAGGGGAGGGGAGGAGGAGGAGAAGGGGAGGAGGAGAAGAAGGGGAGCAGGAGTAGAAGGGGAGGGGGAGGAGGGGAGAAGGAGAAGGGGAGGAGGCGGAGGAGGAGAAGGGGAGGACGAGGACGAGGAGGAGAAGGGATCAGGGAGGAGGGGAGGAGATGAAGGGGAGGGGAGGAGGAGGAGAAGGGGAGGAGGAGAAGGGGAGGAGGAGAATGGGGAGGAGGAGAAGTGGAGGAGGGGAGGTGGAGAGGAGGGGAGGAGGGGAGGAAGGGGAGGGGGAGGGAGGGGAGGGAGGGGAGAAGGAGAAGAAGAGGAGGAAAAGGGGGAGGATGAGGGAGAGGAGAAGGGGAGGAGAGGAGGAGGGGAAGGGGAGGAGGAGAAGAAGAAGAGGATGAGGGGAGGGGGAGGAGGGGAGGGAGGAGCAGAAGGGGAGGAGGGGAGGGAGAGGAGGGGAGGGAGGTGGAGAGGAGGGGAGGAGGGGAGGGGGAGGAGAAGGGAGGGAGAGGGAGGAGATGAAGGGGAGTGGGAGAAGGAGGGTAGGAGAAGAGGGGAGAAGAGGAGGAGAAGAAGGGGAGAAGGGGAGGAGGGAGGAGAAGGAGAAGAAGGGGAGGAGGGAGGAGAAGGAGAAGAAGGGGAGGAGGGGATGGGGAGGAGGGGGAGGAGGGATGGAGGGATGGAGGAGGAGAAGAAGGGGAAGGAGGAGGAGGAGGAGGAGGGGAGGGGGAAGGGAGAAGAAGGAGAGGAGAGGGAGGAAGAGAAGGATGGGAGGTGGGGGAGAAGTGGGAGGAGGGGAGGAGGATGAGAAGGGAGGAGGGGAAGGGGGAGAAGGGATGGAGGAGGAGAAGAAGGGGAAGGAGGAGAAGGGGAAGAGGGGGATGGGGAAGAGGAGGAGGAGGAGAAGGGAGAGGAGGGGGGAAACGGAAAACGGGAGGAGGGGGAGGAGGGGAGGAGTGGAGGAGGGGAGGAGGGGAGGAGGGAGGATGAGGAGAAGAAGGGGAAGGAGGAGGAGAAGGAGGTGGAGGAGGAGGAGGGAAAGGGGAGGAGGGGAGGAGGGGAGGAGAAGGAGGGGAAAGATTGAGAAGGAGGAGGGTAGGAAGAGGGGGAGGAGGGGGGAGGGGGAGGAGGGGGAGGAGGGGAGGAGGATGAGAAGGGGAAGGAGGAAGAGACGGGGACGGAGAAAAGGGAGGAGGGGGAGGGGAGGGGAGGAGAAGGAGGGGAAAGATTGAGGAGGAGGGTAGGAGGAGGGGAGGAGGGGAGGAGGAGAAGGGGAGGAGGATGAGAAGGGAGGAGGGGAGGAGGAGAAGGGGAGGACGAGGAGGAGAAGGGAGGGGGAGGAGGGGGAGATGAAGGGGAGGAGGAGAAGAGGGAGGGGGAGGGAGGGGAGGAGGAGAAGGGGAGGAGGGGGTGGAGAGGAGGAGAGAAGGGGAGGAGGGGAGGAGGGGAAGGGGGAGGGGAGGAGGAGAAGAAGAAGAGGATGAGGGGAGGGGAGGAGGGGAGGGAGGAGCAGAAGGGGAGGAGGGGAGGGGGAGGAGGACGAGGAGGAGAGGGAGGAGATGAAGAAGAGGGGAGAAGGGGAGGAGGGGAAGGGGGAGAAGATGAGGAGCAGAAGGGAGAAGGGGAGGAGGGAGGAGGAGGAGAAGAAGGGGAGGAGGGGAGAGGGTGTGTGGGGTGGATGAGGAAAAGGGGAAGGAGGAAGAGAAGGGGACGGAGAAGGGGGAGGAGGGGGAGGGGAGGAGAAGGATGGGAAAGATTGATGATTAGGGTAGGAGGAGGGGGAGGAGGGAGAGGAGGGGAGGAGGGGGAGGGGAGAAGGAGGGGAAAGATTGAGGAGGAGGAGGGTAGGAGGAGGGGAAGGAGGATAGGAGGGGAGGAGGGGAGGAGGGGAGGAGGGGAGGAGGGGAGAGGGGAGGATGAGGAGAAGGGGAAGGAGGAGGAGAATGAGGGCGAGGAGGGGAAGGGGAGAATGGGAGGAGGAGAAGGAGAAGGGGAGGAGGGGAGAGGGAGGAGGGAAGGAGGAGGAGAAGGGGAGGATGTGAAGGTGAGGAGAAGGGGAGGAGGGAGCAGGGGAGGAGGAGAGGAGGAGAAGGGGGAGGGGAGGAGAAGGGGAGGAGCCTGAGGGGGAGGAGGGGGAGGATGGGGGAAGGAGGGAGGAGGAGAAGAAGGGGAAGGAGGAGAAGGAGGGGAGGAGGAAGGGAGGAGAAGGGGAGGAGAGGGAGGAGGAGAAGGAGGGGAGGATGAGGGGGGATGGGGGAAAAGGGGAGAGGGGAGGAGGATGAGAAGGGAGGAGAGGGAGGGGGAGGAGGGATGGAGGAGGAGAAGAAGGGGAATGGAGGAGAAGGAGAAGGGAGGGGATGTGAGGAGGGGATGGGGAGGAGGAGGAGGAGATGGGTAAGGAGGAGGAAAACGGAAAACGGGAGGTGGGAAGGAGGGGAAGGAGGGTGAGGAGAAGGGGAGGAGGGGAGGAGGGGATGAGAGGATGAGAAAGGGAGCAGGGGAGGAGGAAGAGAAGAAGGAAAAGAAGAGAAGAAGGAGAAGGGAGGGGGGAGGGGGGGAAGGGGAGAAGGTGAGATGAAGGGGAGTGGGAGAAGGAGGGAAGGAGGGAAGGAGGGGAGGAGGGGAGGTGGGAGGATGAGGAGAAGAAGGGAAAGGAGGAGGAGAATGAGGGCGAGGAGGGGAAGGGGAGGATGGGAGGAGGAGAAGGAGAAGGGGAGGAGGGGAGAGGGAGGAGGGAAGGAGGAGGAGAAGGGGGAGGATGTGAAGGTGAGGAGAAGGGGAGGAGGGAGCAGGGGAGGAGGAGAGGAGGAGAAGGGGAGGAGGGGAGGAGGAGGGAAGGAGCCTGAGGGGAGGAGGGGGAAGATGGGGGAGGGAGGGAGGAGGAGAAGAAGGGGAAGGAGGAGATGGAGGAGGGGAGGAGGAAGGGAGGAGAAGGGGAAGAGAGGGAGGAGGAGAAGGAGAGGAGGAGGAGGGGGAGGTGGGGGAGAAGGGGAGGAGGGGAGGAGGATGAGAAGGGAGGAGAGGGAGGGGGAGGAGGGATGGAGGAGGAGAAGAAGGGGAATGGAGGAGAAGGAGAAGGGGAGGGGATGTGAGGAGGGGATGGGGAGGAGGAGGAGGAGATGGGAGAGGAGGAGGAAAACGGAAAACGGGAGGTGGGAAGGAGGGGAAGGAGGGTGAGGAGAAGGGGAGGAGGGGAGGAGGGGATGAGAAAGGGAGCTGGGGAGGAGGGAAAGAGAAGAAGGGAAAGAAGAGAAGAAGGAGAAGGGAGGGGGGAGGGGGAGAAGGGGAGAAGGGGAGATGAAGGGGAGTGGGAGAAGGAGGGGAGGAGGGGAAGAATGTCGAGGAGGAGGAGGGGAGAAGGGAGAGGAGGAGAAGAAGGGGAGGAGCGGGAATGAGGAGGATAATTGGGAGGAGGAGGGGAGGGGGAGGAGGGGAAGGGGGGAGGAGGAGGAGAAGAGGAGGGGAGAAGGCGGAGAGGAGAAGGGGAGGAGGAGGAGAATGTGGAAGGGGAGGAAGAGGATGAGGAAGAGAAGGAGAAGGGGAGGAGGAGGGGAGGAGGGTGAGGAGGAGAAGGGGAGGAGGAGTAGTAGAAGGGGAGGGGAGAAGGAGGAGGGGAGGTGGAGGAGGGGAGGAGGGAAGGGGAAGGGGAGGAGGGGAAGAGGGAAGAGGAGGCAGAATAGGAGAAATAGAAGAATGGAAGAAGGGGAAGAAGGAGAAGGTGAAATAGGACGAGGAGGAGGAGGAGCAAAAGGGGGAGGAGGAGAAGGGCTGAGGCAATAATAATAATAATAACTAGAGATTTATGTCTGTTGGAAAACAGAACATAAAGCTTTTCCGCATGTGGTTCTCTTAAAAAAATTGAAACAAAAATGACATCAACGGGATTCGAACCCGTAACCTCCATGCCTACCCCAAAACGCACATGCATACTTTGTGCACAAAGTGTATGGGACTTCATTATAATATTCAAAAAATCATAATAATTTTGAACAATGGTTAATTGGTTCCAAACTCGGGATTTAAAATGTCTATCCTAATAGCTAACTGCCCACCAAATTTCGAGAAGATTGACCCTTGGCCAATATGTGCTTTAAAATCACGCACTTGGGTGACGTCATGATTACGTCATGGAATTTTGGCCCCGGGGGATGTTTCTAAACTACATCCCCAATAGATATAAACAAAAAAATGGAAAAAAAACTCTCTCCGTTGGCCAAATATGCGCAATTGAATGTGAAAATCTGAAAAGTTCATGACCTCATAAATATTCATGAGATGAGGTCACGATCTAATGATGGCAATTTTTGGATACACCTTTTCCCAACTTAGATATAGTGCAAATGTGGAACCAAAGGAACTTGTGCTTTTGCTTAAAATGGCATTTGAAATTTGCCCCTTTAAAGTGACGTCACGTGACCTGTGATGACGTCATGACAATTTCAAGGATGTTAGGACAAATTTCAGCTTGTGATCTATGCATTTGCCAAGTTTGAAAAAAATCGAAGTGTGTTCAATGCCCAAAGTGCTCTTTACAAAACCCCTGTGCTTTGTCTATGGCATTTTTCCGAGAAGAAGAAAAAAAACCCAGAACAACAACAATAGCTTTTCCGCTTCGCTGGAAGCGGCGGAAAAGCTAATAATAATATTGCACATTTATATAGCGCCAAAGCCATTTGAGTGGTTAATGCTCCCAGGCGCTTAACATTAAAATTAAGAAACAGTAAATTGTCATTAAAATACAAGATATTACAGTAAAACTATTGAGTACTAAGAAATAAACATTACAATACAATATATTACAATACAAATAGTAAATATATCCAATACGGGGTCATTTAGTTGATTATAAAAGAGGCAAGAGGAGGAAAGCACCCTTCTGTTATCAGTGATCTTTTAAAACTAAGTTCAATGCCATCAGGGATCATGTATGACAACAAGAAAATATTTTCACTTCATAATATCAGAAGAGAATGGTTTTGCAGAGATCTTACATAGGCCTGAGAGCTTTCCCATCTATGGCCACACTTCGGGCACTTGAAGTAGCCGTACAGTCGTTTGTCCCCTGGCATACTGTCCCTAGATGGTTATAAAAGAAAAAAATATATCATCACCACTGCCCACTGGTGTACCCGAAGAAATTAGCGGACCTGACGTTTCGATCCAGGGAACTAGTACAACAATTAAGGACCTTCCTAAACTGGCAACATTGCCGGTCAAGAGATCAAGCCCACTGTTTTGGAACGTATTGCTCAGAAAGTTAACCACAAACTTTCAATTTCATATAATTTGATATCCGCGCCTAATTTCATAGAGCCGTTTACACAGGAAAACATGGTAAGCATGACAATTCTTCCTCGGTAAAAACATGACTGCAAACCCAGTTTCGCCTAATGCTTATTCATTGTATTTGATTGTACTCTAACACTAATAGCAATACTAGTAATATTAATCCTTAGGACAACACACAAATGGAACTTTAGCTTGCAACCGGATTTCCATACGTAAATAAGCAGATTTCGGTGTTCAAGCATGCAGCTTAATAAAATTGGCCCCAGTAAATTGTATGAAAAACGATTAGATTTTTACCCAAACTAGAGTTTTCTTTTGCCCAAAAGTTTTTAGTTTCCGCATAAAATTGCCCCCAAAATGTGATCGATGTAGGCCTATACTGCAGACATACAGGTATCATCTCGTGCTTAGTTGCGGTAACCGTAACCCTCATCCTCCCGAAGGTCGCAGACCCGAGGGTTGCGGACCTCTGTGTTAAAAAATCTGGAGAAGTCTGTGTTTTCACCCTTTTTGAAACACTACCGTCCCGATCGCCCCCTTTTTCCACCCTTTTGAAAATCGCCACACACAATCTAAGGACACGGGGTGATATCAAATGTATACTGAATGTAATCAGGTCCGCAACTACACCGTGCTCATCTAAATCAGTGGTTCGTCACCTTACCTTGGTTACCTTGGCCTTTTGAAGCAGCTGGAATTTGGTGCCAGAAAACGACTTTGTAATTGTAGGGCTTCCGACGTCAACAAGCTACGCAGCTCGAATGAGCATCTAGACTGCCTGGGCGTTGTCAGTTGCGTCAGTGATGAGTTGCATCAGCAGGGGAATCCCCGCCTGAGAAATACAGAAAGAGACCCTCAGAATGACTTCGCATAGCATGCAACGCGGGATAGCCACTGGAACCCCCCTACCCTGCCAGGCTCTCGTGTGCTAATCCTATCCATAGACATAGCCATGACAGCTAGCATGCATGGAATATGTCTACCCATCGGGTGACTAATGTGACTTCGCAATAAAGAAAAATGAGGAGGGGGAACTCTACGATGAGAAATCAGCAGTTGAGAAATCGTCGATGAGATATCATCTTGTGCCTTGTGGAGACCTAGTCCAATACGTATGAATAGGTCTCCACAGGAAAACCGTCAAGGTGTATCGGTCTCCACAAGGTTTTCACAAAACTGGTATTTGGAAGTAAACTCAAAAACGGGAAATTTGTGATGTTTGTGAATCAGTTGCAATTGAAGTGTTATATACATAAGGGGCATAATGGTCCAAATTTCTACCCAGAAAAGTGAATGTGGTTGGAATGTGAGCATTTTAAAAATATTGTTTCTCACTTGGAGATAGAATGTTGAATAAATATCAAACAAGGAGAATAGATGTACATGTATAAGAGATGTGATAGGTCAGGATGAGAAGGGGAAGAGATGGGGCAAGGACTGGGGATGAATGGGAAGAGATTGGGCAGGAGGGTAAGAGGGAAGGAGTACAAAAAGCTGAGTAAGGAAATCTAATCCAATCCAATCCAATAGTGCACGAGAAGAAAGCAATGTCTCCAAAAGGATACAAAAAATGGTTATCAACACACTTACACGTAGGTGTGTGTGGAAAATTCGAGTTTGGGGTAAAATGCTAATGCTATATGCATTCATGGGTCAAAAACTTGGGGTGTCACAAAACCTGGCAAATTCATGTCTTTCTCCTGGACTGGGGAAAGACATGAAAGATGAAACCACACAAATTCACGAGTGAGTTCCTTGTCTGAAATATTTCTAAATTGATGATGGAGGGACGACTTCCTTTTCCATCTAAAAAACTAACCTATCCTATCAATCGTGTATTATATTGTGTTGTAAATAGACGAACAACTAAGCTCCAAACAATAAGGAAAAAAACAATTTGTACATTTTCATCGAAATTTATTTCAAACAAACAATGGCAAAACTGACTGGGAACTTTTGAACAAATTTATTGAAAGAATGTATTTTATCTACAAATGTATATACAGCTAGCATGCATGGTCGGGTGACAAGTGTGATTTCGCAATAAAGAAAAATGGGGGGAAAACTGTGCGATGAGAAATCAGCAGGTTAAAGTTCGCAGTAACAAACAAAAGGCAAGGGAAAAATTTGACCTGATAGGACTTGAATCCATGGATCTGGATGAACACATCAGAAACCTAACCATCCGAGTTATCCAGGATGTGAATCTATAGTGCCTTGTGGAGACCTAGTCCAATAGGTATGAATAGGTCTCCACGGGAAAACTGTAAAGGTGTATAAGTCTCCACAAGGTTTTGGAAGTAAACTCAAAAAATCAGTTGCAATTGAAGTGGTATACATAAGGGACATAATGGTCCAAATTTCTACCCAGAAAAGTGAATGTGGTTGGAATGGGAGCATTTTTAAAACATTGTTTCTCCCTTGACATTTTTATTGAAACTTTTTTCAAACAAACAATGGAAAAACTGACTGGGAACTTTTGAGCAAATTCATTGAAAGAAATTTATTTTATCTACAAATGTATATACAGAAAAATAGCTAGAATGTATTCATCAACAATACAGAAAAACTAACAGGAGTATGGTTTATGTTTAAATTGACTAAAACAAAGATACAAAGGTCTACCCAAAGCAGGTTCGACTAAAATAGTTCCCCAGGTCAGGTACCGATAAAGAGTTTCAAAATAAAAAAAACCAAATTTCACATCCAGAACCAGTAAAACAAACATGTTACAGACAAACTGGTGCACACTCAAAATGAGCAAAGTGCAAATGTCCAAAACTCAGAGGGACGGGCATTTTGATTCAAAGAGGAGCTTTCTCAACGGCAGAGTAAGCCATGTTAAATAAGGCCAAGGGCATACAGCAATCTGTCATATGAGCCACCACAACAACAACAACAACACCAGAGCACTTGCTGTCAATTCACGATGACACATTTGCACAGTCCTGTATTTTGAGCTGCCAGTATTTTCCCAGAAGGCAATACAACAGGGCAAAGCACAGCATGTAGTGCTCATAAATTATACATCAATGCAACGCGGTACCCGCCACTATACATTATTCGAATCCACCACACGACCTCGACCAGCTCGATGGTCCAGTGGTTAAGACGTCCGTACTAGAATTTGGGAGTCGCGGGTTCGAATCCCGCCCGAGCTGCCTGAAATATTTTTATCAGGCACCGGGCAAAGCACTGAGCATTCAGTGTTTACCACGTCGAGCAAGGGCAAAACCTCTTTGATTTACATCGAGTTGGGCAAACCCCGATTGAATGATGCCACTATACAGATTCAAAATCCAGCACACAACTTTGATGAGCTCAGTGGTCGAGAGGTTAAGATGCACTAGAAAGCGGGAGTCAAAAGTTAGAATCCTACCCGAGCTGCCTGTATTTTCCTGAGCAGGCAATCGGGCAAAGCATAGAGTACAGTGCTAATTTCCATATGCAGCAGTGACATGAGGCATGTTCTGTGTGGTACTACAAACCCTACACAGCTAGTCTACTCTTTGTGCGCATGTAGTGCAATGGGCATCAAATGTTACCGATTAATAAATTACATTAATGTTGATTAGGGGACAACCCGCCATTGAAATACATTTTCCTTGATGCAAAATAACACACTATGGCCATTTTCAAAATGAAGGCATAGGCTCGGGCTCAGGCTTCGTCTCCGTCTGACAAAACCTGAAAATCCAGGTTGTGGTTTGTTTCCGAATTTTAAGGTTTGTTGGCTTGATAGGTACAGAGTATTCACCAAGAAACTGGGGCCGAACGCTTGTTTTTAGATGCCTGTGATATTATAACGAGTAAGATAAATACGACCGAAGCCTAAGCCCGAGCCTAAGCCATCATTTTGAAAATGGCCCGTGTCTATGTATGATACAGTAGTAGATTCCAAGTTCTTGCATTCATGAAGCTCTCCTTATTTGACTTGTGGTTGAACCGATGCACACATCGCAAGGGAGCCGGATGGACTCAACTAGGAAGTGGAATCCCGACAACTGCAGAGTCATCACAACTCTGGCCAGCGGCAGTCTGTCTCTGCGCTTCAGTGCAATAGTCCTGAATGGAAACAAAAAGAGACAAGATGTTGAGATGGCTTACGGGTTGCAAAGGGCTTGAATCTAACAGTGGCCCCCCTGTGGGGCCCCGGCCAATAACAACGGAGTCATCAACGCAAACAAATCATCCCTCTCCTGATCTATGGGCTGGGGTCCATTGCATAGAGCTGCTTAAAGACCCAATACAACATTAGGAAGATCGGGAAACATCGATGTCCACAGATTTCCTACTTTTTTACCACAGTTTGTAGATGGTCACGATAGAATCCTCATGTTGAAATCTTACGGTCTGGGATGCTGCACTTTTCAAGAAATCGTCACTCAAACATCGACAAATTGTTTATTACTCGCGCGCGAGTAATACACTATTTATTACACTACAGAACGGTGCGTAAACCGTGACGTTTTTTTGCCTTTTTCTACTTTCTCAGATGACCACTTCAGCTAAAACCTTTGCAGGATTCCTTTTTTGGAATGTTTTATACTCAGAAACTGTGGCAATCTTTTGACCTTTACCATTGTTGTATAAGGCCTTTAAATGCCAAAACTTCCTTAAGCACAAAAAGTCACCATTCATAGGATCACCATCCCAACCCAAAACCTCACCTTTGGTTATGCTCTGCAAAGAAAAGTGGAATACCATCCAACCCCAGAGTGCAGATGTCTTTGCCACTTGACCACCGAGCTGGTTGTGGTCATGTGGCAGATTTGAATAAAGTAAAGCGGCAGGTACCATGTTGCATCGTGATGTTTTGCATCGAGGAGAATGGAATTCAATGAGGGTTTGCCCTGCTCGACATAATAAGCAATGAATGCTCAGTGCTTTTGTTTGGTGAAATCGACTGCAGGAGTGTTGAATCTGAGACCTCGATTCAAATCACGGTCCTGTCAAATTTTTTTGTGCCATCTTTTCATATAGTGAAGAGAAAATCAATATGATCGACGCAAAGTTAAAAAACAAAAAACTTGCCTGCAGAAAGATATTGGCCAGATTGCTCAGCCTTGCATTAGTAGACTGGGTAAACCTCTGCATACACTTAACTACTGGTGGTGACGTTATCTCTGAAAATAGAAAAAGAGTAAAGGCATGATGATATTTGAACAACAAAATGACAGAATGAGCGATTGAGAGAAGGAGGGAACTAACAATTGACCAAAGGAATAAGGGAGGGAGGGAGGGAGGGAGGGAGGGAAGGAGGGAAGGGGGAGGGAGGGAGGGAGGGAGGGAGGGAGGGAGGGAGGGAGGGAGGGAGGGAGGGAGGGAGGGAGGGAGGGAGGGAGGGAGGGAGGGAGGGAGGGAGGGAGGGAGGGAGGGAGGGAAGGAGGGAAGGGGGGAAGGGAGGGAGGGAGGGAGGGAGGGAGACAAATCTCTCCATCTCAAATGAAAAAGATGGAATACCTGCACTTGACTGTGGTGTCATCAGAAACATGAGAGTTGTGATTGCGGACAAAACAACCTCCTCTCCAGGTCTGGAACAAAATACAGAAACATGACATAAATTAAAAACCTGTGATCAATACAATTCACTACCTAGGAATTTCCCTCTGAGTTCTATTCGACCTAATAGAAAAAGGGTTGGACTCAAACCATGGCATCAACATGCAACTTAAACTTAGCCCCCCCCCCCCAAAAAAAAGGATATTTTTATAAAAATTATATATTTATTCCCTGCAGGAATAAACATTTCAGGCCCTCTAGTTTCTTTGTTCAAATTATCTTCCCTAACAATGAACTAATTACACCCTAAAATTTACTGGGCCTGTCCTGACATTTCCATCCTAGCAGGACCTTTCTCAAAGGCAGAGTGACAAGGACAAAACAGATACATGTACAAAAAAGAAGGGGGAAGAGAGTGAATAGGACACGGATGAGAAACAACGAACAAAGAGGAAAGCTGGTGGGGTGAGATCAAAGGGAAGGGCAAGTAGGGTAGGGTAGGGATTAGTGAGAAGAGGGGGAGAGATCAAAGAGAGAAGTGTGGAGGAGTGAACACAAAAGGATTATCAGAAAGCATTGATGGTGTTAGTCATTACTACTGTTAATAATTACACAAGCAACAAGACTTTGTACAGTGATAATTGTTATGTTTTGATGGAATCAATGTGTAAAGTGAAACTGAAGGGACCACCTTCTCAGAAGAGTGTCGTCTGACTCAACATAGTCATGGTGACGACTAAAGGCATGCTTGATAAGATTTGAAGGCTTGCATAGTGGATCTGAAGCACTATGTGGAAAGTGTGAGCTGACACCACATATTGTAAAGCCCTTTTCACACTACAGGGCAAATCCACGGGAAATCCCCGAGGATTTTGTACCCCACCAACACCCCCGCAACCATTCACACTGGACCCATTTGGAAACTCCCGGGGACCCTATTTCCCCGCGGATATCGTAAAACCCCCGGGGTTTTCTCCTTCTACCCTACCCCCGAGCAGGGCTAAAAATTCCCCGGGGAAAAGCTTATCCGCGGGGATTTCTTCGATAGTGTGAATAGACGGACCAAATTCCCCGTGGAATGTTCGAGAAATCCCCGGGGATTTTGTCTAGTGTGAAAGCACCTTAAGTCCAATCTCTTTTGAGACGGTGTGGCTCTGAAGAGAGCTGGTAAGAGTGACTTGCTCTTTTCGGCAGCATACTCCATCTGGAAAGAGGTGACTAGTGGTGTCATTGCAAACTTTCCACATGAATGCATGCTGATTTGAATTGTCACTATAATTATATCTAAAGTGATATACAAAAATGTGGCAAACTGCTTACTGACTAAAAATACCAAAATGCAAATCTCAAAATTTAGGTCCTGAAAGGTCCTAGAAAGGTCCTGCAAGGATCGAAACATCAGGCCCTCTAAATTTTGAGATAATTATATCTACCACACCATACATACCTGGACAATATTTCAACGATCAGTTTCAATCCATTGTTGCTGAGGATGTACTCCTTGTTTATCCTATCTGTGTCAAATAAAACCAAAACCATTCTCAGAGAATGCAAGGCAAGGCTCGCAAACACCTTTAAAGTTAAGGTGAACAATTCAAATACAAGTCTGAAAATCACTTGCTTTTTCACTACTGATTGAAATAACAATGTGTAGTATAGTACTTTACACACAAGTTGGCTGAGCCTGCAAAACAACACCACTAGTTTGTTATCTAAAGAGTTAGGGTTGATCAATGAACAAAAACAGACATTTTCATCAGACCCAGGTTAATATTCATCGATGATTTGATGATTGATGATCAGATGATGATCAGATATCTATTTTTTTTTTTTTGCCCCTTTATGTGGCATTAAGCACCTCCAGATCCACATTGTATTTATAATGACTAGCAAATTACATTTGTCCGAACAGGGACTCGAACCTAAGCCTCTGTTTGTGCGTGCCAGCGCTCTTAGCCTTACCATCTGGGCTATCCAGCCCTTAGGCTTAGATGGCAGCCTCCCCACATTGACTGTATGCACGGGTACAATGTTTCTTTTTGGGGGCAGACTTACCCAAGGCAAGATTGCACAAGCCACCCATTCCAAACGCAACCATTCGTTCGCTGGGCTCCGTCAAGGCATCTGTTTTTGTTGAAATATGAAGAAGTAAATCTTAAAGGTTCAGATTTCAGAAGTCCTAAAATGTTACATTTTACATTATCATTTATCATTTCACAGGCAGGAAAACAGCACATAAAAATGTACATACAACTGTACATAAACAAAATTCACAGAACATTGAAACAAGTTCATAATATTATCAATTCTCAAAAGATAAAAAGAATTCAACCATTGGCTGCCCCATATCTCCATGTCATACCCATATTTCATTCAGAAGCAAGCTAACAATAGTTTAAAACCTGGCTATAGCTGTTACAAATTTAATTAATTGTACATCAATTTACTTACCTAAAAACAAATCAGTTACATTGAGTTGACGAAGAAACTCGTAGTTGATGGGGTCATAGGCAAAGTTGGCCAGGTTTGCAAGAACTTGTTCTTTGGACTCTAAAACAGTGAAATACAACACAAACATCCATTATTACTAATAATAGTATTACTTATTACTTATTAATATTATTAGTATTACTAGTAAAGTAGTATTACTATTACTATTACTATTAGTTACTAGTAGTACTAGTACTAGTAGTAAGACACAGCAACTCAGTACTGCAGGTTTTTTTTTTTTTTTTACTGTGGACACACTTGGCACCCTGTCACTGTCAGTAAGTGTACAGTAAGTCAGTATGTGGTCTATTGTGGACTAGTCACTACACAACTCACTGGCCTCGTGTCTGTTGTGTTGAATTTGACTTTTGGTTTTTAGAAATTAAACTTAATAAGTTAATTAAACTCATTTAAAGACCTCTGGTCTATGGTAGTGGTGCACTGGTACTGGTACTATAGCCTAGTAAAGTAGTAATTAGTACTTTAGTAGTAATTCATTTATTGTAAACTTCAAAGTTGAAACGTTTCCATCTCTGATATTGCGGTGAGTATATTAGAAAACGACTAAGTAAAACTTGCACTAACTCACCATCGTCATTCGAGGTCTGGAATTCAGTCACAAGTTGTTGCAGGAACTCCAAACGCCCAACCCCATCTGTGGGCGTCCTGGCATCCAAGTGCTCCTTGGAGGAAAACATTTGTTTTCACCGATGTCCTTCGATTAAGTTAAACTTGTTTACCCTTCGACTTTTGCCATGCAGTTTTGAAGTTCGGGAGGTGCGAATTACACCCCTCTCACTTCTCAGTCTCTTCAGTTTTCAACACGTGTTGTGTCAGTGGTTCTATGTTTATTGTTCATGTGGATTGTTACTACTTGAGGTTACTGACCTGGAGTAATGACTTCCCTAGTGACGTAGTGTATAATGTCGTGACCTATGTTAATGCCAGCACAAAGCTCACGTAATGCACGTGCGGGCTTGTTTTTCAGTACATGTACATGTACACATGTACATCACATGTACATGTACATCACAGATATTCACATTCAGAATCAATTGGGTACGGCTTTGAATCACACATGAATCAATGGAGTATGGCATGAACATAATAATAATATTAATAATAATAAGAAGAAGAATAGTAGCCGAGCTAACGGCTGTAGCCAGGTACATGTATGTCATGTACAATCACAACACATGTACATGTACATGGCATGTCATGGAGATTTAATCTCTATGTGGCATGTACATTTACAATACAGTACATGCACATGTACTGTACATGTGTTGTGGTTGTACATGACATACATGTACCTGGCTACATGAACATGAACATGATATGTACACTGTATATACATGTTCATGTACATGTACATGTACAATGTACACTGTACATGTACATGTACATGTACGTACACTATACACATGTTGATCAGTCCTCGTGCGTGTGTGACAAAACTGTAAACATATCGTATGGGGGCGTTTTCCTCAATCAACCTCGAACAATTTTCACACTAATATTAAAATTGTATATAAGTTTATAAGTTTTAATATAAGATAAAATATTAGAATCAAATGAATTATTTTTACGTGTTTTATAAATATGACAAAATTAATCTAAAGTGGAGATGTCTTGGGTTAAATGACAACGATTTTCACCTTGACCTTACGAAAAGGTCAACATTATTTCCCAGGCATTGAGAAGTCAACATCGCCAAATCTTCGACCATGTCGTCCACTCCGCAAGTCAAAATCGGCCACTACACCCTGGGCGAGACCCTGGGAATGGGCACGTTCGGGAAAGTGAAAAGTAAGCTACAATTTGGGGTGTGGGTCGAGTAAATTCAGGCTCTTGTGCCGTGCGAATTTATTCCAAACGTTCATTGTTGTTGGCCGTGACCAGCGTTGGCTCGGTACTCGGCCCACCTCTGTCGTTCAAGTTGACCTTTCCACTGCAAATAATGTCTTTATCATGTCACTAATGCCATATAAACCGCCACTGTATTGTTATCAATTTGTTGCCGAAATATAATAATAATATTAATAATAATAATATTGTTTGGTGGCAGAGTGTGGTTTCTCGAACGATAGACTCTAACCAGATGTTTCACAAATGAAATGCAAATGGTACTGACTTTTCAGTTTGTTTTCTAACTAAGTATTAAATTATCCTGGGTTCTATTATTATTAATAATATTGTTATTAAAAGGATAGCACAACATTGGTCGAGGTCAAAGAATAACATCCATAGGTTGTCTGGTCCAACATATGCATGAAATAGCACACCTGTGAAAATTTCAGCTCAATCCGCCAACCGAGTCTCGAGAAAATAGTAGTTTTCAGTACTAGAAAAACGCTTCATTTGTTTCTCGAAAATGCAGCATTTTACGTATTGTTCCGAAAAATCGTTTAGATCTATGGCAGTTTAGGGGTGAGACGTAAACGATCTCTTTTTCTCTTTTCTCCAAAAGTACAGCATGTGGGACTACTTCAAACTGTATAGTTTCATGTGAACCTGTGAACATTTCTGATTTTCGATCTTACCAATGTTGTGTAGGGGCTTTAGTTTAATATAGCTTTTTTATAGGAAGTACAAGTACAATACAAAATGACGATAACATAAGAAATGAAATTGAGCATCAGAATTAGACAAGATTACATTTAAGTGTTTTGAATACTACCACAGTACTAGTTGCGGTGGCGGTAACCCTCATCTTCCTGGTGGTCAGAGACCAGTGAGTCAGTGAGTGTTATAGGTTTATAACAAACAATATATTTCCACGAAGGTATTGATTTCTGATTATTATTTTTCCTTTTCTCAGTGGGTGAACATCTCCTGACGAAGCACAAGGTTGCCGTAAAGATTCTAAACCGGCAGAAGATCAAGAGTTTGGACGTTGTCAGCAAAATCAGGAGAGAGATCCAGAACCTGAAGTTGTTCAGACACCCGCACATCATTAAATTGTATGCCGCGGTATCTTGATTCTTTAAAGTAATTACGGGTGTATGAAAATGTTGCAAACTGCGCACTGGTGTGATCATTCCAAATGCAAACTTTAAAACTAGAGATGTCCTGAGGTTTCAAATCGTAGCAGGAGGCATCTCAAAGGCCCAAAATGATATATTGATTCTTGGTCTGAGTTTCATGCCGATACGATTATCAGACTCATTACACAATCGCGTGATTCGGTGAAGGTTTGCTCCACCTGTATGATTAGCATAGCAGTGGATGCTTAGTGCTGTGTCCGATTGCCAGCTGAAAAAGGAAGCTGAGGCAGATTGGGAGGGACGTGAACCCATGACTCCTGCTTTCTAGTTACATTTGAGTCTGTAAGCGATTTGCAAAATGTTTGCATATTGCTTATGAGGATATGAAGTAACATATGAGGACGGCCAGAGTATCCTGGCCAAGACGTCACATTTCCTCTCATCGGTTCTTCTCAGAATCACTCCTCTTCTTCCTCAAGGGACAATCCAATCCAAATGGTGTACCAGGAAACCTTACTTAAGTAATGTAGCTAACCTTCATTCAGACTTAGACTACACTTTCCCATGTGATAACACTGAATGACATTTGCCCCCTTACCTAATCTGTTAAGTCAGTCTCCTATGAAAGGATCGGCTCCTTGTACGGCGATCAAAATCAGAGATTGCCTTTGAGCAAGGTCCCGCTAGGATCGAAACGTCAGGCCCTCTAACTTTTGAGATTCATGTATTGCAGGTCATTTTAGTCAGGGAGCAGTTTGCAACAATTGTTCGTATTTACTTCAAAATCGAAGATGGTTAGCAGCAGTCATTTGCTCCCATTCTATTCAATTTAAATGTGCGGTAATATGCAAAAATGCTTACTGACTAACATGACCAAAAAGCGAATAACAGAAATTAGGAGGGCTTGACGTTTTGATCTTAGCAGGACCTTTCTCAAAGGCATTCTGCCTCAAAGGCATTCTGCATTCTGCTAGGATTGAAACGTTAAAATCTGGTGCTGTCCACAGATACCAAGTCATCAGTACTCCCACAGACATCTTTATGGTGATGGAGTACGTGGCCGGTGGTGAGCTGTTTGATTACATCGTCAAACATGGAAAGGTGAGCTGACACTGTCCTTGCTTCGTCTTTAGATTTGGAGAACGATGGGCAGAATCTCCTCTTGAGTGCATCAATAGACCTTACTACGATCATTGGTTCCAGAAGCAATGGCGGAGAGCTGCTGTAAAGCCACAAAGTAGCAATGCTTCAAGACTGAGTTATGGAAAATGGGATTCGAGACTCAAGACAATCATGGAAAATGGGATTTGAGACTAGTCGGTCATTGAAAATGGGATTTGAGACCCAAGTCAGTCATGGAAAATAGGATTCAAGACTCAATTCAGTCATAGAAAATGGGATTCAAGACTAGTCGGTCATGGAAAATGGGATTCAAGACTCAAGTCAGTTATGGAAAATGGGATTCGAGACTCAAGATGTCATGGAAAATGAGATTTGAGACTCAAGTCAGTCATAGAAAATGGGATTCAAGACTAGTCGGTCATGGAAAATGGGATTCAAGACTCAAGATGTCATGGAAAATGGGATTCGAGACTGAAGATGTCATGGAAAATGGGATTCAAGACTCAAGTCAGTTTTGGAAAATGGGATTTGAGACTCAAGTCAGTTATGGAAAATGGGATTCGAGACTCCATTCAGACTCAAGACTGAGGCCAAGTCACAGGCTCATGTAAGATTTTGGCTAAATGTACTTTGAGAATGCCACTTTGTTTGCCTCATGTTTGTTGCGCTTCACCCTACCCCACACACTCACACAGCTCAAAGACTTTGAGGCGCGCAAGTTCTTTCAGCAGATCATCTCAGGCGTTGACTACTGCCATCGGCACATGATCGTCCATCGAGACCTCAAGCCTGAGAACCTTCTGCTGGACACCAACCTCCATGTCAAGATTGCTGACTTTGGTGAGTGACAGAAGATCAGTGTCATTTGAAATTAACCCCAAGCAAGTCTAAACGCTGCCCTACATAATTACGAAGAGGGCTATGACTGAGTGTTGCTATTCAAGAGAATTTTTGCTCAGCAGATAGCTCTCGTGTGCGGCGGCCTTTAGCCCCCATCAATGTGCCTGAGAATGACACCTTAGAGTTAGCTACCAAGAACTGTGCCTCTTGGAAAGCATAAAAGCCCCAGTTTATCTTCTTCTTTTCCTGTGAGGGGTATGAGTGTGCGCTGATAGATGCTCCATCTGTCGGTTGGTCTTGCCTGTCTGTAGGTCTGTCGAACATGATGACGGACGGGGAGTTCCTGAGGACGAGCTGTGGGTCGCCGAACTATGCCGCCCCTGAAGTCATCTCGGGAAAGTAAGAAAAGACACCTTTGACCTCGCAGAACCTACCAAATTTCTTCAATCTCCTCCTATTGTTGTCCAATTACTGTTCAGTGCCAGAACAAACTATGGTCCATTTCAAAATTCAAAGGTTAGATTTCATTTTCAGTTTTGCCATCCATTTTGTTCTTACATCCATTTGAGCCAGCGCATTTCAGATCACAGGCAGTGGCAGGCATCACATATCAAATTTGTTTGATTTGTCGTTTTTCTCCCAATACTGTTCATGGCAGAAACTGTCAACTAAGCTCCTGAAATCAAAGGTTTGGCTCCGTCTCTATGTTAGCCTTTATTTGTGACATCAATTTTGAACCAGTGTACAGGGTGCAGGGTTTTAGCTGCGCCGCACGGATTAGTTTTCCATTTCGACCAGGAGCTCAGAGCCTCAGGCTTCACCTATAACTATCCTATGGTGGATGGTTATAGCAGAGCCATAGCCAGAGCCGGGGATCACAGCCACGGCTCTCAGGTAAAATTTGTGCCAAGCTAGGCCTTCAGCCACTGTACTGCACTTCCAATTGGCTTGCAGGTTGTACGCTGGCCCAGAGGTGGACATTTGGAGCTGTGGTGTCATCCTGTATGCACTCCTGTGTGGAACGGTGAGTTGTTTGCCAAAGAGTATGCCTCGGTGTCGCTTGTGCAGGAACAGAGTCAAGGGATATCTCCTTTATATATTCAAACAAACAAAAGGAAAAACTGACTGGGAAATTTTGAACGCATTGAAAAATTGGCAAAGAAAACTTGTTGCAATTGTTATCTGTAAACCTGGCTACGGCAGCTCGGGGATCACACAAAGCGGGTTCAGCTGTTGCAATTCAAATCAAACAAGCAAAGGAAAAACAGCAATTGGTTGCACTCCGACGGGAAATCCTGTAACTTGGCGGATATGGGTTAACCACCTCCGGTTTCATTCACATGCAAACATTTTGTAAACCTGACCAATGCAGCTTGGGCATCACACACAGTGAATGCACTTCTCCAGCTGTGTATTTATAAACAAAGGAAGGGAACAACGGGCAAAACAAATTGGGGAATTGACTGTCCAATTTTCACTTCAAAAGTGGACTTTTCTTGATCGTTCCTCTGTTATTGTGTTCCCCAGCTTCCTTTTGATGATGAGCACGTGCCAACCCTCTTCCGGAAAATCAAAGGTAGGCAAATGTATTCATGGAATGCTCCACTGTGCCTACAGTAAAGAAACTTGTTTGATAGGATCCATTGGACCCACCTTGGAAGGGAGTATAACCTTCAAAACTGAAGCCAAAAGCCTCCCAGCCCACTTTTATGCCTTGAACTTTAGTATAGATGGTTTAGTGTTGATCTAAATACTTGTACTGTGCTAGATCGTCAGGTAAGATCAGAGAACAGTTGTACATAGTGTCAGTGTGTAGTCTATGATGTAGTCTATGAGTTGTGTTTAACTGAATACTTGTAGTCTTGCTAAGAATGTATACCGAGGTCAATCTTGTGTATTCTTGTGTATTCTATTTCAAAGGTGGTGTGTTTGCTATACCAGAACACATCAACAAGTCAACGGTCAAAGGTCTTATAACACACATGCTTCAAGTCGACCCTCTGAAACGAGCAGACATCAAAGACATACGGTGAGACTCCTCTGAATCTATCCGACAACTAAATGCAGTCATTGTACACATTCTTCATTTTTTCTTCAAATGACAAGATATTTGTTTAATTGTTGTGACTCACAATGGAGAAATCATCAGATAGTCTCCTGAGAATTAATTTTGATTTGCATTTCTCAACCAATTTAGTTTGTCCTTTTCGCAGAGACCACGAGTGGTTCAAGGAGGATCTTCCAGACTATTTGTTTCCCAGGAATGACTTTGACGACTCAATCGTAGACACGGAAGCAGTTCGTGTCGTTTGTGAGGTACGTTTAAAGATCGGAAAGAAAAGTATGAGAATAGCTTACACCTTCCTGCGCATTCGCCTCCTTCACTTTTGCCTTTGATCTTCCCTCCATTCGTCCATACCCTAATGGGGGCCTTCCCTATGTTGAGTCTTACCGTCAGCCACTTTGCGCCAGAACCTTCAAATTTTGAGCGCCAGTAGTGTTGCTATACACCGGCCCTTCAAATCCAGGCACCACCTTTGTCTAATTTTTGAACAAACACTCTTTTTCAGCCTACCACAAAACAATAGGTTGGATGACAAAGGTCACACAGAAGTCCAATTGTGTCAGGTTTGACTGGCTTGTATGCATAGTGTACTCTTATCGATTTATTTCACTGGTATTTATTGTTCCCAGTTGTTCAGCGAGTTTTGAAGAAGAAAAAAATTGGCACATTTTAAAAACAAAAACTCTCTGTAGCCTGTCATGGGCATTGTAAAGTTGACGTGATGTGAAGTGGAGAGTTGAGAGTGCCTGATATTTTGATCAGAGCAGGACCTATCTGAAAGGCCAAAGACAGATAGGAAGAGAGAGAGAGAGGAGTAGGAAGAAGGGAGATGACTCCTTTCCCTTCCATTTCCGTCAAGGAGGAAAATGTTAGGCCCCTGAAAAGGTTTGCAACCTTGGTGTCGTAAGTCAGTAAAGTATTTTGTAACAGTTTTGGTGTACTCTGATCTCACTCTTAGCAAACACAAAGCTTGGTTGACCACTTGACCATATCAAACTTTTCCTGTAGTCACTCTGTTTCTCGAAATAAGTTTGCTTTCCCTAATCTCCCCTCCCTCAGTGTACATCCGCATCCCACTCCCTTCACTTTTATCCTTCCTCTGTCATGTGTGTCAGGGTTTTCCGTCCCCTGACTGTCTGTATATCCTCGTCACTTTGCCTTTGGGAAACGTCAGGCCCTCTAACTTTTGAGATTTACGTATTGCAAGTCATTTTAGTCAGTGTGCAGTTTGCAACAGTTTTTGTGCTCACTTCAAAAGATATTGGGAACAGCCCACTGACTGAAATGAGTGAAAATTACACAACATCAAATATCTCATCTCTTGTAGAGTTTGTAATATTCAGTATGTTGGCGAGACCAAAAACACCCTCAAAAAACGGATCTATGGCCATAGGTCTACTATCAAAACCGGTAAAATGGACACCCCTGTTGGGTATCACTTCAATCTCCCTGATCATTCGATATCAGATATGAGTGTACTGGGCATAGAATCATCACTTGGTCACCGTAGTAATGCTGTCCGTCTTAGCCGTGAGAAAATGTAGATGAAGCGTCTTCGGACTATTCAATCACATGGTCTCAACATCCAGGACGGTAATGACTAACACCATGCAGCTTTCTGATAATCCTTCTTTTGTGTTCTGTCCTTCACACTTCTCTCTTTGATCTTTCCCCCTCTTCTCACTAATCCCTACCCTACTCCTTGCCCTTCTCTTTGATCTTTCCCCCTCTTCTCACTAATCCCTACCCTACTCCTTGCCCTTCCCTTTGATCTCTCCCTACCAGCTTCACTCTTTGTCCTTTGTTTCTCATCCGTGTCCTATTCACTCTCTCCCCCCTTCCTTTGTGTACATGTATCTGTTTTGTCCTTGTCACTCTGCCTTTGAGAAAGATCCTGCTGGGATCGAAACGTCAGGCCCACTAAATTTTAAGATTTACATTTTGGTAATTTTAGTCAGTAAGTAGTGTGCAACATTTTTGTTTATCACCTTAGAAAATTACACAAATCGCATCAATTGAGAGAGCCCTATTCCTTGATTATAGCAGGATGTCCATTGGAGGCATTTTTTGAGTGATAGTTTCTTTTTCTCGGCAGAAATTCAATGTCAAGGAGCAGGAGGTTCATAGTTCACTGTTAGCGGGTGATCCACATGACCAGCTGCGGATTGCGTACTTCCTCATCATTGATAACAAACGCATCATGGATGAAGGTGAGCATTGTCGGTAAAGGGGTACCCAATACTACTATCAGGTGACTAAATACAATACACCGATCCAGTAGGCCATGCCTCTTGAAAAATTGACCAATCACAGCACGTTATTTAAGGTCCGACAAATTGCCGCCATTTTGTCCGACAAAACGTTTTAAATTTTGTACTCTTTACTACACACGTTTCGTTGTGTTTACTTTTATTTCGTATGTACCAGGCAATTCCTTTGGAAACCCGAGTTTTATCCTTAACCTTAATGGTCAAGCAGTGTTTCTATTTTTAATGTTATTCTGACTCTCGATACCCTGGCAAGAGAGGAAATGTACATTTTTGACCAAACTCCAACGGAGAGAAGTGCTTACTGTGATCATTGCGAGCGTGTAGTGAACATGCATGACGTGTGGGCAATCGCGACATGTCAGCGGTTGCTTGTCCGTTGTTATGGTGGGCGTGGCCTACTGGATTGGTATATTGGTAGACAGAGTTGTCACAAACTGACCCTTTGTCTACCCACACCAGGCGACTGAATGTAATTGGTAGACGGGTTCATCACACACTAACCATCCTCTGTCAGGTAACAATCTCCAGTCAAGACGAGCGCAAGGCATGTCAGTGGTTCCCAGCCATGGCATGTGCTAGAGAAGAGGCATAGCCAGATGTGTCTATCTCTCTACTGTGCATCTGACCTTCTGGGACGAAGAGGTCTCACAATTCATTCCCTCACTGCGTCTGCTTTGTTCTTCCTGTCCCCCATCAGCCTCCAAATCCCAGATGAAGGATTTCTACCTTGCCTCAAGCCCACCGCCAAAGGAGTCCTACCTGGAAGTTGCGGTGAGTCTCATTTCAAACTACTCCGACATTAGTATCAGGCTCACTTCTGATCTGCCAAAAAATCCAAGCAAAGGAAAGCAAATTTACCGTTTTTTTTTTTTCAAGAGTCAATAGTCAGGAAACGTTGACTAAACTCAAGCTGTACATATATCCAGCACTTCCCAAGGCCTTCCCAAGTAGTTGTGAAAAATGCTGTAATGCAGTAATTTATAGTAAAATCCAGTAATTTGCAGTAAAATGCAGTAATTTGTTGTATAATGCAGTAATTTGCAGTAAAATGCAGTATTTTACAGTAAAATGCAGTATTTTACAGTAAAATGCAGTAATTTTCAGTAAAATTAAGAACTTTGCAGTAAAATTAAGAACTTTGCAGTAAAATTAAGAACTTTGCAGTAAAATGCAGTAATTTGCAGTAAAATGCATTGATTTTTTTTCTTTTCTAACAGTTTGCAACAGTTTTTTTATATTAACTTTCTCTATTTGATATCTTTCATCGATTAATCTATAGCTCCACTTCGTGGAGGGACTTTTTTTTTAGAGATTTTCAGCAGTTAACCCAGACAGTACGCACACAGTATTGAATGCAGTGCTGACTGCTTCATTCAATTGCTTACATCCATGAATCTCTGGCTCTTGATCAATAAGTGTGTACTCAGGGCTGTGTTTTGAAAATGTGTACACTCCGCGTCATAAACCCAAGCAGTCTCCTAACGTCTTAATCTTTCCTCACAGGAGGCCATCAAGCCCCATCCTGAGAAGATGCCACGTAAGTTGTCTTACCCCCCTTCCTCCCCTTCTCTCTCTCCCTCCTCTCCAAGGTGTCAATTTAGCAGTGGCCTGGTAGCCAGTGATATTGTCTTGGTACAGATTGAAGGCCATCCCCAACTGGCCTAATGGGCAAAACTACATGCAGTCTCAATACCACTGTGGTGTAACAATATCCTTCCTTAGTTCCTAAATGGCTTCTTCCCTCGTTCTGCCTCCACCTGGAATTCCTTTGCTGGTTCTTGACTTTCCTCCTGCCTACGATCTTGCCCTTTTTAAAAGGATTGTTCATTCATTTCTCCGGCCTTCCTGAGTCCCTCTTTATCTCCTTCTCTCTCTAGCCTTTAACCTCCTAGTTTTGGGCGATTTTGCATAAAAAAATAAGAAAATAAAAACCTCCTAGACCTGACTACTTGACTTGCATACTAGACCTGGCTACTTGACTTGCATACTAGACCTGACTTCTTGACTTGCATACTAGACCTGGCTACTTGACTTGCATACTAGACCTGGCTACTTGACTTGCATACTAGACCTGACTACTTGACTTGCATACTAGACCTGGCTACTTGACTTGCATACTACACCTGGCTACTTGATTTGCATACTAGACCTGGCTACTTGACTTGCATACTAGACCTGGCTACTTGACTTGCATACTAGACCTGACTACTTGACTTGCATACTAGACCTGGCTACTTGACTTGCATACTACACCTGGCTACTTGATTTGCATACTAGTCCTGCCTACTTGACTTTCATACTACACTTGGCTACTTGACTTGCATACTAGTCCCGGCTACTTGACTTGCATACTAGTCCTGGCTACTTGACTTGCATACTACACCTGGCTACTTG
This sequence comes from Luidia sarsii, assembly GCA_949987565.1. Lineage (NCBI taxonomy): Eukaryota > Metazoa > Echinodermata > Asteroidea > Paxillosida > Luidiidae > Luidia > Luidia sarsii. The sequence continues at coordinate 5,036,377 of OX465113.1, forward strand.
ACTTGCATACTACACCTGCCTACTTGACTTGCATACCAGACCTGACTACTTGACTTGAATACTACACCTGGCTACTTGACTTGCATACTACACCTGGCTACTTGACTTGCATACTACACCTGGCTACTTGACTTGCATACTAGACATGGCTACTTGACTTGCATACTAGTCCTGGCTACTTGACTTGCATACTACACCTGGCTACTTGACTTGCATACTAGACCTGGCTACTAAACTTGTATACTAGACCTGGCTACTTGACTTGCATACTAGTCCTGGCTACTTGACTTGCATACTAGTCCTGGCTACTTGACTTGCATACTACACCTGGCTACTTGACTTGCATACTAGACCTGACTACTTGACTTGCATACTAGACCTGGCTACTTGACTTGCATACTAGACCTGGCTACTTGACTTGCATACTAGACCTGGCTACTTGACTTGCATACTAGACCTGGCTACTTGACTTGCGTACTAGACCTGGCTACTTGACTTGCATACTAGAACTGGCTACTTGACTTGCATACTAGACCTGGCTACTTTACTTGCATACTAGACATGACTACTTACCTTGCATACTAGTCCTGGCTACTTGACTTGCATACTAGACCTGGCTACTTGACTTGCATACTACACCTGGCTGCTTGACTTGCATACTAGACCTGGCTACTTGACTTGCATACTAGACCTGGCTACTTGACTTGCATACTACACCTGGCTACTTGACTTGCATACTAGACCTGGCTACTTGACTTGCATACTACACCTGGCTGCTTGACTTGCATACTAGACCTGGCTACTTGACTTGTATACTACACCTGACTAATAATTAGTCCCTGGCCTTCCCTCCTGTGAATCCACACCAACAATCCAGGACCCAACCAAAATATGATAAATTGAAAAAATGGCCATGAATCTCTTCCCATCTCAGCTATGCAACTGGATAGCTCAGTTGTGAAGAGCGCTGGTTTGCAAAACCTGAGGTCTCGGGTTCAAATCCTGGTTCAGTCAAGGGTTTCTTTGCCATTTGTTCAATTTTGTTCAAAAGTTCCCACTCAGTTTTTCATTGATATGTTTGACCAAAATTGGTGTCAACCCACTCGATGCCATTTGCTGTCGTTGTCATAAGATGTCGCGTTCACTTTTCAGCGCTGAACCCCTCCAACATCAACGATCACCTGGACGTGAAGACTTCGCTGGAGTTGTCACGGCGGGTCACGCCCATCAAACGCTCCAAGTGGCACCTAGGCATCCGCTCACAGAGCCGGCCACTGGACATCATGGGGGAGGTCTACAGGGCCATGAAGACACTCGGCTATGTAAGTCTGTGCGGCTGTGTCTACGGCTATATGCCTGTTTGTACATGTCTGTGTCTATCTGTCTATGGCCGTTTTCTAAATGAAGGCTTAGGCTCGGGCTGAGGCTTACTCATTGTAATATCACAGGCATCTAAAAAGTAGTGTTTGGCCCTTGTTTCTTGGTGAATACCCTTTTCTTTTCAGTCAATTTTTCGGAGGGCCCCATCACATAGTCAAGCCAACGGAGCTTTGGATTCGGAGGTCCCGGTGCAAAGTGGTTAAGACGCAACACTTGGGTAGCCAACTGCCTGCAAAGCTGCCTTGCATCCAGTCCTTACTCTCTCCTGTCGTTGTTTCTCCCCGGATCTCCCTTGTGTCTTCTCCCCCCACTAGGACTGGAAGGTTGTCAACCCGTTCCACGTCTACGTCCGGCGGCGTAACGTGGTCACAGGCGGCATCTTTAAGATGAGTCTGCAGCTGTACCAGGTGGACAACAAGAGCTATCTCCTGGACTTCAAGAGCCTGAGCAACACCAGGAACAGCATGGGCCAGTTTGCCTCTACGGGTGAGTATGCTTGCAAGCAGGGCCGGACTGTGTGGCTTTGAATTGAGCCCCGCATGGGGATATTAAGGGTTCAAACCAGGCCACTTTTGCATGTAGTCAGTGGTGACTAGTCTGTGATATGACACCGGGTAGTGTTGAACTGAATACTGGTAGTCTTGCTAAGGATTTATACTGAGCTAGATCATCAGGTAAGATCAGAAGAAGTCGTATGTCAGTGGTGAGTCTATGATGTCGTGTTGAACTGAATACTAGTAGTCTTGGTAAGGATTTTTACTGAGTTCGATCTTCAGATAAGATCAGAGGAAGTTGTATGTCAGTGGGTAGTCTAGTGTTGAACTGAATACTTGTAGTCTTGCTAAGAATTTATACTGAGTTCGGTCTTCAGGTAAGATCAGAGGAAGTTGTATGTCAGTGGGTAGTCTAGTGTTGAACTGAATACTTGTAGTCTTGCTAAGAATTTATACTGAGTTCGGTCTTCAGGTAAGATCAGAGGAAGTTGTACGTCAGTGGGTAGTCTAGTGTTGAACTGAATACTTGTAGTCTTGCTAAGAATTTATACTGAGTTCGGTCTTCAGGTAAGATCAGAGGAAGTTGTACGTCAGTGGGTAGACTAGTGTTGAACTGAATACTTGTAGTCTTGCTAAGAATTTATACCAAGTTCCATCTTCAGGTAAGATCAGAGGAAGCTGTACGTCAGTGGGTAGTCTAGTGTTGAACTGAATACTTGTAGTCTTGCTAAGAATTTTTACTGAGTTTGATCTTCAGGTAAGATCAGAGGAAGCTGTATGTCAGTGGGAGTCTATGATGTTACATAGGGCACTATTGAACTGAGTAGATATTAGACTTGTTTAGTTGTGAAAGAGATGATATGACTTTGTATTGGTTAGCGTGTAGTTTATACTGAGTTTTCCACACTCTGCATGTTGTTATCATTGTGTGCTCAGCACTTTACCCAATTGCCTGCTTACAAAAATGCACACAGGCAGCTTGGGCAGGATTCAAACTTGAAACTCCTGCTTTCTACTGCAGACGTCTTAACCACTTAACCATCGACCTGGCTGGGGTCATATATGGCAAACAGCAAATGCATTGTATATCTATTATTGACTGTGTCGCCCACTAATGTACACGTTTGAATCTACCTCAGCTCAGTGGGTTAGATGTATGCAGGAACCAGGGGGTTTGACTCCCACACAAAAACATCCAGGCAAAATAGTGTGCAGTGGTAATGACAGCGAGTAGGACATGCCCTCATTGGTTGAAGGATTTGTTTGGTTTTATATAGGGTTACATTTCCCTGCCTCCCTCTGTTTTCCTCCGTCCCTCAGATGACAAGATGGAGACGGATGACTCCAAGCCCTCCTCGCCCATGACGACGGCCGCCCCTCTGCCCGCCCCTCTGTCCGCCCCTCAGCCCGCCCCTCAGCCCGCCCCCCCTGCCACCCCTGCCACCCCTGCCACCCCTGTTACCCCCCAGTCCCCCACCACCCCAACCACACCCACCATCATGAACCACGACACCATGGAGTTCTTTGAGATCTGCGCCAGTCTCATTGCCACGCTAGCGCGGTAGGGAAGCCCAGAACTAGGGCCCAGTGCTGGCCAGCCCCAACGATCCCACCCACTATTAAAACGGTTAACAAGCATCTCTCTGACAGATTAGCGGCGACCAAGGGAAAACTAACAGTAACCAGGGGGAATCTTGCAGCAGCAAGGGTTAAACTAGCAGCAACTAGAAGTAATCTTCCAGCAACAAGGGGTTAACTTGCAGCCACCAGGGGTAAACTAGCAGCAGCCAGGGGTAAACTTGCAGTAACTAGGGGTAATCTTGCAGCAGCCAGGGGTAAACTTGCAGTAACTAGGGGTAATCTTGCAGTATAAACTAGGGGTAATCTTGCAGCAGCCAGGGGTAGACTTGCAGCAACTAGGGGTAATCTTGCAGCAACTAGGGGTAATCTTGCAGTAACTAGGGGTAATCTTGCATTAACTAGGGGTAGTCTTGCAGCAGCCAGGGGTAGACTTGCAGCAACTAGGGGTAGACTTGCAGCAACTAGGGGTAAACTTGCAGCAACTAGGGGTAATCTTGCAGCAATTAGGTGTAAACATGCAGTAACCACTGGTAAACCAAAGTGGCAGTGACCTTGGGGTAAACTTGCTACAACTACGGGTAAACTAGCAGATACCAGTGGAAGACAAGTAGAGACCAGGGGTAAACTAGCAGAGGCCAGTGGTAAACGAGCAGCAACCGCAGGTAAACAAGCATCAAGCAGGGGTAAACTGCATGTAGCAGTAACCAGGGGCAAACTAGCAGTAACCATGGGTAAACTGGCAGTGACCAAGCGTAACCTACCCCGGATAACCCAAGTTCACAAGAGATATCCCACTTCATTTCTCAATGCATAAAATGTTGGGTTAGATGCACCCAACCCTAGTAACCATGGTTGACTATTATGTGAAGGCTGGCCATCGATGGGCTAGAAAGCTGAGGTGTGGAGTGCCAGACCGTTAAATCAGAGTCCTGGTTTCAATAAGATCCTGACTTCGTCCAATTTTCTTTTCTTTTTTTTCTCCATTAATTGATGATAGAATGTGATCTAGAAATATCATCATCCCTTCCAGACAAAAGCACAGGAACAATTGAACAAAATTTATCAAAATTTGCCAAAACACAGACAAAACACGCTGTAATCTCGTGCCCGGCTGTGTGCAAGAGTGGAGAGCATGAAGGTTAAACAAAGTAGAGAGGAATTGTTGCTTTATGTACAAAATGTAACCAAATTCTGTCCTGAGTGTTATCCGTTGAATGTGAAACAAACGAAGCAATCAACTGTTCAGTTTATATTGTATTAGTTCAATAATATGTATTGTTTTTGAAAGACAACTCTGTACATAACTAAGATTAGGTTATTTCATTTCACGACGCTGTATTTTTTTTTTCCAATTCTTTTTTTTTCCTCCTTTTTTTTGCTTTTGTATTTTAAGGTGTAGATATTTTTGTGAAATGCAGCCACACAAGGCTTTCAATCTTTGTGAGACAAAATTGATGAAATTGTAAGTGTTAACCTATATTGAAATCAAAGGAAAAAATGCAAAAGCACAGATATAAAGATATATTTTTTTCTCCTTTGGGTCAGCATTTTTTTCTTACAACTGCTGTTTAAAACAATGATTAGGAAATGGTGACAAATTATTACAAAGGTATTGCAAGACTTATGTCTGTGTGACGGGCATTACTATTTTTGTTTTGAAAATAGCCAACAAATAATCACACGAAAATATTTTCAGCATTTGAATGTAAAGCTACACTTTACTAAGGGTACAATCCATCCTATATGGCCACTCAGTTGTGCTTCCAGCATTTGGCAGAGCATAGATTTGTTTTTTCTTTATTTTTGGGGGTGTATTTGTAGATGGTTGTATGTAGAAACCCAGTACTACATGAATCCCAAATGCAGTGGATTTAAGGGCTCACATGAAGCTTATCAACAATGCTATGGTCCTGGTTGAAGATCGTTTCACACATTGGTTCATTACTTTGTACCTGTTTGCATTGTAAAGTCCAGTTTGAAAGGGGAAAGCTTGGGCTACGCCAATACTTCATGCTATTTCTCACTTCACCATCTGGTAATAACTTGACCCAGAGTTCAGTAGACGACCTGATTAACCTTTCCACAGTTTAACTTGACCCACAGTTCTCTTGACCCAGGTTTACTCCGACCTGGTTTGAATTGACCTGGAGTTCATTTGACTTAGGTTTAAATTGACCTGGTGTCCTCTTGACCCAGGTTTGCATTGACCTAGAGTTCACTTAACCCAGGTTTGATTGACCTGGTGTTCACTTGACCCAGGTTTAAATTGACCTGGAGTTCACTTGACCCAGGTTTGAATTGACCCAGGTTTTAATTGACCCCAAGTTCACTTGACCTAGGTTTAAATTGACCTGGAGTTCACTTGACCCAGGTTTAAATTGACCTGGTGTTCACTTGACCCAGGTTTACATTGACCTGGAGTTCACTTGACCCAGGTTTACATTGACCTGGAGTTCACTTGACCCAGGTTTACATTGACCTGGAGTTCACTTGACCAGGTTTAAATTGACCCAGGTTTTAATTGACCCCGGGTTCACTTGACCTAGGTTTAAATTGACCTGGAGTTCACTTGACCCAGGTTTAAATTGACCTGGAGTTCACTTGACCCAGGTTTACATTGACCTGGAGTTCACTTGACCCAGGTTTAAATTGACCCAGGTTTTAATTGACCCCGAGTTCACTTGACCTAGGTTTAAATTGACCTGGAGTTCACTTGACCCAGGTTTACGTTGACCTGGAGTTCACTTGACCCAGGTTTAAAATGACCCAGGTTTTAATTGACCCCGAGTTCATGATCTAGGTTTAAATTGACCTGGAGTTCACTTGACCCAGGTTTAAATTGACCTGGAATTCACTTGACCCAGGTTTACATTGACCTGGAGTTCACTTGACCCAGGTTTAAATTGACCGGAGCTATGCCAAACCAGAGTGGACTTGACCCAGGGCTGAGTTGACCTGAAGTCACTTTGACCTGGGTCAAGCATGATTTGGTTTTAACTTGACCCAGGGTTAATTCTATCCCCTCACCGGTATAGGCAATGTTGCCTCATATGGGATTTGTTAACTTGAGATTAAGCCCAAGCGAATTTTGTGTTCAAACATCGGGTCATCACCAACAGTACCGGTCTGAAAGGGTCTATAAGTAGTCAGTTACTGTCCGTCAGAAAATGAGTCAGTTTCGTTTCAGTCAGGTACAGTAGACTTATTCTTGCACCTGAGTTAGAGGTGACTTGGATTGTTCACACTTTTAACCAAGATCAGCATCTGTGTCAAAGGTCAGTGCTGAGAACCGGAGCACAGATGACACAATTTCCTGCCCCATTGTAAAAACATTTATACATTTAGAAAAATGTACAAAGACCAGTATTTTCCCAGAATCCTGTAAGGGCATGCAGAAGAGAAAAGTGGCATTTTACATAGGTGGAGTATATTCGTGCATGTGTCGGGGATGTTTTTTCATTAATTCCCGAGCAGAATCTTCAGCAGTTGGAAAGAGAACAGATACATGTACCCGACGCATTTCTTGTAAAAAGGCTGTGTAATTAAACTGTACAATAAAATAAAGTGAAGTTATATTGTTATTTTTTGGACTTTGTGAAACTGTTCAAATTTGAAGTGGGGAGGGTTGGGGGGAGTTATAATGGTTTAGAGGGTTTGCCCAAAACGAGGACTTTGAAGGTGCAAATTGTCTGTTTTGTCATAAACATTGGTGATGTAGTACGTAACATTATTATTGAAGTACGGTTGTACTGAAAAAAAAAAGTCATCCATCCTGAAATGTGGCACCCGCTATGTAACGTACTAGGTAGCTGTGGAAAGCCTGCTCTTTCTTGTGTGGAGAGGTTAGGGCATTATGCTATTGAAATATAAAAAAGCAACATTTTATCCAAGTAGCTTTCTATTGCAGTGATTTCTTTCCGTGAGACGAACTATGAGAGGTGTTTTAATGTTCCCAACTCCTTACTGTTATAAATGATTAAAAAAAAAATTATCCAAATTTTTCATGATTTCATCTAGCCCGAATAGCCGATTCCAAAGGAAGAATCTTTATGAAATTGAGAAATGACAGGTCATTATGTTCCGAATCCTGAATCAGCCTAAGGGATGCATACATGTATCATCCTTGTTTAAGTCAATCTCACCCAAATTGGGCTTGATCCAACCCGAGTCAAGCTAAACTTGACCCCAATCCAGATTAAACCGACCCAGATCTAGGATTTACCGACCCACAGCAACCTTAATGTGTAGGTGAACCTTGGTGAACCTCAATTCCACCATAAATGTAGAGCAATTGAAACACTTTGGTGTTCAGTGGAACCCACTGTCAAATGATTTTGTCTTGTGCACACGAGAAACCCCTTACACAATACCAATATTTGCCATTGAGAAAGGTCCTGCTAGGATCGAAACGTCAGGCCCTCTAACTTTTGAGTGTTTACTGGAATGTAATACATGTACATGATATCATTATCCAGGTTTATATCCAGGTTGGTTCACGACCAACAACATACACAATATGCTCGTTACAGCCGAAGATGAAACCAGAAATGCTTTCATTCTTTGGCATCGAATGTGCGTCACTCATTGGATGAGATCTGCGATACATCACAAGCATGTTTCTTGCATACGACTGCTAAAATACGACAAGGCAAATAAAACAAAATGTTAATTTTAACCGAGTCCAACCAAGAGATAAGATCAGTAAATTATGGGAAAGATCAGGGACCAATTTGATAGACCTGTGTAAGCACCAAAATTTGCTGAAGCACAAAAGGTCACCATTCATAGGATCACCTTTGCCAACCCAAACTTCCCTTTTGTTTCATGCTAAGTAAAGAAGAGTGGAATACAAGTCAAAGCAATTGACATCACATCGCAGTGATGATAAAATTGTCCCCAAAACTTGTAACTCAAGATCAATCGCAAGACAATGAGCGATGCACAGAAACCATACGGTGTATTACATCTTACGATGCGTCATAAGGCTTTGTGAAATCCACCCTTGTTAATGGCACTGGGGGTTTGAATGGTTAGAAGAGGCTTGTCTGTGTTTCTGATCAAAGGAAAGTTTGGTTTTTTTAGGATTGGATGTCGCAGACGAAAACTAGTTGGCCAAAAGATATCTCTTAGGAAGAAGGTTTGCACCAATAGATCCATCATTCACATTGTTCTTACCGTTGGGACTGGAGTTTGGTCATATCAAACACGCCTACTTCTGTGAGTATTAAGGATGATCATTTGATAAAATAGTGAGTACTCTTCCAACGTTACACTGTTCCGACAAAGTCAGCTCACTGTTTGAACTGGAAATTTTGTTTAGGACATGGCGAACACGATATGAAGTTGCATCTTGCGTGGCAAGATGGCAATGCACTTAACGGCTGTATTCGTGTCCAACCGTGGCTTTGAAGGGTTTTCCCACAGAGGTCTGTATAGTAGGCGGTTGTAGCACAAAATCCAAGAATGAACTGGTGCAAAGAAATTAAGTGACTGTGTGATGGAGAAACCTTTTAAGAATTTAATGTGATCATCGGTGGTCAAAGTGGCAAAGGTTAGTTAGAGCCTTCGGTATACCAAGTGACTACACAGTAGTAGACTACAGTGTGTATTGGGAGAGCACCACTCAAGGCCCAGATGGCTTACAGTACGGTAGAAGTGCTGCTGGTATGTTCAACCACCAGAGGAACTTGGGTTCAAATCCGATCCAACAACCTCGTCATTTTAACATCAACCAAAGATCCTATAGCAGGTGAAGTGCACAAGATAGCCTACTCTTGCGGGATCACGTGCATCCGGATGAAGTACGCACTGGACATGACGCAGCGGCCATTTTAGTAAGTCGCACGCATGCGCTCCATTGCATGGTCACATCATAACAAAAGTTATCACATTCAACAATGCATCCAATGCTGTATCTTTGTCACTGTTTGTGACTTTCCCGCTTCACTTCCAAAGCAACGAAAGCAGACGACAGAGGACTCTGTTGCTAACTAAAATGGCCGCCGAGCAACCTCAATTCTTGTACAGAGTAGGCTATCTTACGCACTTTGCACGCTATAGGATCTTTGATATAAACAATTCAAACTTGACCCACACAATCCCTTTTCCGAAAACATCACCACAAAACAACAACATTACAGTTTAACTTTGCACATTTCTCAAGTTTTAATCCAATTCTGTACACTAAAATTTGATTTTTATCACTTCATTCCCCCATAAAACCCTACCCCCGACTTAGCCACAGTGTGGTGCCATGTTATGTCAGTACACACAAATAATATTGTCAATTTGGTTCTTAAAATCTAGTTGTAAAATGACCAAAGATATTGTGGGTGAACAATGTTTGTGGGAATAAAGAAAAACGGGGGGAAAAAATCAAACCAAATTTCACTCAAAAAAAACATTTTACGAACAATAAATGATTGCTATCCCTGAGGTTCAATAACAACAATGTTGCCCAATAAATAAACTATTCATATCCGCATAAAAAATAGTACTGCTGACTAAACCCCAGAGTTTATCACGGGTGGTCCAAACAGATACTTAAAATTACTTCAAAGTGGAAGAGATGCTAATCCCTTGTTTAAAATACTTTGTCTTCATTCCACTGGGTTCTTGTTTCTGTCAGCATACAAAGAAGTGTAAAGGGAGTCTTTTCAGCAGCCAAAGCCCATTCATGCAATAATCATACAGCACATACATGTACGGTACACATCTTGATCTGTGACGGTGTGTTTCTTTCACGTCCATGTAACAACTGTGGTCTTGTCTGCATCTTAAAGTCTTCCTGTTGGGCAATCTCTAAGGAATCCCATGCTTGACCTACATTGTAAATCACCCACAAGTAGCAAAGGGACCCAGGTCAACTCTAGGTGACCTGGGTCATTTGGCAACACTAAGTGACTCGGGTCAAACCCCACAGTGACCTAGGTCAACTGCAAATGACCCACAACATCACTAAGTGATCCAGGTCAAACCCCACAGTGACCTAGGTCAACTCCAACAACCCACATCAACATTAGGTAGCCCAGGTCAATTCCAAGTGGCCCAGGTCAACTCCAAGTGAACCAGGTCAATTCCAAGTGACCCAGGTCAACTCCAAGTGACCTAGGTCAACTCCAAGTGACCTAGGTCAACTCCAAATGCACTTCAACAAATAAATTATCATTCTTTTCTCCCGAACCACTGCATTTGGTATTACGTAGACACATTTACATGCCATACAATGATGCATGTGACTTTAAATAAAATGCAAATCAGAATTCCATAAATATAAAAGTGTAATAGAAATTACTGCTTTGAACAATCACTACGGAAATAATTCACACCCTTGCATTGCTGTACAATAAAATAGGATTGTGTTAAAAAAAAAAAAACATAAATAAAAACTAGAAACATACGTCTGTTGTAACAGAACGTGTAGCTTTTCCTTTTTTTCCCCGAAGAAAGACCAAGTTGAAAATCTGAAAACCAGTAGCACACGCATGATTACTACAGTACTTCCGATCTGGACCGGAGGAAAGGGTCACATGACATGAGGAAGGTCATGAAACCTAATTGGTCCCTGAAACTCCTCTCACATGCTATATGCAGGGAGTTAACCATTGATTTCATATCGGTTTTTTTATTACCTCATTAATATTCATGAGATGACCTCATCATCATAATTATTGCAATATTTGGATACACTGTTGCCCAACTTAGATATATGCTAAATATTGATCCTGCGGGATCTAAGATCGTGGCGTGATTGCACATGCCAGGTTGACCCTTTAAAGGGCGGTCACGTGACAACTCAAGCACAAACAAACGAAAAAAACCACAGTTTTACTGTATATTGGTGTAAACCCCTTTTAGCATCGTTTTGATTGAGTTCATGAAGGTGGCAACTCTGTTTCGAACCTGTACCATCCATTCCTACCCCAAAAGGCACACCAACGTATCGTGCACAAAGTCTATGGGACTAAGAAATGATATTTAACAAATCATAATAATTCAAAACAATGTTTAATCGGTTCCAAACTCAGGATTTAAGATGTCTAGCCCAATAGCTAACTGGCCACCAAATTTCGAGAAGATTGACTAATATGTGCTTTAAAATCACGCATTTTGATGACGTCACGATTGCGTCATGACATTTTGTTCCCGGAGGGTGTTTCTAAACTACATCCCCATTAGATATAAACGAAAAAATGAAAAAAATCTTGCTCCGTTGACCAAATATGCTCAATTGAATGTTAAAATCGAAAAAGTCCATGACCTCATTAATATTCATGAGATGACGTCACGATCAAATGAGGACAATTTTTGGATACACCTTTTCCCAACTAAGATATAGTGCAAAGTTGAAACCAAATGAACTTCAACTTTTGCTAATAATGCAGTTTGAAATTTGCCCTTTAAAGCACTGTCACGTGACCCGTGATGACGTCATGAAGTTTTCAAGACAACTGTGCACAACTTCAGCAAGGGTTCTATGTATTTGCCAAGTTTGAAAAAAATCCAAGTATGTTCAATGGCAAAAGTGCCCTCCACAAAATCCCTGTGCTTTGTCTATGGGATTTTTCCGATACGAAAAAGAAGAAGACAAAAAAAAAACATAACAACAACAATACCTTTTCCGCTTCGCTGAAGCGTGCGGAAAAGCTAAAAAATCACTTGAAAACTGATTTCACAAAATGTGTGTACATTTGAAAACATAACTAAAAATTAAAACAAAAATACAAATATTTCCAATTCATGTTCAGTAGTACACTACCGATAACTTCTAAAGTAGTACAAAGCATTTGAAAATTTGGGTGATGTTATTGTAAGCATGTATGAAATTATTTTGGGAAAATGGAAAGAAAAAGGAAAAGGAAAGAAAACTGACTTGGAAATATTTTTTTCAAAGACTTAAAACACCAAAGATAATATGACTTGAGTGGGGTTTGAACCCAGGATGATGGTTTAACATACCAGTGCTCTACCACCTGAGCTATCCAGCCCTTAGGTTTAGAGTACCAGTGCTCTACCACCTGAGCTATCCAGCCCTTAGGTTTAGAGTATCAGTGCTCTACCACCTGAGCTATCCAGCCCTTAGGTTTAGAGTACCAGTGCTCTACAACCTGAGCTATCCAGCCCTTAGGTTTAGAGTACCAGTGCTCTACCACCTGAGCTATCCAGCCCTTAGGTTTAGAGTACCAGTGCTCTACTACCTGAGCTATCCAGCCCTTAGGTTTAGAGTACCATTGCTCTACCACCTGAGCTATCCAGCCCTTAGGTTTAGAGTACCAGTGCTCTACCACCTGAGCTATCCAGCCCTTGGGTTTAGAGTACCAGTTCTCTACCACCTGAGCTATCCAGCCCTTAGGTTTAGAGTACCAGTGCTCTACTACCTGAGCTATCCAGCCCTTAGGTTTAGAGTACCAGTGCTCTATCACCTGAGCTATCCAGCCCTTAGGTTTAGAGTACCAGTGCTCTACCTACTGAGCTATCCAGCCCTTAGGTTTAGAGTACCAGTGCTCTACTACCTGAGCTATCCAGCCCTTAGGTTTAGAGTACCAGTGCTCTATCACCTGAGCTATCCAGCCCTTAGGTTTAGAGTACCAGTGCTCTACCTACTGAGCTATCAAGCCCTTAGGTTTAGAGTACCAGTGCTCTACCACCTGAGCTATCCAGCCCTTAGGTTTAGAGTACCAGTGCTCTACCACCTGAGCTATCCAGCCCTTAGGTTTAGAGTACCAGTGCTCTACCACCTGAGCTATCCAGCCCTTAGGTTTAGAGTACCAGTGCTCTACCACCTGAGCTATCCAGCCCTTAGGTTTAGAGTACCAGTGCTCTATCACCTGAGCTATCCAGCCCTTAGGTTTAGAGTACCAGTGCTCTACCACCTGAGCTATCCAGCCCTTAGGTTTAGAGTATCAGTGCTCTACAACCTGAGCTATCCAGCCCTTAGGTTTAGAGTACCAGTGCTCTACTACCTGAGCTATCCAGCCCTTAGGTTTAGAGTACCATTGCTCTACCACCTGAGCTATCCAGCCCTTAGGTTTAGAGTACCAGTGCTCTACCACCTGAGCTATCCAGCCCTTGGGTTTAGAGTACCAGTTCTCTACCACCTGAGCTATCCAGCCCTTAGGTTTAGAGTACCAGTGCTCTACTACCTGAGCTATCCAGCCCTTAGGTTTAGAGTACCAGTGCTCTATCACCTGAGCTATCCAGCCCTTAGGTTTAGAGTACCAGTGCTCTACCTACTGAGCTATCAAGCCCTTAGGTTTAGAGTACCAGTGCTCTACCACCTGAGCTATCCAGCCCTTAGGTTTAGAGTACCAGTGCTCTACCACCTGAGCTATCCAGCCCTTAGGTTTAGAGTACCAGTGCTCTACCACCTGAGCTATCCAGCCCTTAGGTTTAGAGTACCAGTGCTCTACCACCTGAGCTATCCAGCCCTCAGGTTTAGAGTACCAGTGCTCTACCACCTGAGTTATCCAGCCCTTAGGTTTAGAGTACCAGTGCTCTACCACCTGAGTTATCCAGCCCTTAGGTTTAGAGTACCAGTGCTCTACCACCTGAGCTATCCAGCCCTTAGGTTTAGAGTACCAGTGCTCTACCACCTGAGCTATCCAGCCCTTAGGTTTAGAGTACCAGTGCTCTACCACCTGAGTTATCCAGCCCTTAGGTTTAGAGTACCAGTGCTCTACCACCTGAGCTATCCAGCCCTTAGGTTTAGAGTACCAGTGCTCTACCACCTGAGCTATCCAGCCCTTAGGTTTAGAGTACCAGTGCTCTACCACCTGAGCTATCCAGCCCTTAGGTTTAGAGTACCAGTGCTCTACCACCTGAGCTATCCAGCCCTTAGGTTTAGAGTACCAGTGCTCTACCACCTGAGCTATCCAGCCCTTAGGTTTAGAGTACCAGTGCTCTACCACCTGAGCTATCCAGCCCTTAGGTTTAGAGTACCAGTGCTCTACCACCTGAGCTATCCAGCCCTTAGGTTTAGAGTACCAGTGCTCTACCACCTGAGTTATCCAGCCCTTAGGTTTAGAGTACCAGTGCTCTACCACCTGAGCTATCCAGCCCTTAGGTTTAGAGTACCAGTGCTCTACCACCTGAGCTATCCAGCCCTTAGGTTTAGAGTACCAGTGCTCTACCACCTGAGCTATCCAGCCCTTAGGTTTAGAGTACCAGTGCTCTACCTACTGAGCTATCAAGCCCTTAGGTTTAGAGTACCAGTGCTCTACCACCTGAGCTATCCAGCCCTTAGGTTTAGAGTACCAGTGCTCTACCACCTGAGCTATCCAGCCCTTAGGTTTAGAGTACCAGTGCTCTACCACCTGAGCTATCCAGCCCTTAGGTTTAGAGTACCAGTGCTCTACCACCTGAGCTATCCAGCCCTCAGGTTTAGAGTACCAGTGCTCTACCACCTGAGTTATCCAGCCCTTAGGTTTAGAGTACCAGTGCTCTACCACCTGAGCTATCCAGCCCTTAGGTTTAGAGTACCAGTGCTCTACCACCTGAGCTATCCAGCCCTTAGGTTTAGAGTACCAGTGCTCTACCACCTGAGTTATCCAGCCCTTAGGTTTAGAGTACCAGTGCTCTACCACCTGAGCTATCCAGCCCTTAGGTTTAGAGTACCAGTGCTCTACCACCTGAGCTATCCAGCCCTTAGGTTTAGAGTACCAGTGCTCTACCACCTGAGTTATCCAGCCCTTAGGTTTAGAGTACCAGTGCTCTACCACCTGAGCTATCCAGCCCTTAGGTTTAGAGTACCAGTGCTCTACCACCTGAGCTATCAAGCCCTTAGGTTTAGAGTACCAGTGCTCTACCACCTGAGCTATCCAGCCCTTAGGTTTAAAGTACCAGTGCTCTACCACCTGAGCTATCCAGCCCTTAGGTTTAGAGTACCAGTGCTCTACCACCTGAGCTATCCAGCCCTCAGGTTTAGAGTACCAGTGCTCTACCACCTGAGTTATCCAGCCCTTAGGTTTAGAGTACCAGTGCTCTACCACCTGAGCTATCCAGCCCTTAGGTTTAGAGTACCAGTGCTCTACCACCTGAGCTATCCAGCCCTTAGGTTTAGAGTACCAGTGCTCTACCACCTGAGTTATCCAGCCCTTAGGTTTAGAGTACCAGTGCTCTACCACCTGAGCTATCCAGCCCTTAGGTTTAGAGTACCAGTGCTCTACCACCTGAGCTATCCAGCCCTTAGGTTTAGAGTACCAGTGCTCTACCACCTGAGTTATCCAGCCCTTAGGTTTAGAGTACCAGTGCTCTACCACCTGAGCTATCCAGCCCTTAGGTTTAGAGTACCAGTGCTCTACCACCTGAGCTATCCAGCCCTTAGGTTTAGAGTACCAGTGCTCTACCACCTGAGCTATCCAGCCCTTAGGTTTAGAGTACCAGTGCTCTACCACCTGAGCTATCCAGCCCTTAGGTTTAGAGTACCAGTGCTCTACCACCTGAGCTATCCAGCCCTTAGGTTTAGAGTACCAGTGCTCTACCACCTGAGCTATCCAGCCCTTAGGTTTAGAGTACCAGTGCTCTACCACCTGAGCTATCCAGCCCTTAGGTTTAGAGTACCAGTGCTCTACCACCTGAGTTATCCAGCCCTTAGGTTTAGAGTACCAGTGCTCTACCACCTGAGCTATCCAGCCCTTAGGTTTAGAGTACCAGTGCTCTACCACCTGAGCTATCCAGCCCTTAGGTTTAGAGTACCAGTGCTCTACCACCTGAGCTATCCAGCCCTTAGGTTTAGAGTACCAGTGCTCTACCACCTGAGCTATCCAGCCCTTAGGTTTAGAGTACCAGTGTTCTACCACCTGAGCTATCCAGCCCTTAGTCGGAGCACTTATACTGGAACACTTCATTAAAGTGGGCGAACGATAAATGTTGGTTAAATGACAGAAAACCAAATCATCACTCCCTATTCATATTTTACGCACAGAACTCCTAGGAAAGTGTCAAACAAGTGTTGGCAATTTCTTTTGTCTGTACATGGCCTCAAAATAAAATACATACATTCTAAATGTCTCTCTTTTGTACACATAATTGACTGTTACATAGATATAAATGTTGAGGCAACTCTGTCATCCTTTGTAAAGATAAAGTATTTTTTAACTACGTGGTCTCACCCTCAAGAATTACATTTTTACATAAATATCTCCATGTTAAATCTTATAATAGTATATATATATATCTCTCTTCGTATGACAATTATACCAGTAGCACCCAGTGAAAGTCACGTGGCATCCCAAATGAATTGGCTATGGCTGGAAAGAACACAGAAGTCTATGGGCATTGGCTGTGGCCACTACAGCTAGTGGCTTCGGGTGTGCAATAGGAAGCAGTAGCCACTTCAGCGGGACAGAGCCATGCTGACTGGTCAGGCACAGACTGCATTGTGCATGTAACTAAAGGCCGGACGCAAGTGAGCGGCTACAGCTATGGCTGTTGCTGTGAAGAAACAGCATACCCACCTGCAGTGCGGAGAAATGCCCTATGAGATACAGCCACAGCTCCAATGCCAGCTTGTGACTGTCTCCATAAACATTGTATGAGACAGTACAAAAAATAGGCAACATTATTATTATTATTTTATTTATTTTTTGCATCACATGCAAAAGTTCTCTCTGGTTTCTGTTTCTGCTGGGAGAAAACAAGACAGGGATCATCTCACTTGGGCATGACACATGATTTGCACTAGCTTACTGATTTATAAAGCCCCTACACACCATTGGTAAAGGTCTTAGAAACACATCCATACTTTGTCTAATCCAGCATATGAGTGAAATAGCACACCTGTGAAAGTTTCAGCTCAATCCGTTGACCATGTTGTGAGATTTTTCATCAAACTGTGTCAGTTTCGAGGATCGTGAAATGCACCTAGCAGAATTTCCATGATCACCACCGTGTGTTTAAACCGGAAAATTGCGAGTAAATCTCAAAACAGTCGTCAGTAATTGCGAATGGACCATGCTGGGTTTGTGCAAATGGTGTGTAGGGGCTTTAGGCTGGTAAGCATTTTTTTTTTTCAAAAAGTCGTTTTAAAACGACCGTTCATACAAAATTCCACTTTTCATGGAACTAGCAGCATTCCAAGCGCTAATAATTCACAGTCTGATTCTGGTATTTTTACTTCCACTTGAGTAAGTTACTTAAACAAAATTCATCAGGTCGAAATTTGGATTTGTGCACATGGTGTGAAAGCCCCTACACAACATTGGTAAGATCGAAAAACAGAAATGTTCACAGATTTACATGAAACTTATACAGTTTGAAATATCTCTGCAACACTGAAACATTTCTGCCTAAAATGCTGTATTTTTGGAGAAAAGAGTAAAGAAATCACCTCTAGATCAAATAATTTTTCGGAATAAATTGTTGAATACTGCATTTTCACAAAACAAATGAAGCGGTTTTCACTTATTTTCTCGAGACTCGGTTAGCGGATTGAGCTGAAATGTTCACAGGTGTGCTATTTCATGCATATGTTGGATCAGACAACGTATGGATGCTATTCTTTGACCTCGACCAATGTTGTGCTATCCCTTTAACTTGCTGTAATGTTTTTGTATGAAAATGTGCAGACAGTCGGTCAAGCATCTCTGCTGACCAGTCCATAGTGGCATGCGCCCGGCCTACTGGCCATCCTCTAGTTGGCCAGAGTGGCCGCGTCGTCCCGGCCGCTGGCCGTCTCCAGGGGCTCGTCGTCCAGCGAGTCCAGGTCTTCCCGGGCCATGCTCTGGTTGTTGTTGCTGCAGCCGGCTGCGGCCATCTTGGCCCGGAGGTTGTTGATGGCCGAGTGGACCTTGAAGTGAAGCTTGTTTTCTAGCATGAACTTCTTCTTGCTCCTGATGAGTGGGCGGGGGGAAATCAAGTTGAGAAAAATTGAGATGTTTTCTCTAGCACGTGTACTGTACACTAACTGCAAGCTTAACCACAAAAATAGTTCACAACAACAACCCCCGTCCCAGGCAATTCTGTTTTCGTTGAGGAACCAGATGAACCCCTGGACATTCTGCTCTCCTTACCCAAGGAACAAATCACCCTATAACCCAACCCGGCCACTCCAACCTTTACCATACGGCACACCAAAAACTGAGATGAACGGATCTGCCAAGATCACTACCGCAACTGACGAGTGCCCAGAGGCACGAAAACATGTTCTTGCAACACCATGGGAGCTGCAAAGCGTCCCTAGTCTCAATACCCTTGCGAGCACCGCTCTGATCTTATGGCCTGCTATATTAACCAATCGTAGCCAATGCATATTGCAAGGTCCTTGCTTTATGGTTAAACCGGCTAAAACCCACTATGGAATATAGCAAAGAACATGGTAAGTGGTCCTAAAATGTTTCTGGCATTTTTTGTTCCACGGGTCACCAGAGAGGCAGCGTCACTGAATGGGAAAACACCATCCTCTTTACAAACTTTGACTTTATACTCCTTGCCCCTTTATGGGGTATTGTGGGTCGATGGTAACGAAGTTATGCCCGAGAATACGCTTGTTTAGCAAGTTCCGTATCTTCAGGTAGCCTCCTCTCTGCAAACTACAGCTTTCCCACAAGGAATAGCAACAACCCCGACCCTCCACAAACCGTGTCTCCTACACCCAACTTGTCAAACGGAATAAACTTTCTGAGACAGACAGACCCAAGGAGCATTACCATTGGACTTACAATCCAAACAACGGGAACCAACCCCACTATAACTCAAAGACAATCATCCGAAAGGAACCATGTCTTTACCTATGAAAATGGAACAAACCCAGATGGCTACCAAACCAACTCAACCCATCTACACCCCTCTTCCAAACAACCCGACGGGATAGGAAGACCATACCATTTTCACTATATTCTGGAATGGCGCGAGCCAACCACCAACAAAATCACTCCGTACCGAACTCTCGAATGAGTTTTTCCGGAATTTCTTCCCAACACCCACCAACCAATGCTCCTAATTACCTGTCTGCCGAACCATGTGTTTCTGCAAAAAAGGCAAATAAACCCAAAACCCCCCTTCTATCCGGGGAAACTACCTAATTGCCTTTTCTGCAAACTAAGAAACACACGGGTGGGAATCTCACAACTCCCACCTAAACAATGAACGTTTATTCCCGACAAACCACACACACGGCCAGAGATCCCACGTGGCGCTTCCGGAGGAGTGGTTACACCCACCCCTGCACAACCTATAGTAGGCCTACAACCCCTCAGCCTCGCCCACATAGGCGCACTCTCCACTTCCGCTCCAACCACAACAGGCCTAACTGCAGTACCTCCCCAACGAGGAAACTGTACACTCAACCAACTGGCCGATTCCAAGACTCAGCGGAAGAACACAGCGCCCAACAACCTCCTGGACTCATTCGCATCACAGAGTAAGTGCAATGAAGTCTTTTTTTGAGCGAACCCTGAGGCGGCTACTAACGTGACAAACCCAACAGTCCTTTTGAGACTTATACTTGTCTAAGAGACAACTTTGCAAGTCACGTGATCTCACACAGGGCATACCTCCCCCGCCACAGCTCCCAATTTGACCAAATGCAACCAGTCTATTGACACGAGAAGCGGAGAACAAGGAAAATATCACAACAAACCTAACCAATGTAAATCTTTCTCCATTTGAGAAAATTACATTAGGCGACGGTCAAAGTGGTGCGATTCGAAGTTGTGTTCCTACTCTTGCTTCACCAACCAAAACTTCTACCCAAGTGGCAACTTCCTTCCATTAACCCACGCAGATCGCTTACCCCTCATACAATCAACTACCCCTGGCAAACCACCCCTTTCACCATCCAAGAAGTGAACCCAGAGCATCCGAACCGAACCCACGAGGCCTCCACCCTATGACCGAACCAATATCAATGGTAATCGTTTCCACACAACGGTTCAACGGAAAACCCACGGAAACCTGCCAAATCTACTTTGAATGTCTTCATACTCCCTCACGTATCCAACGCATTCATCTACGGAGAATGTCTCCGATATGCAAGAGATACAAAAATAACTGAAGACTTCGAACAAACGGTCATAACTTGAAAACACTACCTAACCGAGGCTACTCGAAACCCGATATCGAGCTTGTTCCTAAGCAAGTATCTCCCGGAAAATCGATCCCTTGTTCACTAACCGGAACCGAAACAATGCCACCACCCCTGGTGTGTATAGCACCACCAATAATCCTGCGATCAAACCCTGTGATTTGCAACGAGCCAACAGCAGACACTGGCAACACATCCTAAGCAATGAACTACTCAGGGATATTTCCCCAAACTAACCCCCATTGCTTACCAAACAAGCCAAGAACATACGGGAATGTTTACCCGGGCCAAAACTTCACAAGCCCACAACAACAACCCCCGTCCCAGGCAATTCTGTTTTCGTTGAGGAACCAGATGAACCCCTGGACATTCTGCTCTCCTTACCCAAGGAACAAATCACCCTATAACCCAACCCGGCCACTCCAACCTTTACCATACGGCACACCAAAAACTGAGATGAACGGATCTGCCAAGATCACTACCGCAACTGACGAGTGCCCAGAGGCACGAAAACATGTTCTTGCAACACCATGGGAGCTGCAAAGCGTCCCTAGTCTCAATACCCTTGCGAGCACCGCTCTGATCTTATGGCCTGCTATATTAACCAATCGTAGCCAATGCATATTGCAAGGTCCTTGCTTTATGGTTAAACCGGCTAAAACCCACTATGGAATATAGCAAAGAACATGGTAAGTGGTCCTAAAATGTTTCTGGCATTTTTTGTTCCACGGGTCACCAGAGAGGCAGCGTCACTGAATGGGAAAACACCATCCTCTTTACAAACTTTGACTTTATACTCCTTGCCCCTTTATGGGGTATTGTGGGTCGATGGTAACGAAGTTATGCCCGAGAATACGCTTGTTTAGCAAGTTCCGTATCTTCAGGTAGCCTCCTCTCTGCAAACTACAGCTTTCCCACAAGGAATAGCAACAACCCCGACCCTCCACAAACCGTGTCTCCTACACCCAACTTGTCAAACGGAATAAACTTTCTGAGACAGACAGACCCAAGGAGCATTACCATTGGACTTACAATCCAAACAACGGGAACCAACCCCACTATAACTCAAAGACAATCATCCGAAAGGAACCATGTCTTTACCTATGAAAATGGAACAAACCCAGATGGCTACCAAACCAACTCAACCCATCTACACCCCTCTTCCAAACAACCCGACGGGATAGGAAGACCATACCATTTTCACTATATTCTGGAATGGCGCGAGCCAACCACCAACAAAATCACTCCGTACCGAACTCTCGAATGAGTTTTTCCGGAATTTCTTCCCAACACCCACCAACCAATGCTCCTAATTACCTGTCTGCCGAACCATGTGTTTCTGCAAAAAAGGCAAATAAACCCAAAACCCCCCTTCTATCCGGGGAAACTACCTAATTGCCTTTTCTGCAAACTAAGAAACACACGGGTGGGAATCTCACAACTCCCACCTAAACAATGAACGTTTATTCCCGACAAACCACACACACGGCCAGAGATCCCACGTGGCGCTTCCGGAGGAGTGGTTACACCCACCCCTGCACAACCTATAGTAGGCCTACAACCCCTCAGCCTCGCCCACATAGGCGCACTCTCCACTTCCGCTCCAACCACAACAGGCCTAACTGCAGTACCTCCCCAACGAGGAAACTGTACACTCAACCAACTGGCCGATTCCAAGACTCAGCGGAAGAACACAGCGCCCAACAACCTCCTGGACTCATTCGCATCACAGAGTAAGTGCAATGAAGTCTTTTTTTGAGCGAACCCTGAGGCGGCTACTAACGTGACAAACCCAACAGTCCTTTTGAGACTTATACTTGTCTAAGAGACAACTTTGCAAGTCACGTGATCTCACACAGGGCATACCTCCCCCGCCACAGCTCCCAATTTGACCAAATGCAACCAGTCTATTGACACGAGAAGCGGAGAACAAGGAAAATATCACAACAAACCTAACCAATGTAAATCTTTCTCCATTTGAGAAAATTACATTAGGCGACGGTCAAAGTGGTGCGATTCGAAGTTGTGTTCCTACTCTTGCTTCACCAACCAAAACTTCTACCCAAGTGGCAACTTCCTTCCATTAACCCACGCAGATCGCTTACCCCTCATACAATCAACTACCCCTGGCAAACCACCCCTTTCACCATCCAAGAAGTGAACCCAGAGCATCCGAACCGAACCCACGAGGCCTCCACCCTATGACCGAACCAATATCAATGGTAATCGTTTCCACACAACGGTTCAACGGAAAACCCACGGAAACCTGCCAAATCTACTTTGAATGTCTTCATACTCCCTCACGTATCCAACGCATTCATCTACGGAGAATGTCTCCGATATGCAAGAGATACAAAAATAACTGAAGACTTCGAACAAACGGTCATAACTTGAAAACACTACCTAACCGAGGCTACTCGAAACCCGATATCGAGCTTGTTCCTAAGCAAGTATCTCCCGGAAAATCGATCCCTTGTTCACTAACCGGAACCGAAACAATGCCACCACCCCTGGTGTGTATAGCACCACCAATAATCCTGCGATCAAACCCTGTGATTTGCAACGAGCCAACAGCAGACACTGGCAACACATCCTAAGCAATGAACTACTCAGGGATATTTCCCCAAACTAACCCCCATTGCTTACCAAACAAGCCAAGAACATACGGGAATGTTTACCCGGGCCAAAACTTCACAAGCCCACAACAACAACCCCCGTCCCAGGCAATTCTGTTTTCGTTGAGGAACCAGATGAACCCCTGGACATTCTGCTCTCCTTACCCAAGGAACAAATCACCCTATAACCCAACCCGGCCACTCCAACCTTTACCATACGGCACACCAAAAACTGAGATGAACGGATCTGCCAAGATCACTACCGCAACTGACGAGTGCCCAGAGGCACGAAAACATGTTCTTGCAACACCATGGGAGCTGCAAAGCGTCCCTAGTCTCAATACCCTTGCGAGCACCGCTCTGATCTTATGGCCTGCTATATTAACCAATCGTAGCCAATGCATATTGCAAGGTCCTTGCTTTATGGTTAAACCGGCTAAAACCCACTATGGAATATAGCAAAGAACATGGTAAGTGGTCCTAAAATGTTTCTGGCATTTTTTGTTCCACGGGTCACCAGAGAGGCAGCGTCACTGAATGGGAAAACACCATCCTCTTTACAAACTTTGACTTTATACTCCTTGCCCCTTTATGGGGTATTGTGGGTCGATGGTAACGAAGTTATGCCCGAGAATACGCTTGTTTAGCAAGTTCCGTATCTTCAGGTAGCCTCCTCTCTGCAAACTACAGCTTTCCCACAAGGAATAGCAACAACCCCGACCCTCCACAAACCGTGTCTCCTACACCCAACTTGTCAAACGGAATAAACTTTCTGAGACAGACAGACCCAAGGAGCATTACCATTGGACTTACAATCCAAACAACGGGAACCAACCCCACTATAACTCAAAGACAATCATCCGAAAGGAACCATGTCTTTACCTATGAAAATGGAACAAACCCAGATGGCTACCAAACCAACTCAACCCATCTACACCCCTCTTCCAAACAACCCGACGGGATAGGAAGACCATACCATTTTCACTATATTCTGGAATGGCGCGAGCCAACCACCAACAAAATCACTCCGTACCGAACTCTCGAATGAGTTTTTCCGGAATTTCTTCCCAACACCCACCAACCAATGCTCCTAATTACCTGTCTGCCGAACCATGTGTTTCTGCAAAAAAGGCAAATAAACCCAAAACCCCCCTTCTATCCGGGGAAACTACCTAATTGCCTTTTCTGCAAACTAAGAAACACACGGGTGGGAATCTCACAACTCCCACCTAAACAATGAACGTTTATTCCCGACAAACCACACACACGGCCAGAGATCCCACGTGGCGCTTCCGGAGGAGTGGTTACACCCACCCCTGCACAACCTATAGTAGGCCTACAACCCCTCAGCCTCGCCCACATAGGCGCACTCTCCACTTCCGCTCCAACCACAACAGGCCTAACTGCAGTACCTCCCCAACGAGGAAACTGTACACTCAACCAACTGGCCGATTCCAAGACTCAGCGGAAGAACACAGCGCCCAACAACCTCCTGGACTCATTCGCATCACAGAGTAAGTGCAATGAAGTCTTTTTTTGAGCGAACCCTGAGGCGGCTACTAACGTGACAAACCCAACAGTCCTTTTGAGACTTATACTTGTCTAAGAGACAACTTTGCAAGTCACGTGATCTCACACAGGGCATACCTCCCCCGCCACAGCTCCCAATTTGACCAAATGCAACCAGTCTATTGACACGAGAAGCGGAGAACAAGGAAAATATCACAACAAACCTAACCAATGTAAATCTTTCTCCATTTGAGAAAATTACATTAGGCGACGGTCAAAGTGGTGCGATTCGAAGTTGTGTTCCTACTCTTGCTTCACCAACCAAAACTTCTACCCAAGTGGCAACTTCCTTCCATTAACCCACGCAGATCGCTTACCCCTCATACAATCAACTACCCCTGGCAAACCACCCCTTTCACCATCCAAGAAGTGAACCCAGAGCATCCGAACCGAACCCACGAGGCCTCCACCCTATGACCGAACCAATATCAATGGTAATCGTTTCCACACAACGGTTCAACGGAAAACCCACGGAAACCTGCCAAATCTACTTTGAATGTCTTCATACTCCCTCACGTATCCAACGCATTCATCTACGGAGAATGTCTCCGATATGCAAGAGATACAAAAATAACTGAAGACTTCGAACAAACGGTCATAACTTGAAAACACTACCTAACCGAGGCTACTCGAAACCCGATATCGAGCTTGTTCCTAAGCAAGTATCTCCCGGAAAATCGATCCCTTGTTCACTAACCGGAACCGAAACAATGCCACCACCCCTGGTGTGTATAGCACCACCAATAATCCTGCGATCAAACCCTGTGATTTGCAACGAGCCAACAGCAGACACTGGCAACACATCCTAAGCAATGAACTACTCAGGGATATTTCCCCAAACTAACCCCCATTGCTTACCAAACAAGCCAAGAACATACGGGAATGTTTACCCGGGCCAAAACTTCACAAGCCCACAACAACAACCCCCGTCCCAGGCAATTCTGTTTTCGTTGAGGAACCAGATGAACCCCTGGACATTCTGCTCTCCTTACCCAAGGAACAAATCACCCTATAACCCAACCCGGCCACTCCAACCTTTACCATACGGCACACCAAAAACTGAGATGAACGGATCTGCCAAGATCACTACCGCAACTGACGAGTGCCCAGAGGCACGAAAACATGTTCTTGCAACACCATGGGAGCTGCAAAGCGTCCCTAGTCTCAATACCCTTGCGAGCACCGCTCTGATCTTATGGCCTGCTATATTAACCAATCGTAGCCAATGCATATTGCAAGGTCCTTGCTTTATGGTTAAACCGGCTAAAACCCACTATGGAATATAGCAAAGAACATGGTAAGTGGTCCTAAAATGTTTCTGGCATTTTTTGTTCCACGGGTCACCAGAGAGGCAGCGTCACTGAATGGGAAAACACCATCCTCTTTACAAACTTTGACTTTATACTCCTTGCCCCTTTATGGGGTATTGTGGGTCGATGGTAACGAAGTTATGCCCGAGAATACGCTTGTTTAGCAAGTTCCGTATCTTCA
Organism: Luidia sarsii; assembly: GCA_949987565.1. NCBI lineage: Eukaryota > Metazoa > Echinodermata > Asteroidea > Paxillosida > Luidiidae > Luidia > Luidia sarsii. Next base: position 5,062,527 of record OX465113.1, read on the forward strand.
GGTAGCCTCCTCTCTGCAAACTACAGCTTTCCCACAAGGAATAGCAACAACCCCGACCCTCCACAAACCGTGTCTCCTACACCCAACTTGTCAAACGGAATAAACTTTCTGAGACAGACAGACCCAAGGAGCATTACCATTGGACTTACAATCCAAACAACGGGAACCAACCCCACTATAACTCAAAGACAATCATCCGAAAGGAACCATGTCTTTACCTATGAAAATGGAACAAACCCAGATGGCTACCAAACCAACTCAACCCATCTACACCCCTCTTCCAAACAACCCGACGGGATAGGAAGACCATACCATTTTCACTATATTCTGGAATGGCGCGAGCCAACCACCAACAAAATCACTCCGTACCGAACTCTCGAATGAGTTTTTCCGGAATTTCTTCCCAACACCCACCAACCAATGCTCCTAATTACCTGTCTGCCGAACCATGTGTTTCTGCAAAAAAGGCAAATAAACCCAAAACCCCCCTTCTATCCGGGGAAACTACCTAATTGCCTTTTCTGCAAACTAAGAAACACACGGGTGGGAATCTCACAACTCCCACCTAAACAATGAACGTTTATTCCCGACAAACCACACACACGGCCAGAGATCCCACGTGGCGCTTCCGGAGGAGTGGTTACACCCACCCCTGCACAACCTATAGTAGGCCTACAACCCCTCAGCCTCGCCCACATAGGCGCACTCTCCACTTCCGCTCCAACCACAACAGGCCTAACTGCAGTACCTCCCCAACGAGGAAACTGTACACTCAACCAACTGGCCGATTCCAAGACTCAGCGGAAGAACACAGCGCCCAACAACCTCCTGGACTCATTCGCATCACAGAGTAAGTGCAATGAAGTCTTTTTTTGAGCGAACCCTGAGGCGGCTACTAACGTGACAAACCCAACAGTCCTTTTGAGACTTATACTTGTCTAAGAGACAACTTTGCAAGTCACGTGATCTCACACAGGGCATACCTCCCCCGCCACAGCTCCCAATTTGACCAAATGCAACCAGTCTATTGACACGAGAAGCGGAGAACAAGGAAAATATCACAACAAACCTAACCAATGTAAATCTTTCTCCATTTGAGAAAATTACATTAGGCGACGGTCAAAGTGGTGCGATTCGAAGTTGTGTTCCTACTCTTGCTTCACCAACCAAAACTTCTACCCAAGTGGCAACTTCCTTCCATTAACCCACGCAGATCGCTTACCCCTCATACAATCAACTACCCCTGGCAAACCACCCCTTTCACCATCCAAGAAGTGAACCCAGAGCATCCGAACCGAACCCACGAGGCCTCCACCCTATGACCGAACCAATATCAATGGTAATCGTTTCCACACAACGGTTCAACGGAAAACCCACGGAAACCTGCCAAATCTACTTTGAATGTCTTCATACTCCCTCACGTATCCAACGCATTCATCTACGGAGAATGTCTCCGATATGCAAGAGATACAAAAATAACTGAAGACTTCGAACAAACGGTCATAACTTGAAAACACTACCTAACCGAGGCTACTCGAAACCCGATATCGAGCTTGTTCCTAAGCAAGTATCTCCCGGAAAATCGATCCCTTGTTCACTAACCGGAACCGAAACAATGCCACCACCCCTGGTGTGTATAGCACCACCAATAATCCTGCGATCAAACCCTGTGATTTGCAACGAGCCAACAGCAGACACTGGCAACACATCCTAAGCAATGAACTACTCAGGGATATTTCCCCAAACTAACCCCCATTGCTTACCAAACAAGCCAAGAACATACGGGAATGTTTACCCGGGCCAAAACTTCACAAGCCCACAACAACAACCCCCGTCCCAGGCAATTCTGTTTTCGTTGAGGAACCAGATGAACCCCTGGACATTCTGCTCTCCTTACCCAAGGAACAAATCACCCTATAACCCAACCCGGCCACTCCAACCTTTACCATACGGCACACCAAAAACTGAGATGAACGGATCTGCCAAGATCACTACCGCAACTGACGAGTGCCCAGAGGCACGAAAACATGTTCTTGCAACACCATGGGAGCTGCAAAGCGTCCCTAGTCTCAATACCCTTGCGAGCACCGCTCTGATCTTATGGCCTGCTATATTAACCAATCGTAGCCAATGCATATTGCAAGGTCCTTGCTTTATGGTTAAACCGGCTAAAACCCACTATGGAATATAGCAAAGAACATGGTAAGTGGTCCTAAAATGTTTCTGGCATTTTTTGTTCCACGGGTCACCAGAGAGGCAGCGTCACTGAATGGGAAAACACCATCCTCTTTACAAACTTTGACTTTATACTCCTTGCCCCTTTATGGGGTATTGTGGGTCGATGGTAACGAAGTTATGCCCGAGAATACGCTTGTTTAGCAAGTTCCGTATCTTCAGGTAGCCTCCTCTCTGCAAACTACAGCTTTCCCACAAGGAATAGCAACAACCCCGACCCTCCACAAACCGTGTCTCCTACACCCAACTTGTCAAACGGAATAAACTTTCTGAGACAGACAGACCCAAGGAGCATTACCATTGGACTTACAATCCAAACAACGGGAACCAACCCCACTATAACTCAAAGACAATCATCCGAAAGGAACCATGTCTTTACCTATGAAAATGGAACAAACCCAGATGGCTACCAAACCAACTCAACCCATCTACACCCCTCTTCCAAACAACCCGACGGGATAGGAAGACCATACCATTTTCACTATATTCTGGAATGGCGCGAGCCAACCACCAACAAAATCACTCCGTACCGAACTCTCGAATGAGTTTTTCCGGAATTTCTTCCCAACACCCACCAACCAATGCTCCTAATTACCTGTCTGCCGAACCATGTGTTTCTGCAAAAAAGGCAAATAAACCCAAAACCCCCCTTCTATCCGGGGAAACTACCTAATTGCCTTTTCTGCAAACTAAGAAACACACGGGTGGGAATCTCACAACTCCCACCTAAACAATGAACGTTTATTCCCGACAAACCACACACACGGCCAGAGATCCCACGTGGCGCTTCCGGAGGAGTGGTTACACCCACCCCTGCACAACCTATAGTAGGCCTACAACCCCTCAGCCTCGCCCACATAGGCGCACTCTCCACTTCCGCTCCAACCACAACAGGCCTAACTGCAGTACCTCCCCAACGAGGAAACTGTACACTCAACCAACTGGCCGATTCCAAGACTCAGCGGAAGAACACAGCGCCCAACAACCTCCTGGACTCATTCGCATCACAGAGTAAGTGCAATGAAGTCTTTTTTTGAGCGAACCCTGAGGCGGCTACTAACGTGACAAACCCAACAGTCCTTTTGAGACTTATACTTGTCTAAGAGACAACTTTGCAAGTCACGTGATCTCACACAGGGCATACCTCCCCCGCCACAGCTCCCAATTTGACCAAATGCAACCAGTCTATTGACACGAGAAGCGGAGAACAAGGAAAATATCACAACAAACCTAACCAATGTAAATCTTTCTCCATTTGAGAAAATTACATTAGGCGACGGTCAAAGTGGTGCGATTCGAAGTTGTGTTCCTACTCTTGCTTCACCAACCAAAACTTCTACCCAAGTGGCAACTTCCTTCCATTAACCCACGCAGATCGCTTACCCCTCATACAATCAACTACCCCTGGCAAACCACCCCTTTCACCATCCAAGAAGTGAACCCAGAGCATCCGAACCGAACCCACGAGGCCTCCACCCTATGACCGAACCAATATCAATGGTAATCGTTTCCACACAACGGTTCAACGGAAAACCCACGGAAACCTGCCAAATCTACTTTGAATGTCTTCATACTCCCTCACGTATCCAACGCATTCATCTACGGAGAATGTCTCCGATATGCAAGAGATACAAAAATAACTGAAGACTTCGAACAAACGGTCATAACTTGAAAACACTACCTAACCGAGGCTACTCGAAACCCGATATCGAGCTTGTTCCTAAGCAAGTATCTCCCGGAAAATCGATCCCTTGTTCACTAACCGGAACCGAAACAATGCCACCACCCCTGGTGTGTATAGCACCACCAATAATCCTGCGATCAAACCCTGTGATTTGCAACGAGCCAACAGCAGACACTGGCAACACATCCTAAGCAATGAACTACTCAGGGATATTTCCCCAAACTAACCCCCATTGCTTACCAAACAAGCCAAGAACATACGGGAATGTTTACCCGGGCCAAAACTTCACAAGCCCACAACAACAACCCCCGTCCCAGGCAATTCTGTTTTCGTTGAGGAACCAGATGAACCCCTGGACATTCTGCTCTCCTTACCCAAGGAACAAATCACCCTATAACCCAACCCGGCCACTCCAACCTTTACCATACGGCACACCAAAAACTGAGATGAACGGATCTGCCAAGATCACTACCGCAACTGACGAGTGCCCAGAGGCACGAAAACATGTTCTTGCAACACCATGGGAGCTGCAAAGCGTCCCTAGTCTCAATACCCTTGCGAGCACCGCTCTGATCTTATGGCCTGCTATATTAACCAATCGTAGCCAATGCATATTGCAAGGTCCTTGCTTTATGGTTAAACCGGCTAAAACCCACTATGGAATATAGCAAAGAACATGGTAAGTGGTCCTAAAATGTTTCTGGCATTTTTTGTTCCACGGGTCACCAGAGAGGCAGCGTCACTGAATGGGAAAACACCATCCTCTTTACAAACATGTTCTTGCAACACCATGGGAGCTGCAAAGCGTCCCTAGTCTCATTACCCTTGCTAGCACCGCTCTGATCTTATGGCCTGCTATATTAACCAATCGTAGCCAATGCATATTGCAAGGTCCTTGCTTTATGGTTAAACCGGCTAAAACCCACTATGGAATATAGCAAAGAACACGGGAAGTGGTCCTAAAATGTCTCTGACATTTTTTGTTCCACGGGTCACCAGAGAGGCAGCGTCACTGAATGGGAAAACACCATCCTCTTTACAAACTTTGACTTTATACTCCTTGCCCCTTTATGGGGTATTGTGGGTCGATGGTAACGAAGTTATGCCCGAGAATACGCTTGTTTAGCAAGTTCCGTATCTTCAGGTAGCCTCCTCTCTGCAAACTACGGCTTTCCCACAAGGAATAGCAACAACCCCGACCCTCCACAAACCGTGTCTCCTACACCCAACTTGTCAAACGGAATAAACTTTCTGAGACAGACAGACCCAAGGAGCATTACCATTGGACTTACAATCCAAACAACGGGAACCAACCCCACTATAACTCAAAGACAATCATCCGAAAGGAACCATGTCTTTACCTATGAAAATGGAACAAACCCAGATGGCTACCAAACCAACTCAACCCATCTACACCCCTCTTCCAAACAACCCGACGGGATAGGAAGACCCTACCATTTTCACTATATTCTGGAATGGCGCGAGCCAACCACCAACAAAATCAGTCCGTACCGAACTCTTTATTGAGAGTTTTTCCGGATTTTCTTCCCCAATATCCCATCAACCAACGCTCCAACCACAGCTGTCGAACCGTATGTTTCTGCAAAAAAGGCAAATGAAACCAATACTCCTTTCTAATTAAGGAAACCTACGAAATCTGCCTTTTTCTGCCAAAAAAGAAACACACTTTGGCCCGAATCTAACGATTCCCGCCAGAATCCAGATTGTTTATTTCCGACAACCCAACCCCGACGGCCAATAGATCCCTTGTGGCTTTTCCAGGAGGGTGGTCGCGAACGCGTCCGCAATAACCCAACATAAAAGGCTTAGCCGCCTTGCTTCGTCACCCAGTCAGGATGCCAACCCAAGCCAAGAAGAAGCTCTCCCTCAAGAGACCCAAGACAAGCGACCCAGCGATTCAACCGTCATCCCCCGCCACCACCATCCCGGAGACGCCGGACTCACCTTCGGTCTCTTCCCCCACCCTATCGGTAAGCTCTGTGGACGGCCATCTCGAGTCTCTGGCGGAGTCCCTTTGGGCTTCGCTTGAGCCCGGGCAGGCCCGACAAGCTCCCTCAGCTGAACCCCGAAAAAGTCGTCTTTCAGACGACGATTTCAAATTTGTGAAGGACCTTGGTTTTTCTGTCAGGAAACTGACGGAGGCCAAGGTTCATATTGCAAACCAGCTGAGGAGCCTATCACAGGCTTCCGAGAAGGAAATTGTACCTCCCTACCTTAGGCCTTCGGCTCGACCGCCCCACCCCCACCGTGGTTTCCACTACACGGCTTCCTTTTTGAAGTCGTGGGAAACCACTTGCACAAAGGTCGGCCGAATTCTCCTTACACTTACAAGGGAGGAATACAAACACCAGGCGGCGGACATCAACGAAAGAATCGCTGACGCTTACAAGACCTCCAGGGCGGAGATCGAGAGCCGATTCGACGATTCAAGGGAGCACCAAACAGCGACGGGCCTCTTCAACTCATTCGCACATTCAAGACCGCGAGGAGTCAAGAGGAAGCACACCAAGTAAGACGGCTACCCACCTGTGATTTAAAAACCAACGGTCCTTTTCAGGACCACCACACTTTCAAGAAAGAGAGAATTGCAACACTGTCTATCTGTTACCAACCCACTTACGATATATCCTCCCAAACAGGGAAACATATTGTAAACAAACCCTAACATGGCAAAACGCAAATTCCACAAATCTTGCAAAAAATCACAATACTCAGCCAAAAAAAGCATCCCCTCCCGCCACAGCTCCAACCCCAGAGCAATATCAACCAGTCTACTGACTACCTTAGCGGAGAAAAGTGACAAATATATAACAAACCTATCCAATGTAACTCTTTCTCCAATTGAGAAAATTGCATTAGGAAAAGGTTTAAGTTATGTTCCAACTCCGTCTAAACCAACCAGGACAACTCTATTGAGTGACATAACCACATTCGAAAAACGAATGAGAACCGCATATATCATGCACCATAAACCTACTCTGAACCACCCGTTCAAACCCTCCTCTAACTGGCATCCAAAAACCACACCGAGCAATACGCTCAACAACTATTTGGAAGCCACGAAAGCCGAACTAGCCCATATTCGTCTGAGAAATCGGAAACTGAATATAACCAGGTTAGAAACCTCTGCTCTCCGCAACCTCAAAAACAACCCCGAAATCGTCATCAAACCCTATGACAAAGGGAGAGGAATTTGCATAACGAATCTATCCGATTATTTGCAAGTTGGATACAAGCACCTTGAATCCCAACATTACATGGAACTAAGTCAGGACATTACCCCTGCGACCATCAGCATGGTCCATTACACCCTGACTACAATGTACAACCAGAATTATATTGATGCTCACACACTGACCTATCTGGACCCCTTGAAATACCACTGTACCTGCCCGACAATGTATTTTCTACCGAAAATACACAAACAGCCCCCAAACGGGCAACCCTTTGTCGGGAGACCAATCATAAGTGGTTGCTCAAGTCCAACGGCCAAAATATCAGAATATATTGATCACTTTCTCTTGCCCATAGTTACCGCACAACCAACCTATGTCCGTGACACGACGGATATTTTGCGAAAACTAGAAGAGAAAACCTTTCCCCAAAATATTCTGATTACGAGCATCGATGTGGTATCTATGTATACTAATATCCATCAAGAAGAGGCCATCCAATGCGTGTGCAAAGCCCTCGACCGAACCAATTACTCCTATGGTATCACAAAACCACCTCTCAATTACATCCGAGAACTCCTGGAACTCATCCTCGGAAGAAACTGTTTCCAATTCGGGAACAAATTCTTCCTCCAGCAAATCGGTTGTGCAATGGGCTCAACAGCAAGCCCTGAGATCTGTGATATCACCCTCCACGATTTCGAACAGAAAATCTTGAGAGAAGCAGAACACATCCTGACCTGGTGGCGATATAGAGATGACATCCTTGTCATCTACGACGGCGTTCTTGAGGACTTCCAAAACCTCATCAACCAAATGAACCGTATGCACCCCACTCTAAAATTCACCTACGAAGCCTCCACAACCTCCGTAAACTACCTGGACCTAACCATTTTCAAAGGTGATCGTTTCCGATCAACGGGTATACTGGACACCAAAGTCTACAGAAAACCCACGGAAACCTTCCAATACCTACATAGAAACTCTTCCCACCCCCCACATGTATTCAACGCATTCATATACGGAGAATGTCTCCGATATGCAAGGAATACAAACAATCGGGAAGACTTTGAAAACACGGTCCAGACATTCACGGAAAAATTACTTGACAGAGGCTATACACAACCCGAGATCGAGCTTAACACAAGCAAAGTATCTCCCGAAAACCGATCCCAGTTGGTTCACAAACCCCTTACCAAAACCCCAACAACCAAACCACCCCTGGTGTTCAGCACCACCTACAACCCAGCGGTTAACCACCGTGACTTGCGACGAGCAATCAATAAGTATTGGCGGCACATCCAAAGCAATGAAAAACTCAGGGAGATATTCCCAAACCCACCCCTCATTGCTTACAAAAAAGCCAAAAATATACGGGAAATGATAATACGGGCAAAACTCCCCTTGCCTAAACAAACCCCCGTCCCAGACGATTCTGGTTTCGTTGAGGAACCAGATGAAACCCTGGACACGCTGCTCTCCTTACTAGAGGAGCAAGTCACCCAATAACCAACTCAAACCCAATCCAAACGGCACAACAAAAACCGAGATGAACGGATCTGCCAAGATCACTACTGCAACTGACGAGTGCCCAGAGGCACGAAAACATGTTCTTGCAACACCATGGGAGCTGCAAAGCGTCCCTAGTCTCATTACCCTTGCTAGCACCGCTCTGATCTTATGGCCTGCTATATTAACCAATCGTAGCCAATGCATATTGCAAGGTCCTTGCTTTATGGTTAAACCGGCTAAAACCCACTATGGAATATAGCAAAGAACACGGGAAGTGGTCCTAAAATGTCTCTGACATTTTTTGTTCCACGGGTCACCAGAGAGGCAGCGTCACTGAATGGGAAAACACCATCCTCTTTACAAACTTTGACTTTATACTCCTTGCCCCTTTATGGGGTATTGTGGGTCGATGGTAACGAAGTTATGCCCGAGAATACGCTTGTTTAGCAAGTTCCGTATCTTCAGGTAGCCTCCTCTCTGCAAACTACAGCTTTCCCACAAGGAATAGCAACAACCCCGACCCTCCACAAACCGTGTCTCCTACACCCAACTTGTCAAACGGAATAAACTTTCTGAGACAGACAGACCCAAGGAGCATTACCATTGGACTTACAATCCAAACAACGGGAACCAACCCCACTATAACTCAAAGACAATCATCCGAAAGGAACCATGTCTTTACCTATGAAAATGGAACAAACCCAGATGGCTACCAAACCAACTCAACCCATCTACACCCCTCTTCCAAACAACCCGACGGGATAGGAAGACCCTACCATTTTCACTATATTCTGGAATGGCGCGAGCCAACCACCAACAAAATCAGTCCGTACCGAACTCTTTATTGAGAGTTTTTCCGGATTTTCTTCCCCAATATCCCATCAACCAACGCTCCAACCACAGCTGTCGAACCGTATGTTTCTGCAAAAAAGGCAAATGAAACCAATACTCCTTTCTAATTAAGGAAACCTACGAAATCTGCCTTTTTCTGCCAAAAAAGAAACACACTTTGGCCCGAATCTAACGATTCCCGCCAGAATCCAGATTGTTTATTTCCGACAACCCAACCCCGACGGCCAATAGATCCCTTGTGGCTTTTCCAGGAGGGTGGTCGCGAACGCGTCCGCAATAACCCAACATAAAAGGCTTAGCCGCCTTGCTTCGTCACCCAGTCAGGATGCCAACCCAAGCCAAGAAGAAGCTCTCCCTCAAGAGACCCAAGACAAGCGACCCAGCGATTCAACCGTCATCCCCCGCCACCACCATCCCGGAGACGCCGGACTCACCTTCGGTCTCTTCCCCCACCCTATCGGTAAGCTCTGTGGACGGCCATCTCGAGTCTCTGGCGGAGTCCCTTTGGGCTTCGCTTGAGCCCGGGCAGGCCCGACAAGCTCCCTCAGCTGAACCCCGAAAAAGTCGTCTTTCAGACGACGATTTCAAATTTGTGAAGGACCTTGGTTTTTCTGTCAGGAAACTGACGGAGGCCAAGGTTCATATTGCAAACCAGCTGAGGAGCCTATCACAGGCTTCCGAGAAGGAAATTGTACCTCCCTACCTTAGGCCTTCGGCTCGACCGCCCCACCCCCACCGTGGTTTCCACTACACGGCTTCCTTTTTGAAGTCGTGGGAAACCACTTGCACAAAGGTCGGCCGAATTCTCCTTACACTTACAAGGGAGGAATACAAACACCAGGCGGCGGACATCAACGAAAGAATCGCTGACGCTTACAAGACCTCCAGGGCGGAGATCGAGAGCCGATTCGACGATTCAAGGGAGCACCAAACAGCGACGGGCCTCTTCAACTCATTCGCACATTCAAGACCGCGAGGAGTCAAGAGGAAGCACACCAAGTAAGACGGCTACCCACCTGTGATTTAAAAACCAACGGTCCTTTTCAGGACCACCACACTTTCAAGAAAGAGAGAATTGCAACACTGTCTATCTGTTACCAACCCACTTACGATATATCCTCCCAAACAGGGAAACATATTGTAAACAAACCCTAACATGGCAAAACGCAAATTCCACAAATCTTGCAAAAAATCACAATACTCAGCCAAAAAAAGCATCCCCTCCCGCCACAGCTCCAACCCCAGAGCAATATCAACCAGTCTACTGACTACCTTAGCGGAGAAAAGTGACAAATATATAACAAACCTATCCAATGTAACTCTTTCTCCAATTGAGAAAATTGCATTAGGAAAAGGTTTAAGTTATGTTCCAACTCCGTCTAAACCAACCAGGACAACTCTATTGAGTGACATAACCACATTCGAAAAACGAATGAGAACCGCATATATCATGCACCATAAACCTACTCTGAACCACCCGTTCAAACCCTCCTCTAACTGGCATCCAAAAACCACACCGAGCAATACGCTCAACAACTATTTGGAAGCCACGAAAGCCGAACTAGCCCATATTCGTCTGAGAAATCGGAAACTGAATATAACCAGGTTAGAAACCTCTGCTCTCCGCAACCTCAAAAACAACCCCGAAATCGTCATCAAACCCTATGACAAAGGGAGAGGAATTTGCATAACGAATCTATCCGATTATTTGCAAGTTGGATACAAGCACCTTGAATCCCAACATTACATGGAACTAAGTCAGGACATTACCCCTGCGACCATCAGCATGGTCCATTACACCCTGACTACAATGTACAACCAGAATTATATTGATGCTCACACACTGACCTATCTGGACCCCTTGAAATACCACTGTACCTGCCCGACAATGTATTTTCTACCGAAAATACACAAACAGCCCCCAAACGGGCAACCCTTTGTCGGGAGACCAATCATAAGTGGTTGCTCAAGTCCAACGGCCAAAATATCAGAATATATTGATCACTTTCTCTTGCCCATAGTTACCGCACAACCAACCTATGTCCGTGACACGACGGATATTTTGCGAAAACTAGAAGAGAAAACCTTTCCCCAAAATATTCTGATTACGAGCATCGATGTGGTATCTATGTATACTAATATCCATCAAGAAGAGGCCATCCAATGCGTGTGCAAAGCCCTCGACCGAACCAATTACTCCTATGGTATCACAAAACCACCTCTCAATTACATCCGAGAACTCCTGGAACTCATCCTCGGAAGAAACTGTTTCCAATTCGGGAACAAATTCTTCCTCCAGCAAATCGGTTGTGCAATGGGCTCAACAGCAAGCCCTGAGATCTGTGATATCACCCTCCACGATTTCGAACAGAAAATCTTGAGAGAAGCAGAACACATCCTGACCTGGTGGCGATATAGAGATGACATCCTTGTCATCTACGACGGCGTTCTTGAGGACTTCCAAAACCTCATCAACCAAATGAACCGTATGCACCCCACTCTAAAATTCACCTACGAAGCCTCCACAACCTCCGTAAACTACCTGGACCTAACCATTTTCAAAGGTGATCGTTTCCGATCAACGGGTATACTGGACACCAAAGTCTACAGAAAACCCACGGAAACCTTCCAATACCTACATAGAAACTCTTCCCACCCCCCACATGTATTCAACGCATTCATATACGGAGAATGTCTCCGATATGCAAGGAATACAAACAATCGGGAAGACTTTGAAAACACGGTCCAGACATTCACGGAAAAATTACTTGACAGAGGCTATACACAACCCGAGATCGAGCTTAACACAAGCAAAGTATCTCCCGAAAACCGATCCCAGTTGGTTCACAAACCCCTTACCAAAACCCCAACAACCAAACCACCCCTGGTGTTCAGCACCACCTACAACCCAGCGGTTAACCACCGTGACTTGCGACGAGCAATCAATAAGTATTGGCGGCACATCCAAAGCAATGAAAAACTCAGGGAGATATTCCCAAACCCACCCCTCATTGCTTACAAAAAAGCCAAAAATATACGGGAAATGATAATACGGGCAAAACTCCCCTTGCCTAAACAAACCCCCGTCCCAGACGATTCTGGTTTCGTTGAGGAACCAGATGAAACCCTGGACACGCTGCTCTCCTTACTAGAGGAGCAAGTCACCCAATAACCAACCTAATCGGTCACTCAAACCCAATCCAAACGGCACAACAAAAACCGAGATGAACGGATCTGCCAAGATCACTACTGCAACTGACGAGTGCCCAGAGGCACGAAAACATGTTCTTGCAACACCATGGGAGCTGCAAAGCGTCCCTAGTCTCATTACCCTTGCTAGCACCGCTCTGATCTTATGGCCTGCTATATTAACCAATCGTAGCCAATGCATATTGCAAGGTCCTTGCTTTATGGTTAAACCGGCTAAAACCCACTATGGAATATAGCAAAGAACACGGGAAGTGGTCCTAAAATGTCTCTGACATTTTTTGTTCCACGGGTCACCAGAGAGGCAGCGTCACTGAATGGGAAAACACCATCCTCTTTACAAACCACTTCGCGCCGGGTGGTTTTACAGCGCCAATGACTGTCAATCGGTACTGTCAATCCCTGACCGCCGACTCCAGCCTCAACTTCAGGCAGTCAAATATTTGAGTTGGTCGGCCACAACCGAGCGTACAGATTGCGGTGAAGAATGTGGGTGGAATTCCAATGCCTGACTGACGACCATTGGGCTGTGTGGCATGGCAACACAATGTCCCCTGTGTGCTTTCAGCGGCAGAGCAGTATCCCTCGATCCTCCACAGTAAAGGTCCCACAATTGCACAATTACTGCTGCTAATCTTGCAATTCATGTGGCAACTTGCGTCAAAAATGGTCTCTGTACTGATTTGTATTGCTTTGTTCTAAGCTGAAAAGAGTCTTTGTTTAAAATGTGGACAATAGTGGTGCCTTTGGTAGTTTGGTAAAATTATGGTAAATGTAACCAGATTCTCCATAAGAGTTTCCCCACAACAAGTCTAATGCAAACAATGCTTTGCATGTTCATGCGATGTGATTAATATAAAACTTTAAGAAATAAGAAATACAAAGTTGGCTGGAGAAAATTGTGTGCGGGGATGGGTAGTAAAAAGATACAGCTAGCTAGCCTGGTAACGATTGTTGAATGTTAGGCAAAAAAAAAAAAATAGTTCTGCTTCCGGTTACTAAATTTTTAATCGGGAAACAATGATGATAAAAATTCAATGTGTAATAAAATAAATTGATCGCATCATAAGGCTTGACCACATGCAGATGCCTCCATATGATTGTACAACCAAAAAATTGGCCCCAAAAAATTCCCTACCTACCTACCCTATTTTGAAATGCCATGTAATCGGAAGAAGAACTATTTTTGGGGTTTGCCTTAGCAGGTTAGTGGGGAATGTTATCATAATGTTAGCACACGTCGTAGGCATCCTTTCGCCAAAACTGACAGTGGTGCAGCAATCGTATCTGTACTTCTTGGTGTGGCTTTGGAGGCCCACTCTTGAGTGGCAGTCTATGCTGCAGCGTTTGCAGACGAAGGATGAGGGGGGCTAGGGAGGTTGTTAGCGTTAGCATAGCGTTAGCATAACGTCGATGAGAACTGTCAGGGTCTTACCGGGACTCCAGGAGAAAGAGCTTGGCCTCGTTCAGTCTGTTGTGCTCCAGGTAGAGCAGACCTAGCTCCATGGTTGCATAGGGCACAAGGTAATTGTTGTACAGGATCTTCCCCTCTCTGGAAAAAAAATAAATAGTCAAACTCATCAACCAATGTCATGCTGTCGACCTCCTAGTTGGTGGGCCCTGGTAACTGGTCTCGCTCTTCTGATTGAGCCCGGCAACAACTTGAGACAGCAGCACCTCTAATTGCTGCTTAGCCCCATATGCAAGAAGAAGAACCACTGTCACGTGTTGTAATGTTAATTCCTTAAACTTAAGTGTGTTATCCAGTCACTGGCACATTTATTCCACTAGTTGGGTGTTTCTGGGCTGTGCCTGGAAGGAATTCCAGCTCTTCTGTTGGGGTGGGCTAGTTGTGTTGGGCAGTGACTTCTATAGAGTCATTGAAGGAATTCCAGTCTTTTGTTGGGGTGGGCTAGCCGTGCCTAGCAGAATCTTTTGTTGCCAAATCACATATAAGCGGTGTGGCATTGCCACACAGTGAGGCATTTCAATCTTGGGAGTGGCTGGAGGCACATCTTGCTGGGCGGCTGCCATTTGAGTTGTTAAGTTTTTTTTTACTGTTTTGTATAAAGTTCAGCAGCCGTCCAGCATTTTCCTTAGCAGTTATTTGTGTAAGTATTATCTAAATATTTCTTTGTAAGCTGAGGCACTTTGCTTGTTGATCTTTCTTTGCCTGGATGCATATTAAATAAAATAATTTGTTACATTTTAATTTACTTTTGTCCATGCTGGTTTTTAGTACGCCGTTACAGTTTCGCTTTGTGGTCAAAGGTTACAAGACGAATGCTTCCAAGGAAAAAAAAAGGCCAACATTTCATAATCCTTAGCCTCTCAAAGTTCAGAGAGGCACATAAGAATAGCAGTGAGCCAAAATGAGCCATTACCCGCAAGTAATAAACTATTTGTCGATGTTTAAGTGAAGATTTCCCGAGAAGTAACATGTACAGCATCCCAGACTGTAAGATTTCAACATGAGGATTCTGTCATGACCATCTACAAGCTGTGTAAATTGGAAGGAAATCTGTGGACATCGATGTTTTCCGATCTTTCCAATGTTGTATCGGGCATTTAAGGCAAGATTTCAATGGACACTTGTGGACAACTCAACATAGGTTCTTGGCTTTCAAGGGATCAAGTTCTCGTCAGGAATCTAAATTGTCTGAGATTTAGAGCACTGGTACGTTAGTCCAGAGGTCTCGGGTTCAAGTCCCGGTCCAGTCAAAGTTTTCTTTGCCAATTTTTCAAATTGTTTCCAGCCAGCTTTTCATTTGTTTGTTTGACTTAAATTGAAAAAGCTACATCCACTTTGTGTGATCCCTGAGCTGCCGTAGCCAGGTTTACAACAAATAGTTGTTTGCATCTGAATGAAAGCGGTGGTGTGATCCCTGGAGATATACGGCAGTAAATGGTTGAATTGCTTCTGACTGGCGCCCCCACCCTGGCAAAGACTAGTTGACCATTAGGGAAGGCCACCATCTAAGGGCTTGATAGCTCAAAAGGTAGAGCACTGGTACGTTAGTCCAGAGGTCTTGGGTTCAAGTCCCAGTTCAGTCAAAGTTTTCTTTTCCAATTTTTCAAATTGTCTGAGATTTCTGAGAAGGTTGGATAGAACTCACTGTTCAAGGACTTCCTGGAAGCACATCTCAGCCTGGGACGGCCTCTTGAGACATTTCAGACAAAGGCCTTTCAGAAGCATTGCCAGGCCGTAGTCGTCACTGTAGCAAATGTCTAATGGGGTTCAACCAAAAAAACAGAATTAATTGTCTATGTATATTACATGCTAACATACGCTTTCTAAGCCAAAAACAAAGCTCTCAAATTTATTCAATCCCCTTCCCTCCATTTAATTACATTCCCCTCCATTCCATTGCATTGTTTTCCATCCCATCTCATCCCATCCCATTCCATCAAAATCCATTGCATCAATTTCCATTCCATTGCATTCCCTTCCATCATATCTAATCCCATTGCATCTAATTCCATTCCATTACATTCCCTTCTATCCCATCTAATCCCATTGCATCCAATTCCATCACATTGCATTCCCTTCCATCCCATCTAATCCCATTGCATCTAATTCCATTCCATTACATTCCCTTCTATCCCATCTAATCCCATTGCATCCAATTCCATTCCATTACATTCCCTTCTATCCCATCTAATCCCATTGCATCCAATTCCATTCCATTGCATTCTTTTCCATCCCATCTAATCCCATTGTATCCAATTCTATTCCATTGAAAGAGAAGATATACATGGTGTCACCGCAAACCTTCCACTAAGTTCTCCACCATGCAAACCTTCAAGTCTTATCCATTGCATTCCCTTTCATCAAATCTTATGCCTTCCCATACCATCCAATTTCATTCAATCTATCACATTCCGTCATATTCCATTCCATCCCAACCCGTCAAATCCAATTCCATTCCATCCCAACCCATCAAATCCAATTCCATTCCATCCCAACCCATCAAATCCAATTCCATTCCATCCCAACCCATCAAATCCAATTCCATTCCATCCCAACCCATCAAATCCAATTCCATTTCATCCCAACCCATCAAATCCAATTCCATTCCATCCCAACCCATCATATCCAATTCCATTCCATCCCAACCCATCAAATCCAATTCCATTTCATCCCAAATCATCAAATCCAATTCCATTTTATCCCAACCCATCAAATCCAATTCCATTTCATCCCAACCCATCAAATCCAATTCCATTCCATCCCAACCCATCAAATCCAATTCCATTCCATCCCAACCCTTCAAATCCAATTCCATTCTATCCCACTCCATTCCATTCCATTCCAATTCAGTTTAACCACTACCATAAGTTTTGCCTGTCAGTTCAAGAGGGCATTCACAGAAGATTTTCCATCAGACATCATCTCAATGCTTTCTCAATAACTGACCCTTCTGTACCTTTTGCTTTATTCAGGTCTTTAATGGTGACTTCTATGATGTTGATGATGGGGACAAGGAGTTCTTCCTTCTGTCCAATGATGACAAAGCCGTTCCAGGTGTATATTAATTCCTGCAGGCACAATGAAAGATAATAGGCAACTACACTATTAATAGTGGCAGCATGAACTTTGTACATAGTCTTGTTTCAAGACACAATTCTCTGTTCCATTGTTAAAAGCGTTTTCACAGGAGACCATCCCTATGAAAGTCAGATCTCTAGGAGTCTTGGCATTTTAAAGGTAAACTATCGTGACCCAAAACCCAAGCTGGTCCGTCACCGAGATTAAAACCTGCTATGGTCTGTGACACCATGTTCCTTTGAGAAGGAGTGTGGCTCTGAACAGAGCCGGTAACTCAGCGTTTCAGGTACTGTGTACTCTACTGGACTGCTGGATTCCAACTAATATTCTAAACTTAGAATCCAGTAGTCTCCTGACGACGGGCATAGTACACACTGCCCGAAACGTTGAGTTACTGGCTCTTTTCCGAGCCACACACTCCTTCTAAAAATAGATGCGTTACATGGTGTCACCGCAAACCTTCCACTTTATAGTACCTCCGCCGTGCAAACTTCAAAGTCTTGTCCCTCTGACAACTCACCAGGCCGGCCAGCGTGTTCTTAATGCCGTGCTCCAGGAACTTCTTGCACTTCTGCACGGCAAACTTCTCAAAGGGGATGGACTTGCCGGCCACGCGCTGCTTGAAGTCGGGCACCTTGCGGAACATGGCGTTGAGCTTCTTGAGCGTCTGCTCAGTCTGCTCCGTGCACATAGACATGAAGCAGGCCTGCTGGTAGTAGTAGGTCGCCTGCACAGATATTGAGACCAGACCCAAAGAAAAAAATACTCTGATGGACTAGTTCCTCTGAAATCCCGGTTTACAAGTAAAAATGTTTCTAGGGGTTTTGTCTGAATTCGTGTTTGCCGTTGAAAGTTAGGTCGTCGAATTCAACAACCAGCTGCCATTTTCCTCTGTTGATGCGCGTGCAAAATCCTCAGTTAAGTGCAGCAGCTCCACAGTGGCTCTTTTAAGCGCCGAATCCTTGCTCATACGCGACCCACGAAAAGAATTCTGCGATTACAGCTTCCCGTAAGCGCAGCGTTCTGCATTCGGCGGAGCCCTGACATTGGGCCCCGGCCTGTACTGAGCATGCCCGCTGACCTTTGACCATCGGCTCTCCTGGCACAGCTTGTCGGCATACTTGCAGGCCATCAGCCAGTCCAGGTTGAAGGCGTGGCACCACAGGAGCTCCCAGTAGCAGATGTGGTGGAACTGCCTCCACTGTTGCTGGGAGGCTATGCACTCCTGGAACTTATCAATGGCCTGACGGGAAAAAAAAAAAAAAAAAAAAAAAAAACCTGTGAGCTTGCAGGCACACCAGATGAAATGTCTTTTGTAAGAAGAGGTGTTGTTTGGAGAAACACTGTCAATTTGAGAGAATACAATTACTGCAAAGCTGTAGTAGGTTTGTGGTGACACCATACAGCTCTATAAATAAACTAGAGCGCGCACTCATTGTGTGACGTGTGCCGACAAGGTGACTGCGACGCCATTACCAAAGAGGGCAAATGCATGGAGCTCTATGGGGCAAACTCATTATTATGGAGATGATGTGCAATAGGCTGATGTGCAATAGGCTGATGTGCAATAGGCTGATGTGCAATAGGCTGATGTGCAATAGGCTGATGTGCAATAGGCTGATGTGCAATAGGCTGATGTGCAATAGGCTGATGTGCAATAGGCTGATGTGCAATAGGCTGATGTGCAATAGGCTGAGGTGCAATAGGCTGATGTGCAATAGGCTGAGGTGCAATAGGCTGAGGTGCAATAGGCTGAGGTGCAATAGGCTGAGGTGCAATAGGCTGAGGTGCAATAGGCTGATGTGCAATAGGCTGACGTGCAATAGGCTGAGGTGCAATAGGCTGACGTGCAATAGGCTGAGGTGCAATAGGCTGATGTGCAATAGGCTGAGGTGCAATAGGCTGAGGTGCAATAGGCTGAGGTGCAATAGGCTGAGGTGCAATAGGCTGATGTGCAATAGGCTGACGTGCAATAGGCTGAGGTGCAATAGGCTGACGTGCAATAGGCTGAGGTGCAATAGGCTGATGTGCAATAGGCTGAGGTGCAATAGGCTGAGGTGCAATAGGCTGATGTGCAATAGGCTGACGTGCAATAGGCTGAGGTGCAATAGGCTGAGGTGCAATAGGCTGACGTGCAATAGGCTGACGTGCAATAGGCTGATGTGCAATAGGCTGACGTGCAATAGGCTGATGTGCAATGGAATGGAAAGCTGTAGCCACTAACTTCATACAGATTGTTAGCACTCAAGTCTGTCTGTCATTTCGACATGTACAAGCACTGGTACAGGCAATGGTCAGCCAAGTGTGGACCAAATGAATTTTAAGAAAATGAAATTATTTTGGAATGATACTTACCGAAAGGAGGTTGCCGGTAATTTCCTCTATCCTGCCATCGAAATACTGAAATATGACACCTGTCGGGTACTTATCGAGGCACGGTGCAAGCACCTCACGGGAATGTTCTACGTCACCATCGGCAGTACCTGTGCAGTGACATACATTGAAGCAAAAATCAAATTTAGAGCCTGACATGCATTTCCATCCTTGCAGGGCCTTTCTCAATCCAGTGGACGGCTCCCTGATCCAGATCGGTGAATCGTGCATTGGTTCCCACACCAAACAATTGCCATTTGGATGGAGGGAACCAGTGGATGGACAAGTGATCCAAGTGCTGGTTCCCACACCAGATACTGCCAGTTGAATGGAGGGAACCAGTGGATGGGCCAGTGATCCAAGCGTTGGTTCCCACACCAGATACTGCCAGTTGAATGGAGGGAACCAGTGGATGGACCAGTGATCCAAGCATTGGTTCCCACACCAGATACTGCCAGTTGAATGGAGGGAACCAGTGGATGAACCAGTGATCCAAGCGTTGGTTCCCACACCAGATACTGCCAGTTGGATGGAGGGAACCAGTGGATGAACCAGTGATCCAAACGTTGGTTCCCACACCAGATACTGCCATTTGGATGGAGGGAACCAGTGGATGGACCAGTGATCCAAGCATTGGTTCCCACACCAGATACTGCCAGTTGGATGGAGGGAACCAGTGGATGGACCAGTGATCCAAACGTTGGTTCCCACACCAGATACTGCCATTTGGATGGAGGGAACCAGTGGATGGACCAGTGATCCAAACGTTGGTTCCCACACCAGATACTGCCAGTTGAATGGAGGGAACCAGTGGATGGATCCAGTGATCCAAGCGTTGGTTCCCACACCAGATACTGCCAGTTGAATGGAGGGAACCAGTGGATGGACCAGTGATCCAAGCGTTGGTTCCCACACCAGATACTGCCAGTTGGATGGAGGGAACCAGTGGATGGACCAGTGATCAAAGCATTGCTTCCCACACCAGATACTGCCAGTTGGATGGAGGGGACCAGTGGATGGACCAGTGATCCAAGCGTTGGTTCCCACACCAGACACTGCCACTGTGATCCAAGCATTGATTCCCACACAAGATACTGCCAGTTGAATGGAGGGAACCAGTGGATGGACCAGTGATCCAAGCATTGGTTCCCACACCAGATACTGCCAGTTGAATGGAGGGAACCAGTGGATGGACCAGTGATCCAAGCATTGGTTCCCACACCAGAAACTGCCAGTTGAATGGAGGGAACCAGTGGATGGACCAGTGATCCAAGCGTTGGTTCCCACACCAGATACTGCCAGTTGAATGGAGGGAACCAGTGGATGGACCAGTGATCCAAGTGTTGGTTACCACACCAGATACTGCCATTTGGATGGAGGGAACCAGTGGATGGACCAGTGATCCAAGCTTTGGTTCCCACACCAGACACTGCCACTGTGATCCAAGTGTTGGTTCCCACACCAGATACTGCCAGTTGAATGGAGGGAACCAGTGGATGGACCAGTGATCCAAGTGTTGGTTCCCACACCAGATACTGCCAGTTGAATGGAGGGAACCAGTGGATGGACCAGTGATCCAGGCGTTGGTTCCCACACCAGATACTGCCAGTTGAAAGGAGGGAACCAGTGGATGGACCAGTGATCCAAGCATTGGTTCCCACACCAGACACTGCCAGTTGAATGGAGGGAACCAGTGGATGGTCCAGTGATCCAAGCGTTGGTTCCCACACCAGACACTGCCAGTTGAATGGAGGGAACCAGTGGATGGTCCAGTGATCCAAGTGTTGGTTTCCACACCAGATACTGCCAGTTGAATGGAGGGAACCAGTGGATGGACCAGTGATCCAAGTGTTGGTTCCCACACCAAATCAAATCTGTACTGAAGCAAGGTCACATACAAGCACTACACATGTACACTGTGTACAAACCTCTGGGATTGAGACTTACCAAAGGTATACGTCGCAACTGTGTGGAACGTAATTAAAACTGAGGAACAGAGGGGAGCTCGGAGACTGCACAGCTTGCTGCCAGTTTCAAGCTCAGAAAGACCATGGTCCTGAAAGAAGAGATGGAGAGCAAGAATGTTCTAGGGTCAAGCTAGGGTTATGCTTGGGTTCTGCTAATGTCATACGAGGGTCGTGCTAGTGTTCCACTAGGGTCAAACTTGGGATCGTGCTAGGGTCGTGCTAGGGTTCTGCTAGGGTTCTGCTAATGTCATACGAGGGTCGCGCTAGTGTTGCACTAGGGTCAAATTTGGGATTGTGCTAGGGTCGTGCTAGGGTTCTGCTAGGGTTCTGCTAATGTCATACGAGGGTCGCGCTAGTGTTGCACTAGGGTCAAATTTGGGATTGTGCTAGGGTCGTGCTATGCTTCTGCTAGAGATCATAGAAAGGTCGGAATAAGTCCACCTCAAGACTGTTGAATACAAAATGAACGTCCATTGGGGGCTGACATCACCCTTAACCCCGATGGGAGCTGCTTATTTTTTGGTTGCCCGATTTGCTTGACTTCAGAAATGGCCTCTCATTTTGGGGATAGTTGGGGTTATGTAAACCCATGCATATAGTGGAACGTCGCTATAACGAACATCCATGAAAATCGTTCAGTATAGCGGTCGTTCATTATAGCAGTTGCGGCCACATATTTTGTAAAAACAAAAATTGGGAGCCAAAGGGCATGTTTGTTATACCGGTAGCCAAATGTTCGGTATATCAACAATTTGTTATTGCGACATTCCACTGCAATAGGCACCAAGCCAACAGATGATTGCAGAGATGATTGGGGTGAGATTGCCATATCACTCCATGAGCCTACCTTTCTAGAACACTTTTCTTTGGCTGGGAGTGGGACAGTGGACGCACACGAATTGGTACGCAGAATCACTGACCCATCCCACCTCACCCACATCTCAGCGGTGTCCATTATAAAATACCCGCATAAATCCCCATCACCTGATTGGTGGATATTGATCATATGTCACTAAATTATTCGTTCCAATACGCACAGCGAAGTTCTATTCAACGGTAGACAAGTTCTAATCAACAATGAATAGAACTTCCATGTCCCTCCCCCCCCCTCCATTTCATTCCAAAAAGTATAGGGCCGGGAAACAGTCTAACATTGCATAATACTATTCTAACAGTGGGTGGCGGTTGCGTTAGTAACACAAATCTGTAAAATGGTTAATATGCGAGGACCGTTTGATCCCCTTAACAGAAGATGAAATATCTTTATGCAGGTATTGGATAAAACAAATGATGAATGCTTATGAGCAGAATGGTAAGAGTAATTTCATGAGGTGGCAGATGAAATGCTCCACTCCACGAGTCAATGCTTCGTCACCTCATCTGTCACCTCATGAAATCTTTCTTACCATTCCACAAATGTGAAACAGTCATTATACGTCCACTATTGTCCACATACTTACCCTATCCCCTGAGAAGCCCACAAACTCCAACAGCTTCATGACTTTCTTGGGCAGCATTGAGATCATCTGTCAGAAACAGATTGGGCAACGGTTGAAATTTTGCACGAGAGCTTTGTGATATTGGAAGTGCAATGTCATCCAGTACAACCATAATGTAATGACAACATTGGTTGGTTTTTTTCAACCATAACTTTCATGATTCCAACTCAAATACAATTCTGTACTCTCCCTTGGCCGGGGGCCCAATTTCACGTCTCTGCTTACCGTAAGCATAGAATTGGCGCTTACGGAAGCAAAATATTTCGCGCTATAACGTAAGTGCATTTCATGGCTAATACTATTACTCAATTCCGTAAATGCAAAATTATTCACTACGCGCATTGCGTGAATTGCTTCGTCTGCTAATTGCCGTGCTTTTCAAATTATTTTCGGCAAGAGATAAAGCAACACCATTAGGGGTTGAAAACTATACCTCTCCCAAACCTACAACGGTGAAAATATTTCTAGGGGTTTTGTCTGAATTCGCAGTTGCTCTTGAAATTTAGGTTGCCGAAATCCTTCCTCCATGATTCAACAGATGACGGCCATTTTCCCCTGTTATTGCAAAACCCTTCATTAAGCGCAGAAATTCTGTGCTAGCTCTTAATCCTTGCTTACGCAATCCATGAAATGAATTTGGCGCTTAAAGCGTCCCATAAGCGCAGAATTCTGCATTAAGCAGAACCATTTTATTGGGCCCCTCAGGGAGGCCACCGTCCTACGATGGGCGAGGGGTTGTAATGATGACCCAAGCTCCTTGCCGACAAGGCTAATGACTTAAGATGGGCAAAGAGAGGAAAGCTGGGAGTCAGACTAGGGTGAGATCTAAAGGAAGGGCAGGCAGTGCTGGGCAAGGATTCGAGGAGGGCAAGGAAAAGGGTTTCCTCTCTTCTCCGTTAGAAGAGACGTTCCTGCATGCGTCTTTACTTACAAGGTTGAATGTGCCGTGCCCAAATCGCACCCCGCTCTCAAAATGCATCTTAGAAAACTCGTCCTTCCACGTTCGGTGCAGCAGCATTTGTGTACAGTTTCTGCGGGTTTGAAATCAGGGCAAGAAATTTTGAGCTTAGGAGATCTGACTCCTTCTTCAAAAACCTTAGACACATCACACGGAATGCCTTAACTGACTCAAATGGACTGGTAAATATGAACCACTTACAGTTACTGTATAGACAGGTAAACAACAAAGAATTCGAAAATGATAATACTGGTAATGATACTAATAGAGTGCATCATAATGACGAACAGGTTACCCAGGGTTAAACAAAACTTTGCATCAGGTAGAACTCATTCAACGAGGAAAGATTTCAATTCTAGTTTAAAGCCCCTACATGGAACTTATACAATTTGAAGATGGTTATAGATGGTTATAGATGGTTATAGCACTTAAATATTTCTGCTTAAAATGTTGTATTTTGGGAGAAAAGAGTAAAAGAAAGAAAAAGGAAGGAACAGTACGGCGTTGAATGCTGCATTTTCGCAAAACAAATGAAGCGGTTTCCACAATTTTCTTGAGACCCGGTTGGCGGATTGAGCTGAAATTTTCACAGGTGTGCTATTTCATGCATATGTTGGATCAGACAACGTATGGATGCTATTCTTTGACCTCGACCAATGTTGTGTAGGGGCTTTAAAGCTTCAAGTGACACACAAAAATGTTGCAAACTGCTTACTGACTAAAATAACCAAAATGCAAATCTGAAAATTTAGTGGGCCTGACGTTTCGATCCTAGCAGGACCTTTGAGAAAGGTCCTGCTAGGATCGAAACGTAAGTCCCACTAAAATTTGAGATCTAGTTTAAAGCCGTTAATTGAACGACAGTTTGTTATGGAAGAAGAATGTCGATTCCAGTTAATACTTCATAGGCCCAGAAAAGGCAACTGTTTGTTGTGGTCTTGGCTAAGGGTACATGGATGTTTGAAGAAGTTGCGAAGGCTCCATAAACAGTGGAAACGTGTGTGATGGCAATGGAATTGGTAGGGCAATCAGACTGTTGGCAGATTTTTCAATTGAACGGTGAGAGTGTAAGCACTGTAAGCACCGGCCCACTCACTTGTAAGACTGGTAGCCACTTCTGATCTTGAGACCTCCCTTGATGAAGCTAATGAGGTTGTCGTCCTGGATAAACGTGATCAGGGCCCTCTCCAGAATGGACTCTGCATAGCAGAGCTCTCCGTGAATCTCGGCTGTCAAATATCGAGGGTAACATTGCAGACAAGTTTACGTGGATATTTGGACTCAATGATAGGCCTTCAGGGGCAAGGCATTGGTCCTGCAAAGCCAAGGCCATAAAAATCAACCCGTGAGGCAAAGGCCCGTAAATCTGAAATCAAGGCCTTACAAGTGAGGCTGTAAAATCAAGCCTTAAGGCAAAGGCTCTTAAATCTGAAATCAAGGCCTTACAAGTGTGGCTGTAAAATCAAGCCTTAAGGCAAAGGCCCTAAAATCTTAAATTGAGGCCTTACATGTGAGGCCGTAAAATCAAGCCTTCTGGTTAAGGCCAAGGGCCTTAAATCAAGACAAAGGCAAAGCCACCAAGGCCCTAAAATCGAGTGATTAGACTATAAGGCCAGGACCCTACAATAAGCCTTCAAACTAAGCCAGGACCCTACAATAAGCCTTCAGACTAAGCCATGGCCTGTGGGTCAAACCTTAAGGCTGAGGTCCGGTCACAATGGCCCTAAAGGTACATGTAAGGTTTAGTCGAACTGACGGTGATGGTGTGGGTTGACTTTATTCACAGAAGCAAGCCTTTAGGTACATGTAGATGCTTTACAACCAAGCCTTAAGGTACATATAGATGCCTTACAACCAAGCCTTAAGGTACATATAGATGCCTTACAACCAAGCCTTAACCACTTCGGGCCGGGGGGTTTTTCAGCGCCGATGACCGCCATACGGGGGTTTTTGAACAATGCATCATTTTAAAATCGCGCTAAAACAATCTGACCAATATATTTATGTGAAATAAATCGATAAGAGTATACTATGGGTACAAGAGAGTAAAACCTGGCACAATTCGGACGTCGTTATGGCTTTTGTCAAGAGATTATCCGTTCGAAAAAGGGCCCTTTGTGCATAGTCAATAGACCAGGCTGTGCGGAGACTCACCGTCCGTGTAGCTGTCGTAGTTGGGCTTGCGCACCATCTTGGACATGCTCTCCACCATGTTGTTGCGCCGACGGAACCGGTTGGATACCTCGATGGAGTTCTTGACCCACCGGATGGCCTCGGTGATGTCGTCAGGGTCAAAGGTCATAATGGCCTGGATGTAGCTGATGGTGCCATAGCCCAGGGCATGGTACATGCTGGACGACACCCTACAGTCAAGCACAGGTTTACAGAACATTCATACGTGCACAGTCAATGAGTGCCACTATGGGCAGAAGAGCTTTCTCCCATGGTCCTCACTCCGGATGAGTCCCTGACATTCTATACAAGGTATTGTTACAATCAGCTTGGTTACAATGCATGTTCAGTTTAGGGTTGGACTGGGGTTATGCACTTATGCAGGAGTCGTACTTGAGATTGTACTAATTGATGTGCTAGGGTTGTGATAGGGTTGTGATAGTGTTGTGCTAGGGTTGTGATAGTGTTGTGCTAGGGTTGTGATAGTGTTGTGCTAGGGTTGTGATAGTGTTGTGCTAGGGTTGTGATAGTGTTGTGCTAGGGTTGTGATAGTGTTGTGCTAGGGTTGTGATAGTGTTGTGCTAGGGTTGTGATAGTGTTGTGCTAGGGTAGTGATAGGGTTGTGATAGGGATATGCTAGGGTTAAAAGGCTGTGCTAGAGATGTAATGTATGTATGGTTGTGCTACTGTAGGGATGTGATAGCGATGTGCTAGAGTTAGGGCTGTGATATAAGGATGTGATAGCGATGTGCTAGAGTTGTTCTAGGGCCATGTTAGGGTTCATACTAGGGTCGTGCTAGTGTTGCACTGGGGTCATTCTTAGGCTTGTGCTAGGATTCTGCTAAAGTTGTGCAAGGGTCATGCGATGGCCGTGCTGGGGTCAAGCTGGGGTAAATCATCAGTTCCTCATAAATCATATATGTACATTGTATTTTCCAGAAGGGTTACAGACATTATGTGCACGGAGGCTTACCATGGCTTGAGCCGTGACCGGGCCTCATTGAAGTTGTTGTTGAGGAAGAGATCCAGAGAGACTTTGGTGTCCTCTATGGAAGCAGCCAGGTCCATTCCCTCACGACTGTCGGGAAAAGAGCCAGACAAACTTGGGTAATGTCTTCAGCTTAATTAATTCACAAAGTGCTGCATTCCTTCCACAAGAAGAGCTCATGAGCACTCCAATGGGTCCAGCGCCTTGAGCTCCACAGGAACTGATGACTGGGGCAGAGTTTGTTCAACCTTCAAGTACCGTAAATAAGTTGAGGCCTTTCAAGGAGATATTGGTCGTTTTCAAAATGAAGGTTTAGGCTCGGGCTTAGGCTTTGGTCGTATTTATCTTACAGGTTATAATATCACAGGTATCTAAAAACAAGCATTTGGCCCCAGTTTCTTGGGGAATACCCTGCACCTACACCAAGCCAACAATTCAATTCGGAAACAAACCATAACCTGGATTTTCAGGTTTTGTCAGACAGAGACGAAGCCTGAGCCCGAGCCTAAGCCTTCATTTCAAAAACCCATACTAGACAGACCGTTTGAGTTTTCACATCCACCTAAACCAGCAATTTCCCTAGAAATGGCAAAACCCCCCAGGGATTTGCCACCCCTGCTCAAGAGCAAGGTTAAGCCAGCTAAGCTCAGGGTTATATACGTTATTTCATGGAAAATGGAAACGAGTGTGAAGCTGTGACTGAGAGTGGCAGTGCATGCTGGTTTGAACTCTCCAGTCACTGTTATTCCCGGTGTCATGCCAAAAAGTGTCCCTGCCATAATATACTGTCCGCTCATAAGCAGTTGTGCAAGCACAGTTGACAGGGACACTACTGGGTGTATTATGTGCCAAATAGTGTCCACTGCTAAAAAGTGTCCGCTCAAGAGTGGGAATACTGTCCGGTCCTTGCCAAATAATGTCCGCAATGTAGCTCTACGAAATACTGTCCGTTCCTTGACAAATTTCGTAAAACAAATGAAGCAGTTTTCCACTATCTTCTCGAGACTTGGTTGGCTTGAACTGAAATTTGCACAGGTCTGCTATTTCATGCATATGTTGGATCAGACAACTTTTGGATGCTGTTCTTTGAGCTCAACCAGTGTTGTGTAAATCCCTTTAAGCTCCAATTGATCTGAAATCACTCTGAGAGTGAAAAAACCCATCTATTTACATTAGGCTATTGGCTTCCGATGCAAGAAGGCTCTCCTGACCCTGCATTTGTGTGTGATTTCAATTTATGATAAGCCATCAAGATTAATTTGTAAAAAAAAGATAATAATCTGCCATGCACCGGTAGCTACACTCAAAAACAACAACCTTCCGAAATACTGCCTACAAAAATTAAGTAGAGCCACCTTGGCCTATACTGAACAATGAACAGAGTGTAAAAATATGCATTGTACAGAATGATATTACAGGAATTATCATAATGGGAAGACTTTGTTTTGAATACCGTAATATGCAGACGGAAATTACATGTACCGGGTAATGTAAACTGTATGCAAATATTGGGTGATGATTAATAGCCTGGATTTTATAGCCAGCAATAAATTCTGAATAGCCAAAGATCCAATATACGTACATGTACTATGCATTGTACAGGTACTGTACATGTACACATGTACATGTTTATGTATACGTACAACCATTATGCATTTACTTGTGTACCGGTATGAGGTAAATGCTGTATTGCTGTGCGCAGTGGTACTGGTTCATGTATTTGAAATCAATTTTCAAGCTTTGCCAAAATGGCAATAACAAGTGAAGTAAGGCTGAACCTGACATTTCATTTTCAAATATTGTACAATTGTACAAACCAACAATAACAAAACAAACAGACAAACAGACAAACAAAGGAAAACTGAATGAGAAGTTTCAAACATATTATGAAAACACATGTACGCAGCATTGAAAATTTAAATGGACAGGGCCTTGAACCTGAGACCTTTGTGGAACTGGTGTATAGATCATAGCAGGACCATTCGCAATGGCATCAATGGGGGGATTTGTTTTTATTGCCAGGTGTCTTGAGCCCAGACCAAACGTGGTTCATGCCTTGCTTAGCGTGGAGCCAATATCGCGCCCTGTTGTGATTCAAGGAGGCCAGAGCTTTGTCTACACTTCATGAGAATCAATTCCAACTCCAACTCCAAACCATCTGGGCAACCCTTTAAATACATATTCAGAGCTTATTAAATTGCTTGCGAGAAGTACATCTAAACTCCAAAGGCGATTAGTGTACTGCCAAGTGGAGATGCAAGGATGCAAGAACATTTTCTACACTTGGTAACTACAAATCAATTAGATCCGGCAAAGTGCAATCTATTCGTGACCACAACTGTGAGAGGCTACTGCAAGATGTATGACTACTGCAAGGTACAGCTACACTGTACTGCAAGAGTCGGCTACTGCAAGATTGCGTGCAGCACTTCCAAAATTTCAACAGTGACTGGAACTGCGTCAAAAGGTGCTTCAAAATGAAAAAGAGAAGGTCCTTCTAACACAGTTTACGATCTCTTCCACAAAAACACAATTTGCTTCAATGGAAACGCTCATAATGTATTACCGGCCTTTGGTCTGAGCACCATGCTACACTACAGTAGTGCACATCTACCACCCTTGTTATCGGTCACACATTATCAATCACCCACCAGTCTGTCAGGCAGTGAGATCACATCTGCCATATAATCTTCGTTCCAAGATTAACACTAACCAAAGCTATGTGGAGTTTTGGCTCCACCATCCGATGGTTCCTGGCAAGACCGCAAACATGTACGGTACTCATTTCAGGCAGAAGATGTGGCAAACTTCTTATGACTGGCATGGAATGACCAAAAATGCAAATTTCCTGAATTGAGAGCGCCTGCCATTTCAAAGAGTCCTCAAAGAATGGAAACATTGGGCCCTGTAAATGATTGAATTCCAGGGCCTGTTGTAAGGGATGGCTACCCTTCTTAGTATGTAAATCAGTAAGTTTATGACATTTTGTATTACTGTACCTGAAGTCAGATTCTCATCAAAATTGAAAGACTGCACTAAATGAAGTTTGTAAATCTCTTGAAACGGGAAATGAAATAATTAAATCTGAATACATTTGCCATGGAGGTGCATGTACATGTAATTTGGATTTTCCCCAAAGAAAAGCCGAGTGTTATAATGCAAAAGAAGCTACCGGTAGGAGTCAGAAGTTTGAATGGCATTTACTGAAATGTTATACTGTAGGGATGGTTTTGCCAATAAGAGTGTACGTATATACTGTACACATGTAGATGGTGCTTGCGAAGGAGGATTAGATGTTGCCGGAACAATGTACGTAGTATGTACACATACAGTGTACATGTAGACAATATTCTGAAGCATCATTCAAATTTGAAGTCTCCTCTAGTACAGTACTACAGATCATGTATTCACCATACTCTATGCCCTTGCGCAATTAGGGCAGCATACATCCAGCATCTTATCCAAACCCCCATGCATATTAAACAAGAAACACTCAACCAAATCACAGAAATGGGAAATCCGATCTCTGCAAACCAAAATAGCTCCAAGGGGCACTGATCCCAGGCCCTGTCCAAATGATTGCTTCACTGGCGTTGACTTTGAGTAGTGCACACATCAATGGGAGTCACTGGCTATGGCTTCAAGTAATGCATGCACACGTACATGTACAGTACATGTATGTCTATGGGAGCCACTGGCTGATTCAAGTAGTGGACATGTCTATACAGGAGACACTGGCAGGCTATGGCTTCAAGTAACACACTGGTTTATGAGAGCCACTCTCTATGGCTTCATGCAACACACGATCATGGCAGCCACTGGCTACAGCTTTGAACAAGTAATGCACACACATATCTATGGGAGCCACTGGCTATGAATTCAATAAATGGACATGTCTATGGCTTCAAGTAACACACAGGTCTATTGGAGCCACTAAGTATGGCTTCAAGTAACACAGAGGTGTATGGGAGCCACTGGCTATGACTTCAAGTAATGTGTACATGAACATGTATGTCTACATGTACATGTACATGTAAGGCCATTTTCAAAATGAAGGCTGAGGCTTCAAGGTAATATTTCTCTTTCTTGTTATAATATCCCAGGCATCTACATGTACGGTACATTAAAACAAGCGTTTGGCTTCAGTATCTTGGTGAATACTCTGTACTTATCAAACCAACAAACCTTCAAATTCGGAAACAAACCACAGCCTGGATTTTCAGGTTTTGTCAGACAAAGCCTGAGCCCGAGCCTAAGCCTTCATTTTGAAAACAGCCTATGCGACCCACTGGCAAAGGGCCAAAAAGCCAATTCTCATTGACTTGTGCATTAATTCCAGCCTTAGCTACTGAATTTGAGCATGGGGGTTGGGGGGGGCAAGACTGGCAAGAGTAAGAGACAGTGAGATATGGAATTGGGCGCCATCTCGGCTAACGTCAGCCCCAGGTGGATTTCCCCTCAGCTTTAGGGATTCATCATAAACCTTGACTTCTAATGGAAAACCCATCATCATTGTTGACCTGTACAGCACTGTGCACTGGTCATTGGCTTCAGTGAGGGAAGTGCAATTGAACCTGCATTTGAACAGAACGTGACATGGCCAATTCACCTGGGCAAAGACAACAATATGCACAGATACAGTAAGCGTGTTTGATTGTGGGACATTGAATTTGGGGTTTGGGACTTTCCAGAATTCTGAATTTATTTGCTTTAAAGCCCCTACACAACATTGGTAAGATCGAAAAACAGAAATGTTCACAGATTTTGATGTACATGAAACTTATACAGTTTGAAGATGGTTATAGTAGAAACCTTGCACTGAAATATTTCTGCCTAAAATGCTGTATTTTGGGAGAATTAAAGAGTAAAAAAAAGCGCTTACATCTCACCAAAATCTAAACTATTTTTCGGAACAATACGGCATTGAATGCTGCATTTTCACAAAACAAATGAAGCAGTTTTCACTATTTTCTCGAGACTCAGTTGGCGGATTGAGATGAAAATTTCACAGGTGTGCTATTTGATGTATATGTTGGATCAGTACGGATGCTATTCTTTGACTTCGACCAATGTTGTGTAGGGGCTTTAAATAGCGAAATTTAACCAATTAAAAAAAGAAAGAAAATGAGATCAGGATTTTTTCCAAGCTGTCATGCCACATGCAGCTTCAACAAGCACGTAGGAATTAAACTCTCACAACTAAACTCACACTGTCATAATAAGTATTGAAATGAATGCAGTACAAATTGTAAATTGGGGGTCACAGAGGCGGTTTTTAAGTTATTCAAAAATTTAATGATAAAGAGAATTTTCTGTGGACATGCTATACATGTACATGTGCACTGTACATGTATACACATGTAGTATGTACAGTGCACTGTATACATGTACATGTACCAGTATACAAAGCCACTGTTTAAAGGAAAGTGCACCCCATGTACAGAAAATCAACTCTTTATCGTGATTTTTATGGTTGACAACAGATTATTTTACCTACTGTATATTGGTTATGAAGTGAAATACAATGTGCATTGCCCATGGATAGTCACATCCTTCAGTTTAAAGTGATGTACATGTACATGTACAGTACATGACATTATGTATAGTGTACAGTGCATATACGGTACATGTACTAGTGCAGCTTTGACAAATTGATGTACAGTGTACTGTAAAATGCACACATTGATGTACTGTAAATGTGTAAATGTACCGGTATATCTAATGTACATGTACACCCCTGTACTACATGTACTAGCCACCACTGTTTGTCTATGATCCTTTTCTTGCAAACCCATGAATATAAATTAATTTTGGCTGTTTGAAAAATCCACATTGATGTGAGTGCACATGGCACGTGTGCTGTACATGTACATGTTGTGAACCTAATACAAATACTGTAACACATTAATGTAATCATGGAGGAAGGAATGTAATACACTCATATTGACATATGTACCATTGGATAATGTACAGTACATGAATTCATCTTCTTAATGTAAATCATTTCTGACGGCTAATGCATTGAGTGGAGTGCAGGGGTCCTGAGCCAGACTAATTGATTTCATCTCCGTGGACGGAGCTCATAATGATAATCACTCCATTTACTTCCACCCCCCCCCCTCCCAAGGGAAAGAATCAATCAAGCACACATCATTCTGAAACACTCTTGAAGGATTGCAGGGCTGACTGGCTAGCCGGCTGTGCACACCACATAATCTATTCACAGTCACACACGGCATACAATTAACCCTTCCCCCCCCCCCTTCAATCAGCCATTCCATAACCATTTGCTTCATCCAGTCACAAAATATCCAAACTCCAAACTGACATTATTGCTGTCTAGGGATTCTACTTCTTGTACTACTGTCTTATAAATTGTACTACTTGTAACTCAAATGTAACCATAAAGCTACGGAAAATGTGTATGTATAATTTCAGATCAGCATAGAAAAAGATGGAAATGAGCCCTTGGAAGAGCTTTGCAAAGTGCTAAATTTCAATTCCTAATGCCATCAGTATTTCCATATTCATCATCATGGTTGGTTTTCATCCAAAGAGTTTTCAACGAGAACTGAGTGGATTCTAGCAGCGGTCGTGGCCTTATTGTGGCCCGCGTACCGCACACTTACGTACATCAAGCCTTGGGACACCTCCGTCTGAGACGCGATCTCCCCGGCTGTCGCCACCGGCAACGATGAGGACGAGGATGAGGAGGCCGACGCCGAACAGGCGGCCACCTCCTTCTCCCCGGTGGACGTCATGGTGAGTGAGGTCTGAGCTCCGGTAATGAGATGTGCGCTACTGCATGGACGCACCTGCACTCCTCTCACATGTGGGCACCACAGGTCTGCACGCACAGACAGCTAGGGCACCTATCTGATTGTTCCTACGCCTAGCTCTGCGTCTGCACCCAAACTCCCTTTGCAGTCGAGTGCATGCGTGCATTAGTATCGGACCGGCCCGAGCGCGGATACGCAAACGGCGCGCACCCTTCAGTGTGCGGATTGATTATTGCACCCAAGGCGGACAGTCTGTCGCCATCGCTCATTACCAAGACATCCAGGGCGGACCAACTCAGCTCAGAGCCACAGTGGAGGGGACTACAGTGTGCACATCTGCTGCAGTGTGTGAGAGTGTACTTATATAAGGCCCTATTCACACACGGCGCATACCCATTATCTTGCTGCATACATGTACAGGTACATGTACTTGCCTGCCCGCACAGGTATTTTAGCAGTAGCGAGCTACATGTAAATTGGATGCACAGGTAATGTTATACATGTACAGTGTACCGGGTACAGGCTGCGTTACCAAATCACACATCACTAGTGAGCACTTTTGTAGTAATTCGATCATGAAATATCCATCTGGTCATCGTCGGAACTCCCTGGGCGGTGGGACTTGTGAAGACCGCCCCTTATCACAAAAGGGTCTTTTCTAATTGGATTTGCAGAGGTACATGTACCCTCCGAGAGTTAGAAGACGACTTGGTGTCGACAACATGCATTACGTGACGTCAGTCTTGGTCTGTAACCAAATCAAATCAAATCCCTAAATTTGAAAAGTGATTTTATTCTTTATTTCGTAATTTTTTTATGTGAACAACATTACGTCGAGCACCGAACGAAAATGAATTGAAATGCCAAACAAGAATTTACCATGCACAATATAATTCGCAGAAGTGATTCCTTTCGCTTTATTCAGACGTAACAAAATATACACGAGTTTCCAAATTTCAAACAACGGACAGGAAACTGACGAGAAAATTATTTTAAATGAATAAATTTTGTGAAAGAATAAACTTTTAAACTGTGATGACTTTGCAAATATTAATGTACATGTACATACATGTACATGTACATGTACAGTACAGTGCGTACTGTCCAGGTATGTAACTTGTAAACAGCTCTGCAAAGAAATTCATCTCTATGTATCAGTCTGGTGTTGGCATGACAACCAATTAACAAGCAGGTGTTATTAGCTGATGAGATCATGTATGTGATTGTGAAGGTACTTGTTTTAGGAGTGTGAAGGAACTGAACAGGATCCAAGGGAGATTGTGCCAAATACATGTAAAATCAGCCACATCTCACAATCATACCATAAGAATACATGTACATGTACATGTATGTATATGTGTACATTGTACATGTACTTGTACATTGTACATGTATAATGTGGGCCCTACATAGAAACTACTGTACAGTAGCATAAGTAGGCCTACCGGATAGCAAATACTGCAATTCATTATATTCATACATGTACAAGTACAGAGTACATGTACATGTATGCATATTGAATGGTTACCGTACATGTTCATGTACCGGTACATCATTTCGAGTGAACATTCAGTGTACCTGTACGTTCAGTACTGGTAACACAAACATAAAATTGTATGATTTGTAACGTACATGTACAGTACGTACAATGTATGTAGACAGTACAATGTACATGTACTGCTTCACAGTCGCATACTACATGTACATGTACTGTACATACATGTGTACATGTATGCATTGTACAGTATACATGTGTACAGTACGGTACTTGCATCATACATGTGTACATGTGTAAGTTTGCGTACATAAAGTGTGTACACGTACATGCAAATGCCTGTATGTAGCCCTTGTTCTATTAATTTTCACGCACATATACCCACTGTACAGTATGTACACGTGCATGTTCCCATAATTACGGTATGTACTGTATACATATTGGAAAGTGGATTGTACTGTACCTACTGTGATACCTGATGTGAATATGAGTTCGTACATACAGTGTACATACTGTGTACAAACTCATATTATTCTTTTTGTCATACGTGTGGTTGTAGGCCTATGGTTCTATTGACTTTTGTATGGTACTTATGTATTGTATGTAGTGTTGTATTACATGGTGGACTTGTTGAATAGTTGCACCGGTAATTCAATGTGAAATGAGATTTGAAGGTTTGCATGGTGATAATATCAGGATAAATAGGTTTGCGGAGACACCATGTAAATTCTCTTTTGTGAGTAAGTGTGGTTCTGAAAAGAACCGGAGGAACTCGACGTTTCGAACAGTGTACTCTGCTCGTCTTCAGGAGAATGCTGGATTCCAACTGGGAGTGGGGCTTATGTAGTGTGGAGAGGGATCCTGGTGAGGGGATTAGCTCAATGAAGGGTGAAGGCGGGAAATGTAAAGGCGGGAACAAGGGATGCTGCACAGGATCCTAGTTTTGGGTGTACTGTGTGTGTGTTCACTCATGTGTGTCATAAGTGGTGGACTGCTAGGGGAGTGAACAACTGTTAGCGAGGGGGAAAACTAGTGGGAGGGGGGCCTAGTTGTCCTAGGGTATAGGAGACCCATCAGACCGGGGGGGGGGGGGGGGGGGGGTTTGAGGATAGGGCGCCAGATGTCGCTGACGTTAACATCTATGTCTTGGGGGACAGTGTTATGTCGGTATATCTTGATGGCTTCCCTGATGCGACGTGGGTACCAATGCTGGATGCTGGTGATGAGCTTGGCTTGGTCCCAGTGGATGGTGTGGTCTTCGGTGTAGGAGTGCTTGACAATCGAGGACTTGTCAAGATCTCCTTTCCTGCCATGGGCTCGGTGTTCTTTGAGTCTGGTAGGGAGGTCCCTTCCAGTTTCGCCGATGTACACCTTGCCACATTGGCACGGGATCTTGTAAACACCTGGTCTGCGGTGGGGGTCTTGGCGGTCCTTGTGTGAAGTCAGTAGGTGTTGTATCTTCAGGGGGGTTGTGTGAAACACCCGAATGCCGTGCTTGAGGAGGATACGTTGGATGTGGTGGGAGGTAGTACCGAAGTAGGGGAGAGTGATGGAACTAGGGGCCCTATTAGGTTGGCTTTGGGTATAGGTGACCCTTTGGCCGGGGGTAGGTCTAGGGTCTTGTGTGGAGATCTGGGTTGGGTTGTGTTGGGCAATGGCTACCCCCTCCCACTAGTTTTCCCCCTCGGTAACAGTTGTTCACTCCCCTAGCAGTCCACCACTTATGACACACATGAGTGAACACACACACAGTACACCCAAAACTAGGATCCTGTGCAGCATCCCTTGTTCCCGCCTTTACATTTCCCGCCTTCACCCTTCATTGAGCTAATCCCCTCACCAGGATCCCTATCCACACTACATAAGCCCCACTCCCAGTTGGAATCCAGCATTCTCCTGAAGACGAGCAGAGTATACTGTTCGAAACGTCGAGTTCCTCCGGTTCTTTTCAGAACCACACTTACTCACAAAAGATAATTTACATGGTGTCTCCGCAAACCTATTTATCCTAATTCAATGTGAACAAGGTACAGTACATGTACATTATATTTCACTTTTCTGGGAGCGTGGACTGGAGCATCAGTTGCCTGTGTTTGCATAAAAATGTTTCCAAACTCAATTTACTGAACAAAGGAACCTTGTGAGACACAGTTGGTTCAAGCATGGAGGTTCAAGGAACACTGTTTTACATAATTTACAATGTATAAGAAGCAAGTAACCAAAATACAAAATATTACAGACAAATATCAACTGAAAAACAACATCTTCACGAAAAAACTCCTCACAGTCATCTAGGTTTAACATTAATCACATGAGCAAGATCCCATCATGGGTGGTTCCAAGCTCTGATTGAAAAGTGCACACTAGAGGGCGCTAGACAGGTTTGGTTCTCTCTCTCTCTTCCAGTCACAGACGTCATAAAATTTATAGACGGACAACAGCGGGCGCTCGACTGTAATTTCTCGACGTGTGAAAAACCATGGTTTTTTATATACTGTACGTCCGTGGGTCAAACTACACGTCACAGGACGGACGTACAGTACATGTACGTAGACAAACTCAGTACAAGATTACTGGCCCGCCATCCACGAGAAAAATGACCCCCAAATTTTGATTTGCTATTATTTCTAATATTAACACGCAGATACACATCTGTAATGGAGTATGTAGTCATCTCTGAAAAGGGCTTTTGATCTCAATCAGCATGGTTTCATCCCCAAAATCCAGTTTGAATTCTTCATTCCAGGATTTCTCCATATGTTTGTGCACATTGTTCATCTACAGTATTTCCGCCCATGGTTTCATATTTTAGTCAAGCGCTGTCACCATTACAGTATCCTGACTTCGTTTACCATAGGCGTTGTGTATGGCTGTCGGTCTATAGGTTATTTATGTCTGTGCTTCCAAGTTTCAGTCCAACACACACGTCCACATACCAGCACCTTGTAGGGTACGTGTGTATCTAAGGGCATTTCCATTTGCAGCTTTGAAATTGATTTACATGCACATTTTCATACACCAGGGCGTGAAAACCTGCTAAGCATGACAGGTCACCCTTGATTATAACAAGATTGCCAACTACATGCATTTTTCATTTGATACGTATTGCATTCAACTTATTGGGTACCGGTACTCGGCTTAATAGGTACCGGGTACTATAGGGTACAAGTGGAACTTTGGCTGGCAACCTGATTTCAATGGCCAAGGCTTTTCATGCTGAAGCAAATTTGGGTGCTTAAACATATGAAATTGGCCCCAGATGTCTATTTTTTCCGACCATTACGGTAATCATACCCTTATCCCAGTGCAAAATGTTTGAAACAATTTTACTTAATTTTTGGTGTATACGTGTACATGTACATTCAAGTTTTCACTCGATATTTGATGAACCTTACTGCCTACAGCATACATTTCATACACATCAAACAGAGTGTTGTACATGTACATGTGATGCGCCTTAAGTTCTTTTCTAGGGACCAATAGCTGGTGCCAGTGAGGGGCTGGATACAATGATAAAATTGCTTCCAAAGAGTAGTACTCACGTTACTGGGAGCCTTTCTGCTGCATCATAGAACTGCAATGAAAACAGAGAAACAACTTAATATTTGAACAGTGTTTCCAAGCCTCTAAGATTCTAATTTGTCAACAAAGGGACTACAAAAATGTTGCATAATTGACTTCAATGATGAAAACTACAGTATATATACTGTATACCTCAACAAAGTTCCTTCTACTGAGAAGCTTTTTTCACTAGTTAACTACTCATGTCCACAAAACTGAATCTCTCAATACAAGTCTAGTTTAGGATGACCGCCTATACTGGCCTTGGGCATTTTCAACTGTCGTTTAGCCGCAGGACCCTAATTCAAACCCTGTACTACACTTTGAGAGGGCCAGTTAACAGTCACTATAAGGGCCGTTTTCACTGTTCCAAATAAACGTGATGATTTGCGAATTGCAATTTGAATCGTAATTCAGAATCCACTTTTTTTTGTGGAAACGATAAACGCAATCATCAGTGAGATACGATTTGCAATTCAGACTCAACTATTAATGAGATGAATTTGAGATGTGGTGAGTGTGGGAATGCTCCACTGAATCGCACCGTGTTTTTTTTTAATCCCACAATGCACTGTTCACGCTCTGACTGATAGGAAGTGTCATGCACTCGTGCTTGTTTATAGGTCTCCCTGCAGGGGCTACTCTCAAGGACACGCCCACCATTTGATCGCAGCGGCTGACCCAAATTGCCTTGCAATTTTTGGGGGCCTGCGCAAAAGCGAGCAAAAAGTGGCCTGGAGCAATTTCGACTGCCACTTGGTCGCGTTGTACTTGCTAACTTCTGAAACTCTGTTCTGAAAAAAAAGGCAAGCGGATTGATATACTGTACCTGTTCCTCCTCATCGCTCGAGTCGCAAGTAGCCATGGCGGAGCACACAAACGTCAAGCAGGAAGCACAGTGTGTTTGAGCGGCATGGGTCGCACACTGTCAACCCAGGGATTCCTGGACACTTGTAACTACAGACCTAAGAATCAGGGGGAAAAAGATACAAAAAGGTGAACAATTGCTCACAGACTTCAAAGACCATAATCGCAAATAACAAACATAGGGTATGTTCAGATGAGGGACTGGCTTGGGTGTTAGTTTGTGGTTACTGGTCTTTCTCAGTGGGGGTTCGAGTAGCTGACTGCAAATTCAAAAATCATCTTACATTCATATGATACCACTGACACCCCAACGATTACACAACCCACTAGGGGCCACCAGCACCTGATGTGTGTGGTGGGGAATGAACAAGCCTTGTCAAAACAATAACGCAACTTTTGTCAGTCGGGCTTACCCATTTGAGTTTAGTCCCCAGGTTAGTCCCTCGTATGAACTACATGTACCCTGATACAGAAGGCCTTACCCACGCTGTCCTAGCAGAAAGAGATGCTTCACAACCATCTCATGCTGTCATTCGTTTCAAATAGGATGGCCCAACGATTCAATCCGAACAGGACTTTCTCAAGACTGACCATTGGCCTCTGCTGATACTAGCCCTATATGTACATGATAATGTTCACGTATACTTGTCATTCTGTTGTGTAGAATCCAAATACCTGTGGCCAACTACATGTAGACATAACCTCTACCCTCAACAACTTACAGCAACATATCAGGGTGCCAGCATGAATACTTGGGTGAATATTCACATTTTCTGTTCATTCAATAATCACTGGTCAGGAGATGCTCAATCACCATAAGATGCAGTAATAAATATTAATCGTATAAAAATATATGTGTACTAACAATAATTATAACAATTTTGAAAACTGGTAATGAAAATTTTGACTGGACAGGGACTTGAACCTGAGACCTCCGAATTTGCGTACATGTATCCAGCCCTTAGATGGTGGCCTTCCCAAATAGTCAACTAGTCTTTGCTGGGGTGGGGACGCCAGTCATGTATTTAACCATTAACTGCTGTATATCTCCAGGCATCATGCCCCCATTTTCATTCAGATGCAAACAACCAAAATGTTGTAAACCTGGCTCACACAGGTCTGAGGTAACACTACTAGTACTACAGTACATGTAAATGGATACAGAGGAAAACTGACAAGGAATGTTTGAATACCGTAATTTTGAAAAATGGCAACGGGATTTGAACCCGAGGCCTCTGGTAACAGGCACCAGTGCTCTTACGTACATCTGAGCTATCCGGCCCTTAGAGGGCGGCCTTCCAAAATAGTCAACTAGTCTTTCCCTCGAGAATGTTTGAGAACTTGAGAAGTTGATTAAACATTTGCCTCAAATGACATTGCATCATCTCAACGCTAAGTTATAAGCTTCACATATAAAATGAGTACGGTGATGCTAAGCATGTTGACAATGTGCATTGGTGTGCAGCTTGTCATGTCCACTCTGCACTGGTAATGCAACCCTTAATTAAATCCAATTAACGATCCTGACATCTCAATTAGTGCGGTTATATGCCAATAATAATCATTCACCAGTTGAACCCTTTTGCTGTATTGCAGTATTACTTAGTCCATGTAACTAGGACCTTACAAGTCACCATCTTTTTAAATTTGGAAGGGTTGGGTGAGTAAATTTCAAACAAGGCGACTTGTAATTAATTGGTCCTACGGGGGTAGTTACTCGGAGTCGGACTATCATCATAGTATTGGCATATTGCTGCATAGGGGCTCATTGCTTTTTAATGTTCCAAATCATATATCTGCAGAATGGAAAATGCCATGGGGTTCAAACCTACATCAAATTAAACTAAACTAAAGCTAATGTAACTAGTTACTAATACTAATACTAATACTAGTAATACTACTAATACTTTATAGAAATACTAATTTCAGTAATACTAATAGTAATTTTCATTTTGGGGGAGCCATGCAGTCACTGTTTTCAGTGGTAATCCATTAGTACATTACTCATTGCATTAGGCATTAATCCTGTTAAAATATATAAACAGCACGTCACCATACGGTCTACGAAAGACTACAATAATTATTGACAAGTTGAAGTTGAAGTTCCCAATAATTCCATTGACACCCCCCCCCCTCTCTCTCTCTCTCTGGTCGATAACACGCAATAACAAATATAAAAAAAGGGGGGGAAAATAAAAGAAAAAGAGTGTGAACATGCACTTACTAAACAATTCTGGGTCATGAGTAAGAGAATGACGGGGGATTTTTTGGCACAAAAAAAAATGAACTTGCAGCGAGTAACATCAGCCAATGTGTAACTGTGTAAGCATGGAGAAATAGCGTGGGGTGATCGTGCGATTACTAAACAAGATTCCACGATGGATCAGGCGTCAGCTTAAATCCTTAGTAACAGCTGCTTTGGCTAGTACTGGGGCATTGTTAACGGTGGTTTGTACAATGCATGGGGGACATAGAAACCGGAAGACCTGCCGAGTCCCGCGTGATTAAAGCGGTCTATTTACGAGATCGATATCACTTTCTGCAAGCCAGTAATTAGAAGCACACGCAACATTCCTACCACCTAGGCTGGCCTAGTGTGTCTTTCCCAGAACAACAGAGGGC
Organism: Luidia sarsii; assembly: GCA_949987565.1. NCBI lineage: Eukaryota > Metazoa > Echinodermata > Asteroidea > Paxillosida > Luidiidae > Luidia > Luidia sarsii. The sequence goes on from OX465113.1 coordinate 5,105,041, forward strand.
GCTAGAGCGAGCTGACCATTGCAGGGTGCAGAACACTAAATCGAGCTCCCATTGAACACTTGTACAAAAACACTCGCTTTCAAAGCCAATAATAATATCCCACACACAAAAGTCTCTCAGTTCTTGTAGTTATACTGAAAATTGTAGTTTGGACCTTTATCTCTCAGATTCTTTTCAATTTTAGTTGCCCTTAGCCGATTAGATTTGTTGCTAATTATTACCCCCAGAAAAAAAACAATCCCCAAAATGTGTAGCCGTCCAAGTTGAATTTCTGCGAGGATTTGGGGATGGACCCCTCCACTTCTACAGCCAAATAGGGCCACATTTAAAGCCAGATATGGTCTAAATTACATACCAAATTGAAGAGTGAACCCCCAGGTTGTCTTAAGCATCACTTGTTCTACAATGTATCAGTTAATTAGCCTCCAAAGACCCCTTATTGAAAAAAGTTGTGGGTACACACTTTATAATAATCAGCTCGGCGGAGCCATCTTGGATGGATTTTGTGTGCTGCACCCAGGGAGTGCAGAACACTAAATCGAGCTCCCATTGAACACTGTGCAAAAACACTCACTGTCAAAGCCAATTATATCCCACACACAAAAGTCTCTCAGTTCTTGTAGTTATACTAAAAAAATAATTGTATTTGGACCTTCATCTTTCAGATTCTTTTCAATTGTAGTGCCCTTAGCCGATTAGTTTTTTTGCAAATTTTTATCATCACCCCCAGATACCTACCAGATATCTACAACGTTAATTTCATTACCCAAAACCTATTTTGCGGCTGATTTTTTTTCCAGTCGCATCCTTCCTTTTTCAGTGCCAAGTTGTGGAAGCCCGCCTCCATCGTTGTGGGGGAATTTTTCTTCTTCTTTACTTCTAGAAAAGGTTCTTCCAGCACAGCAGAGTGTTGTAGTCGAGACATTTATGTCCGAGACCAAGACCGAGACCACCTCATTCAATACCGAGACCATGCCTGACGTCGACCCCGAGACGTTTGCAGTTCGAGACCGATCGAGGCCGAGACCGAGAAAAAAAGGGCTCGGCACGGTCTCGAAAGACTGAGGTCACTCATCAGGCCTCGAGACCCCCCCCCCCCGCCCCGCACCGTGCTATTGTGTGTTATAACGCAAGCGATCAGTTATCGTATATACGGCGATACCACAAGTTGCAGCGTGTTTCAAAATTCTGTTCAGTTTCTGTAGAACTAGAGGGAAGTGACCGTTTAGGATTTTTACTCCGATATAAAAAAATAAAAAAAATAAACAAAAACCTACAAAGATTTTTTTCCCCCAAAGACGGCCGGCTTTCGTGTAGCCCCATTCTCTTCGTGACGCCCTATGCATGCTCTATGTCTCCACCGACTTCCGCAGCCAATTGCGGTCCGTCTGAAGCGCTAAGCCTCACACGGAGTTGCCTTGTATGCTGTAACCTTGCAGGCCCATCATTTATTTTACAATAATTATCAACTGATTGTTCGGATATACTCCTTATTGGAAAGGCACAGCCCCTACCTACTTTTGTATTTTCCTTTTAAAAATGGAATAAAATAAAAACAATCACAATTGCTTCTTTTTTGGAAACGTCCTGCTAGTACTAGGATCAAAGCGTCTGGTCCTCTATTAATTTTTGTTGTTGCTGTTAAAAAATTATGATAATGAGGAGATAGAAACATGCTGCAAACTTCTCCCTGACTTCTCCCAATATCGGAAATCTCCCAAAAACAATAATAAAGAGCGTCCGATGTGTCGATCCTAGAAGCCTTGTTGGGCAAGGAATATCTTTTACATAAGTTTGGTCTATTTTGCTAACTGCAGACACTCGATATCGTCCGGCCGTCAGTACAAAGTTCACCAAAGTCCTCCCGAGTTGCTCCATTCAGAAGTTGTCGATGTTACGGGTGCAGCACACAAAATCCATCCAAGATGGCTCCGCCGAGCTGATTATCATAAAGTGTGGATCCCAAATATTGTTAATAAGGAGTCTTTGGAGGCTAATGTATAATAAGTGAAACCTAAGACAACCTGTGGCCCTATATGGCTGTAGAAGTGGAAGGGTCCATCCCAAAATCCTTGCAGAATTTCGGCTCGGGCGGCAACACATTCTTTGGGGGGTTTCTGGGGGTAATTAGCCAAAAATCTAATCAGCTAAGGGCACTAACATTGAAAAGAATCTGAGAGATAAAGGTCCAAACTACAATTTTCACTATAGCTAAAAGAACTGAGAAACTTTTGGATGTGGGATATGGCTTTGAAAGTGAGTGTTTTTGTACAGTCTTAAAATTTAGTGGGCCTGACGTTTCGATCATCCTAGCAGGACCTTTCTCAAAGGCAGAGTTTTTGTACAGTGTTCAATGGGAGCTCGATTTAGTGTTCTGCCCCTTATGGGTGCAGCACACAAAATCCATCCAAGATGGCTCCGCCGAGCTGATTATCATAACGTGTGTACCCACAACTTTTTTCAATAAGGGGTCTTTGGAGGCTAATTAACTGATACATTGTAGAACAAGTGATGCTTAAGACAACCTGGGGGTTCACTCTTCAATTTGGTATGAAATTTGGACCATATCTTGCTTTAAATGTGGCCCTATTTGGCTGCGGAAGTGGAGGGGTCCATCTCAAAATCCTTGCAGAAATTCGGCTTGGACGACTAGACATTTTGGGGTTTTTTTTTCTGGGGGTAATTAGCAAAAAATCTAATCGGCTAAGGGCACTAAAATTGAAAAGAATCTGAGAGATGAAGGTCCAAACTACAATTTTAAGTATAGCTACAAGAACTGAGAGACTTTTGGGCGTGGGATAATTGGCTTTGAAAGTGAGTGTTTTTGTACAGTGTTCAATGGGAGCTCTATTTAGTGTTCTGCACCCTTATCGATGGGAATAGCGCCCTCATTCGTCCACATGTGATACATGCGACGCATGTGGCGATAGGATTTTTGGTGTCAGCCACCGGTTACATGAAGCGAAGTGAAAACATTTCCCCCCTCGTGTTCTTTTCCCCCAGCACATGAGTAGAATCACAGCATAATGAATGACGAGGAGGAGACGTACAAACTCTGGCGAATAAGAAAGACGCTTATGCAGGTACTTTTGTTGAATGGATTTGCTTTGAGTTTGAATTGCAAAGTGCGTGCATGTGTGACTGAATGATTGTTAGTCCGTGGTCCGAGTAACTTGGACCCTACTGAGTACTACCAATACTATTATTAAGTACTATCGCCCGACAAAAACTGAAAAGGGCGATTGTAAGGGTCCAAGTTACTCAGACTTGAATGATGTGTGTATTGAACGAAAGGAACAGAATGCTGCTTACATGTACAGTCGACTCCCGTACGCATAACCCGTAAAGGCGTTATTAAGAACAAGCTCTGTAAGTCTGACATTACCATTAGTGTTATATTATTATAAATTCTCGGTTATAACTAGCAATTTGTGCACATTTGTACGGGGAAATATTCGTGTATAACGAGCAGGCACATTCGAAACTCCGATTATAATGAGCACTTTGGCCGAACAAATACGAACAAAAGCGTGTTCTCGTGCCATTTATTAATATTATATATAACAACTTCTTTTGGGAACTACGGGCACCGCTGCATGTCAAAAACCAAACCTTAATTGTCCGAATCAGGAATCGCGTCTTCCAATGCCGTAAAAAATGTGGTTTCACATCAACGCGTCATTGTTTCAATCTCGCTGTTATTATTCAATGGGACGGTGTGCACTCACGACTCCCCCTTGCGGTTTCCTTTAGTACGTCCGACGAGTGATTGCGACACTATGCCGCCAAAGTTATAGACAACGGGGGCGCACTCCAGTCCACACCCTCATTTGAATCCGCTCTAATCTGAACTGGCCGGGGAATTATAAGGAGGAGCATTTTCCACAGAAAATCATACGTTTATCGTACACAGTGACCATCGCGACAACTCTAAAGATTCTCTACCATGGCTTCGATCAAGAACAAGCGCAAGGGACAGTCCATCGAGAACAAGATGGAAATTATCAGTGCCGTCGAGGCCGGGCGCAAGAAGGCTGATGTCGCGCGCCAGTACGGCATCGCTTCGAGCACCCTGGCAACCATCCTCAAGAATCGAGAGGCGATCATGGTAAACTTTGAGACATCAAAGTTTGAGCCCTCAAGGACGAGACTGCGCACTGCCAGTTTCAAGGATGTTGAGGAGGCCCAAGGTCCAAGAATCTGCCAGTCAGTGGCCCCATGCTGCGAGAAAAAGCTGCTCAGCTTTCGCAGATGATGGGGCACGGGGCGTTCCGGGCAAGTTCGGGCTGGCTGTCTCGCTTCCGGGAGCGTCACGGCATCCTGCGCAAGCAGATCTGTGGCAAGAGCGGCAGCGTGGACAACGTCACCGCCACGGACTGGCTGGAAGACAAGCTCCCCACCATTGTGCATGGGTTTGCGCCACGAGACATATTCAGCGCCGGTGAAACTGGCCTGTTTTGATCGTCTGACGCCCGATGAAGCGACGGCTTTAAAAGGAGAGCAGTGCCGGGCCGCGAATCGGAGTGAAGGGCGTCTGACCGCCATGCCGTGCGCCAACATGGACGGTACAGAAAAGCTGAAGCCCCTCGTCATCAGCAAGTTCAATAACCCTCGTTGCTTCAAGAAGGTGACCTATCTGCCTGTCATCTACCGCGCCAACCGGAAGGCGTTGATGGTCTCCGATCTGTTCACAGAGTGGCTCCATCGTCTGGACAGACAGTTCACCAGGCAGAAGCGAAAGGTTCTTCTCTTCGTGGACAGCTGCGGTGCCCACCCGTATGTCCCACACCTCAAGGCAATCACCCTCCAGTTCCTGCCACCAAACGCGACATCCCGGCTCCAGCCGATGGACCAAGGTGTTGCCAGGAACGTGAAAGTTTATTGCCGCCGCAGACTGGTCCAGAATCTTCTCTGCAGTTACGAGGGCGGGGAATCACCCAAGCCCGTCCACATGCTGCAGGCCGTCCATATGGTCCGTACGGCTTGGGGAGCTGTCAGTCAAGAATGTGTGGCTAACAGTTTTCATAAAGCTGGCTTCGCAGGCAAGATTCAACACGCACCGAGCCCGCCACCACCACCACCATCATCATCACCACTGCCACCACCACCAACGCCCACAGACGAAGACCAAGACCAAGATAGCCAGATGATCACGCCTGAGGTTTGCCCGGATAACGTCTTGGCACGTCTAGCGCAACATATCGACCTCCCCTCATCCTCCTTCCAAGAGTACGTAACGGCCGACGACACCTTACAAGTGACAGATGTACCCGATGAGGAGGAGATTGTTGCTCAGATAACGTCAGAGCTAGCGGCTGGTGGCATCGAGGAGGAAGAGGAGGAGGAGGGAGAGGAGGAGGAGGAACCGAGGCTGAGGAGGCAGAGTCGTCTCCACCAACCCTGCGGCAGTGCATCGCCATGATATCCCAAGTGCAGCACTTCCTGTGCACCCGGTCAGACATGACCGATGACGTCTACCGTAAAGCCACCGACATCATGGACTACCTTTCCAATGAACAGGAACATCCAGACGAAGATAACTGATTGAATTGACCAAACCCCCCTCCCAGCACCTAAAACCAAATCTTTTCAGAGCCACCCCAGATTCAAAAAAGATACGAGGGGCTTGCCTGTCATGTCCTTGATTTAAAAAATCTCCCACAAAACGAAGGGCTGGTGTGAAATAAAACAAGGTCTGCCCAAAAAGAAGTACGCAAATTCATGACAAATAAGACCAACAAAAATAATAGTTCTGCTTCTGGTTACCCGACCGACCCTATTTTTAGGCTGCGACCATAATTTTTTTATCGGGAAACAATGATGAAAAAAAATAATTAATGCATAATTTAAACGTATAGATAAAGAGCGGCATGGTGCGTAGAACCCATCCACTATAAGGTGTACATCAAAAGTACATGTGCTTGGCATATGTAATCTTTTTGATGCATGGATTCTAAATTATGTCGGATAGACATTGATCGCACGCTGTCTAAGCTAGCGATGGCGCGACCGAAATTCACTCCCAAGATAACTGTACTACATGTAGTATGTATTCCAGAAGTTGTTATTTTGGAAGTCTTTGTGTCAAATGTTTTATTATTACCCAAGGTTAACTTAGCCTTGACTAGATGCAGATCAGCTGATTCCTCCAGGGGGGGGGGGCTCCATAATGATTGTGGAAAAATTGTGGAAATGGCCCCCTAACAGAAATCTGACCTACATGTACATGTCCATGTACCTACCCTATTTTGAAATGCAATGTTATCGGAAGTAGAACTTTTTGAAATCTGCAGTTATATTGGGGCTCTTGCCTGATTCAAGGAAAGCAAAACAAAATGTCATTCAGTACAATTTGTGCGAGTGGCGGACTTACATGCTCGCATGGTTCTTCTCATCAAAATTTCCATCATGTCCGGATTGAGGTCGTCACATATACATGTATTTATTTATTTTATACAATAATACATGTACATGTACATGTACGTGTATATAGTATACATATACCAACATAATGTGAAATAATCTACTTTGCATTTGCTTGAGTTCGTACGTACGTTACACGATCTTGCAATATGCACGTACATGTACATGTACATGTACATGTACAACGATCAACGTCAGCTGTGCATGCCATAACCAATGGGAATAAGTGTGCTCCAGTTATAACAGGGTTCCGGTTATGACAAGGGAATTTTGAATGGTTGTGGGGGGTGATGGTACTTTGTAGGGTAAAAAAAACTACCAACCAAGGTCGAAGGTCAACAGTCCACAGTCTGACCACAGACTGACTCCAACATGTCTCAAAGCAAGAGTCAAATATGACAATCTACAATGACCGTAGTTTATGATGGACTGATGGTCTCTGCATCAATCTTGTAGAGAGAGAAATTGGGTTAAGTCAAGTGTGTAATGTACCGTGAACAAGACTTCAGTACCATGGCTCTATATGTATAATTGATCAGATTCTAAGTAACGCAGCTAACAGTATTGCACTTTTTGGAGAAGGGATTGTTGAGAGCTGCATTGTAGGAAAGGTGACAAGGCCCACCTTCCTAGAGCTGCTTAAATCTGCTTAACATATTAACTTTTTTTAGGGGGGGACATAGCCTAGGATTAAAATACAAGCCACATTGCGATGTCATATCAATTGCTTTTAAGGTGTTTTCCCATCGCTTTTCACTTTCGCATGAAACCAAAGTGAAATGTTGGCTGGCAAGATGATCCAATGAATCTTGTGCTTAGCATGAGATGTATTCCTTTGTTGGACAGGTTTTCCCACCATTTGTTTGTTTTCCATTGGTTTTGACTTACGTAATGTACTCAACTGTTCTTGACTGACTATTGAATTACATGTACAGTGTATATTGATCAATGATTAAGCAGATAATGGTGATTAAGCAGATATTGGTGCTTAAGCAGATAATTATTGGTGCTTAAGCAGATATTGGTAATTGAGCAGCTCTGTTAAATTGGCCCTTAGGTTACTTATGTTACAGTTGCAGTGATTGTGAGTTTGTGATTCCCTTCACCTAACAGTTTTTGAAAGTAATTTAATAAAAAATGTTCACTTTTTTACCTTGTAATTTGAAGTAGTACCGGTAGTTGTTTAAAGTTGTCATGTGTACGGTAGTAGTGAGATTTTCTAATGTCTGCGATAATTGTTATTGTACAATTTGATGTTCAGCGTGCAGTTCATGCTCAGCGCAATGTCTATCCTGATGTCTGATGCATCTTTAGAATATGAAAATGGTACTACATTATTAATGCATTCCCTGCATTTTGTGGAGAACTAGTCCACTGTCCAGTGATCCACTCCTTGTCCCAATTTTGGGGGGCAATGCCTCAGATGAGATAATATTGTGATGCTGAGGACGTCATTTCACACTTTACTTTGTGGCAAATTGAGATCAAACTGGCAGATCTTCCCCCACACGGAATTAAGAACGTCACTGATGCAATAAGCCATTGGTGGGTGGCCAGTAAAAGACCCCAAATGATCTTCATCATTCTCCCCTGTGGGGGTGGGGGTGTCAGTGCTCAGCACTTTCTTGAGGGCAATTGACTTGAGGCAGAGGTCAGATCATACAGTATTGCTATTACCTCACAAAGTGCATTGAACATGTGCTGTACTTAGGTCATGGCATTTACATTTATTAAACATTTTGCTTCCTACTCCTTTTATCCCCAGTCTTGGGCAAATTCAGATTTAAGACAATTATTTTCCAGTACTTTGTTCTTTTTTGTGCCTTGTAAAAGAAAAGTGACTCTATTCCCATAAAGAAGTTCAATGCATCATTATCAGTTCTGTAGCTGCCTGTATTCTATAAGAAGAAAACTGATTTGGAAAATTGAAAACTGAATGGAAGTGGATGTGATCCCTTGTAGAGGTATGCGACAGTTAATGACCAAATGCAAATTGTTTTGCTATGCCCCCATCTGAGTGAAGTTAGCTGACTTTAAGTAACTTAGCCGACTACTAGGGGCTGGTTAGCTCAAGTCCAACCCCTACACTTCATTACACTACATGCACTTTGTGCTTCATGCTTGAAAGGTTCGCTCCGACGAAAAGCCCCTGCGCTATAATTGTTGCCTGGCTAGAACCATGTACAGCACTGGTATTGTTAAACCAGAGGCCCAGGTTCAAATCCCTGTTTCATAAATGGAGAAAGACTGGAATGATATCACAATCCATCTCCAATTTACGGTGCTCAAAGGCTTCTGAAATATGTATTTTTAATTTGTCTCCCTCCCCCCCCCTTTTCCTTGACCTCATTTTAGTTATGTCACGACAGAGGTTACTTGGTGACGCAGGATGAACTGGACCAGACATTGGAGCAGTTCAAAGAGCAGTTTGGTGATAAACCCAGGTGAGACCTAAAACGCTTGATCCTGTCGAGGTCGCCCTTGAAATTCTTGCTTACCCACTTTCGAGTGAAAGAAGTAAGGAATCGTCTGCAAATATGAAGTAAATACGAAAACAAAACTGTTGCAAACTGCTCACTGACTAAAATGACCTGCAATAGAAAAAGCTCAAAAGTTACAGGGCCTTACATTTCATCTTTGAGATCGAAATGTCAGACCCTCAGAATTTTTGAGATTTGTATTTTGGTCATGGTAGATGTGCCCAGATGTGTGCATTTTTTTAAATCCCTCCTCTGTTGCCTCTCTCTCTCTTTCTAAATTCTCTTTGTTGTTGTCCCCAGTGAGGACCGACCGGGCAGGAAGGATCTGACCATTCTAGTCGCCCACAACGATGACCCAACCGACCAGCTCTTCGTCTTCTATCCGGAGGAGCCCAAGGTTGGAATCAAGACCATCAAAGCGTAAGGGTCTCGTCTAACTTTGTCTGCCTTGGTAGAATAACTCTGGAGGCCTCTTTATTTTCGCTATGAAAGTGTCAGGATTGGTTGACAAATCCTATCACCTACTAGAATGGACAACTGAAAACCGTAGGGCTACTACCTTTTTCTACCTAGAAAATCTGACAGGTCAGGGCTTGAATTTCACGAAAAAAATGCACTAGACAACAGGTCTAGTAACTGAATGATCTTACTGGACCTGAACAATTTGTACAATATCTGAATTACTGAATGGCATTTTGTTCATGGTGCCCTCCCTCCCTCCCTCCCTCCCTCCCTCCCTCCCTCCCTCCCTCCCTCCCTCCCTCCCTCCCTCCCTCCCTCCCTCCCTCCCTCCCTCCCTCCCTCCCTCCCTCCCTCCCTCCCTTCCTCTCATTTGCCATTCCCCTTCCTCTCATTTGCCGCTGACTCCAGCTACTGCCAGCGAATGCAGGAGGAGAACATCAGCCGCGCCATCATCATCGTCCAGATGGGCATGACGCCCTCAGCCAAGCAGTCGCTCAGTGACATGGCCCAGTGCAAGTACGTCCTGGAGCAGTTCCTGGAGGCCGAGCTTCTCATCAACATCACCGAACACGAGGTGACTGGGCCACTGCTGAATTCCAACCCTACCCTTAACCACTTAACGCCGGGACCTCCGAATCCGGAGCTCCATTGGCTTGACTATGCGACGGGGCCCTCCGAATCCGGGCACCACTATTATCCACATTTTAAACAAAGACTCATTTCAGCTTAGAACAAAGCAATACAAATTTGTACAAAGACCCTTTTTGACGCAAGTTGCCACATGAATTGCAAGATTAGCAGCAGTAATTGTGCAATTGGGGGACCTTTACTGTGGATGATCGAGGGATACCGCGCTGCCGCTGAAAGCACGCGGGGGACATTATGTTGGCATACCACACAGCCCAACGGTCGTCGGTCAGGCAATGGAATTCCACCCACATTCTTCACCGCAATCTGTACTCTCGGTTGTGGCCGACCAAGATTTGACTGCCTGGAGTGGAGGCTGGAGTCTGTGGTCAGGGATTGACAGCACCGTACACACACACTCACACAAGTCCGTTACGCTCCATTGACGACGCACAATGGGCCCTTTTTCAAACGGATAATCTCTTGACAAAAGCCACAACGAAGTCCGAATTGTACCAGGTTTTACTCTCTTGTACCCATAGTATACCCTTATCAATTTACTTCACAGAAACATATTGTACCGATTGTTTTAGCGAGATTTGAAAATGATGCCGTTCAAAATGATGGCGGTCATCGGCGCTGAAAAAAACACCCGGCGCGAAGTGGTTAAGGGGCTTTCACACTAGACGAAATCCCCGGGGATCTCTCGGGGATTTTGGTCTTTCTGTTCACACTATCGAAGAAATCCCAGGCGATAAGCTTTTCCCCGGGGAATTTTTACCCCTGGTCTGGGTGAGGTAGAAGGAGAAAACCCAGGGGTTTTACGATTTCTACGGGGAAATAGTGTCCCCGGGAGTTTCCAAATGGGTCCAGTGTGAATGGTTGCGGGGGTGTTGGTGGGGTACAAAATCAGTATTTTGGTGCTGCCAGATCTTCAGAAAGAAATTTAAATGTACATGTATGTCCTATATCCTATGTCCTACTGTATTCTTTCAATATTAAATCTCAATAATTTCTTCTTGTTTTCAATGAGGGGTTGCCCTGCTCGAATTGATTAACACTGAGTGCCCAGTGCTTTGCTCGATACCCGATGAAAACAATTCAAGAGGGAATCGAACCCTGGACTCCCGCTTTCCAGCCCGAGCTGCCTGAATTTGTTTTCATCAGACATCGGGCAAAGCACTGAGCACTCAGTGTTAATCATGTCAAGCAGGGCACACCCTCTTTGAATTGCATTCTTCTCGACGCAAAACATCTTGTTTTATCCATGAGTTTCCTTTTTTTGGGCTTTTCCGCCGCTTCAGCGAAGTGGAAAAGCTATTTTTTTTTTTTTTCTTCTTCTTCTTCTTCTTCTTCCTGTCGCCAAAATGCCATAGACAAAGCACAGGGCTTTAAGGGAAGCCATTTTTGCCATTGAACAAATTTAGATTTTTGTCATCCTTGTTTTTCTTCTTCTTTTGATGCAGTTTGTTCCAGAGCATGTTGTCATGACACCGGAGGAAAAGGCAGAACTCTTAGCCAGATAGTATCCTTTGATCGAGTTGAGTAGGGCCAGAGATCCTGAGTTTATATAGATTATGTTTGGGCATCGGTGATGAGATCGTCTGTCAATAAGTTTGCCCTACCTTCATTGTAGTTTGCACTGTATGCTCTGTGCTTGGCCTGATTGCCTGCTTGACACAAAAGAAATTGGGCAGTTATGATTCAAAACTCACAAGTTCTGCTTTCGAGTGATGATGTCTTACCCACTTCACCACATAGCTGGTCAGGGTTGTGTGATGGAGTTGAATTTGTATAACTGTCGGTATTTCAAAGCCAGTCATAGATCTATTACGATTTTGCATGAGTGAGAATGTTATTCAATGGTGGTTTGCCCTATCCGAATGCATGTTAAGCATTGTCTGCTCAATGCTTTGACCGATTGCCTGAATGTAAAAAAACCCCAAAAAACACAGACATCTTTGGTGGGATTCGAACCAGTGCCTCATTTAAATATGGCATTTGTACTTGAGTCAAGCTTGCATCATTTTATCCCCTTCTGAAGGTGTACATCTCTTACTGACATTACTGACATACAAGGTTTGCGTCACTGAGGATGAACATTAACCCTTTCAAACCAAGGGGCCTGCACTGTGGGCCATAGAATAGCATTGTGCCCTCCGTAAGGCCCACACTGTGGGCCATAGAATACCATTGTGTTCTCTGTAAGGCCCGCACTGTGGGCCATAGAATACCATTGTGTTCTCTGTAAGGCCCGCACTGTGGGCCATAGAATACTATTGTGTTCTCTGTAAGGCCCGCACTGTGGGCCATAGAATACCATTGTGTTCTCTGTAAGGCCCGCATTGTGGGCCATAGAATACCATTGTGTCCTCCGTAAGGCCCGCACTGTGGGCCATAGAATACCATTGTGTTCTCTGTAAGGCCCGCACTGTGGGCCATAGAATACTATTGTGTTCTCTGTAAGGCCCGCACTGTGGGCCATAGAATACCATTGTGTTCTCTGTAAGGCCCGCATTGTGGGCCATAGAATACCATTGTGTCCTCCGTAAGGCCCGCACTGTGGGCCATAGAATACCATTGTGTCCTCCGTAAGGCCCGCACTGTGGGCCATAGAATACCATTGTGTCCTCCGTAAGGCCCGCACTGTGGGCCATAGAATACCATTGTGTCCTCCGTAAGGCCCGCACTGTGGGCCATAGAATACCATTGTGTTCTCTGTAAGGCCCGCACTGTGGGCCATAGAATACCATTGTGTCCTCCGTAAGGCCCGCACTGTGGGCCATAGAATACCATTGTGTTCTCTGTAAGGCCCGCATTGTGGGCCATAGAATAGCATTGTGTCCTCCATAAGGCCCGCACTGTGGGCCATAGAATACTATTGTGTTCTCCGTAAGGCCCGCACTGTGGGCCATAGAATACCATTGTGTTCTCCGTAAGGCCCGCACTGTGGGCCCTAAATATTTCCACTGGTTACGCACGGCCTCTTTTGTTGGGGGTTAGAGCAACGATGCTGGTACCCTTCTTAGGCATTCTTGCATGAGTTACAATAGAAATGACGGCTGGTCACCAATGGAAAGCGAGGTTGTAGCGAGTTTATTCCTGACTACGCTTCAAAATGGCGGATCGCGCGAAGCGTAAATGAGTCTCCACTCAGGAGATTGTAGGCATCGATTATGAATGATTCCGACAGTGATCAATTTTTACGTAGGCCCGGAGTCAGAATATTCTGATGAAGATTTTGTCGTTGATTCCGAGTGGGAATATGAGACAGATAAGGAGCAAATGGCCAGCACTTCAGCAGTGATGACACACAAGGCAGTGTGTGTTTGCTAATTAATGTGTAAAACAATGCTCATGAATGTGTGTACATGTTGCACATGATGCCCCATTGCCCAGTAATGAAAGGGGTTAACTGTGGGGTGGCCCATATCCTGTTCCTCTCACCCATCCCTTGGCTTAGAGGGCGCCCTTCCTTGACCTTTGACCCTCAGCAAACTGAAAGAGCATCAGCTGCCCAGGATCCAGCAGGGGGACCCGGTAGCCAGATACTTTGGCTTGAAACGTGGCCAGGTTGGTCTGAGATACAGATTTCCTCCTTTACAGCCCACAATACTACCTTTTACATAACTAAAATGACCTGCAATACATAAATCTCAAAAGTTAGAGGGCCTGATGTTTCGATCCTTGCAGGACCTTTCTCTTTGCCATTGAGAAAGGTCCTGCTAAGATCGAAACGTCAGGCCCTCTAACTTTTGTAATCTTTACTTAGCGATAGCAGTTTTATAAAACTTTGTATAATATACCAAAGTGATGCAAACTGCTTATAGGCTAAAAATAATGTCAAAATTTTAAATTAGGAGGGCCTGACGTTTCGATCCTAGCAGGACCTCTCTCAGAGGCAGAATGCTAGGAACAAAATGTCAGGCCCTTCTTATTTATGAGTTTTGTAAAAAAAACTGTGTGATCCCCTAATTGCAGTAGTCTGATTCACACCTAATTTGCATCTAAATGGAAATGATAAGTGGATACTGGGGATGAAGCAGTGAAAGTTTAAAATGCTTTTGAATGTTGCCCCCACCCCATCCCCAGCAAGGAGAGTTGATTATTTTGGAAAGCCCCCCCCCCCACTTGAAGGCTATATAGCTCAGGTAGTAGAGCACCAATAATGCCAAACCAGAAGCCAAGGTTCAAGTCCTGGTCCAGTGGAGTTCTCTTCGCATTTTTAAAAAATGGTTTTCGCGGAAAATTCCTCATTTTTCACTTAATTTGAAATTAACAAAGTCAGTCTTTGCAGTCATTTGAGAGGTTTTGTTCCAGACAGTTAGTGTGTACATGTATATGGATACATTTTACCATGAGTAATGTGGCGTGCATTCAAGAACTAAATGTTTCTCTGCCACTTACAGCAAGCAATGAAACCTCACTATTGTAGAAATGTTATGGAACTCTGTCCCTCTTTGCTGAATCCTTGGCAGGTCGTGAAAATCATCAGGCCCAGTGAGACAGCTGGAAGGTACATCTCTTACCGTCTCGTCCAGTGAGCTGACTGGCTGAGTGACCACTCGCTTGACCGACCCACCCCCCACCCCCATGGTGTCTGACCGGCTCTCAAACTGCCAGGTGGCATTGACCATTGGTGTGACCGTAAAATGACTGTGGACTTCTGAAATGGCTTACCAAGGTGATGGTGTCGTCATACGTGACTCTGGCGAAGGGCGATAGGTCCCGACGTGCTTCAGAACCTTCCCAGGAGCAGCTAGGAGCCACCCTCAGGAAATTCAGATGCCCCGGACTGTAGGAGGGTGACCAAACCCCTTGACCACAGTAGTATTGGGGACTCCAGTTGGACGGAAAGTCGGAAACACAGCAAAGATATTTTTTCTGTGGACATTTTGTATAATGAGCTTGATCCAACTTCACAGACCTGCTTAAAGGCCCTATACAACATTGGTAAAGGTCAAACGATTGCCATAGTTTGTGTGTGTTAAACCATTAAACATTCCAAAAAAGAAAACATGCGAAGGTTTTAGCTCAAATGGTGATCTGAAAAAGTACAAAAAGGTAAAAAACCGTAGTGGTTTTCGCACCGTTCTGTAGTGTAAGAAATAGTTTATTACTCGCGAGTAATAAACTATTTGTCGATGTTTGAGTGAAGATTTCTCTAAACGCAGTGGCTGTTGTTACGGCAGTCGTCCGTGTGGTTCCCTGACTTCACAGTATTTGTCAGGATGTTTAGCTCTTGGAACCAGACTATCAGCTAATAGACTGGTTCAACCAGCCTGCAATGCTGACGAAATACAATCAAGTCAGGGAACCACACGGACGACTGCCGTAACAACAGCCACTGCGTTCTCTAAAAGTACAGCATCCCAGACCGTAAGATTTCAACATGAGGATTATATCATGACCATCTACAAACTGTGTAAATTAGAAGGAAATCTGTGGACATCGGTGTTTCCCAATCTTCCCAATGTTGTATTGGGCCTTTCAGCACCAAATTCCTGAAACAGTTCTTGGTTCAACAGGATTTTTTTACCTTAATTGTTTTTATGTGATGGCCATAAGTTTTGACTTTCAAGTATTTTGGGGGGCTGTCTTGATAATCACTCCAATCTTCCTAAACCGAGGCATAGAAATCAGGACATAGATTCAAGTGGAAGGTTTACGGTGACACCATGCAGCACTTCTCTTTCAGGAAGGAGTATGGCTCTGAAAAGAGCCGGTAACTCAACGCTTTGCTTAGTGTGTACTCTGGCATAGGTTCACTTTGTCACCAGAATGATGATCTACACGTATCAGGACCGGCAGAAGCTGAGGATGAAGAGTCTTCGGACAATTCAACCACCCGGCCTCTACATCAAGGAGGGGAATGACTAACACCATGCATGCTTTATTGAAATAAATTTCCTTTTTTCTTTCTTTTTTCTCCTTTTGATTTGTTTCCTTGGAGCTTCCCTCCTCTAATCTCCTCCCTACTTACTACTCATCCTTCCCTTTGATCTCACCTTAGATTGTCTCCAAGCACTTATCCTCTGTCTTTCTTCTCTCATTCATAACATCAATTCTCCCACCGTGCCTATTTGTGTTTTCCCTTGTAATACTGCCTTTTAGAGAGAACCTCTCTGGGATTTCTAAGAGCTTCGCAAAAATAGTGACATTTTGATTGGCAACCTGATTTTGTCATTTTGGTTTTTATCAGGCGGAACTTTGTGCTTCAGTGGCTCTTTGAAAATGGCCCTGCATTCCTTTTACTCAATTTTGAAATAATGTTGAACCAGTTCCCAAGAGTTTCTCCTTCGGGAGTAAAGTGCCGAGACGTGACTTGAATAAAAGGAGTGAAGACTTAACCTTGCCCTGTCAGGCTCTCATCATTAATTGATTGGTTATTTGAAGTTGTATTTTTGTACATTATATACTAGTTCTTAACATTCATCCCTGTTGGATATGCGTTTGTCTTTGATTTTTTTTTTTGTGGATCAATGTATTTTGGGTTTTCCAACTTACAACCTTGAGGACTTGCTAAAGGTACTTTAGAGGTAGAGCAAGTTCTTGTGACACTGAATTCAGACCTTTGTTAATTTTTTGATGCAGCACAGTCAATGTCTCTGTTACCAAGCCACTTCCCACAAGTCCAGGTCTTAAAGGTATACAGAAATCAAAATTAACTTGGGTTTAAGTAAATCGGTATTGTTATAAAACCAAAATTGTCTATCATTTTTTATTAATTTAGCAAAAAAAACACGCTATACTTTGGTCCGAAAATTGTGCCCCCCCCCCCACTTTGGAGACCAACGTACTACGTCACATACAGAATTTGTGGTCAGTCTTGAGGTTGTGCGCTTTGCACTGGCCCTGCATTGTCTCTATTGTCTATCATTTCAGCATTTCGATCACCTCGCTCGGCTGCTTTTGGTCTGTATGTTACGTCACATGCTCACAGGGGGAATTTTGGGGAGCTGGGCGAATATGGACTTTTTCAAAGTTTTTGGGCAAAATTCGGCACTTACAAAAATAAAATAAAAAAATCCTGTATTGAATATATTGTGAAAAATTCCTAAGGAGAGTTTTTAGCTCTTTTTCAAATCCTATTTCTGTAGACCTTTAAGTCATTTGTGACCTATTCTACAAAAAAGGGTATCATGGGGCACTATGCTTTATTACATAAAGCAGAGAGGTTGACAAAAATTTCATTTTGTGAATTTTTGTTTTTGGTTTGTTGGCTTCTATCATATAAATACTTTCATGAAATCTTTAGAAAGATAGCTTCAACGGAGCATAACTGTTGCTAGGGGCATTCAAGAGAGTTTCTTTTTAGCAAATTTCCTTTTCCACTCGTTATGTTTAAAGGGCTGTATCTCTGAAAGCAATTTTGTAAAAATGATACAATATGAATATATGCAAATATTGGTATATCTCCAGAATGCAAAATGCCATGAGGTTCAAACCACCAAATTCAAGCGTATAATGTGACCCATTCAGTAATGTTTATAACATTATTTGTTTTCAGTTTTGGCACATAATACCATTTTGGTGGAGCCAGTCACATTTATGTTGAGTCAAGAGTCAGCATCACTTTACTCTACTCGGAGTCTGTTACTTCTCTTGAGTTGAGTCCGAGTCATTGAGTCTCCTGTCCAAGGCACATGTTAGCTTTTTATTTAATATAATATATTTCCCTTTCTAAAACTTTGTTTGTCTCTAACGAAAGAATAAGATTGTGCATGAAATCACCCTGTTATTTGCAGTTCCTGTCGTTTTTGTAAAAAAAATATTTCTTAAAAAAAGGGAGAAATTGTTTTCCCATCTGGTTCTCTTAAAAAAATTGACATCAGCGGGATTCGAAACCGTACCCTCCATTCCTACCCCAAAACGCACCTGCATGTTTCGTGCACTAAGTGTATAGGACTTCATTATAATAATCATTTAAAAAATCATAATACTTCTGAACAATGGTTGATTTGTTCCAAACTCAGGATTTAGAATGTCTAGCCCAATAGCTAAATGCCCACTAAATTTCGAGAAGATTGACTTTTGGCAAATATGTGTTTTAAAAACACACATTTTGATGATGTCACGATTACGTCATTGAATTTTGGCCCCGGAAGGTGTTTTTAAACTACATCCCCAATAGATACAAATGAAAAAATGAAATTGTTGGCCAAATATGCTCAATTGAATGTGAAAAACTTAAAAGTTCATTACCTCATTAATATTCATGAGATGGCGTCACGATCAAATGAGGGAAATTTTTGGATACACCTTTTCCCAACTTAGATCATGGAGGAAGGAAAATATTTTCCTTCCTCCATGCTTAGATACAGTGCAAAATTGAAACCAAACGAACTTGTACTTTTGCATATAATGGAGTTTGAAATTTTCCCCTTTAAAGCGCTGTCACGTGACACTTGGTGACGTCATGAAGTTTTAAAGACAACTGTGCACAACAGCAAAGTTTGAAAAAAGTGAAAAAAATCAACGTGTGTTCAATGGCCAAAATGGCGATCATAAATTCCATGTACAAAGTCTATGGGATTTTTCCGATGAGAAAAGGAAGTCCGAAAAAACCCCAAAACAACAACAATAGCTTTTCCGCTTTGCGGCGGAAAAGCTAAAAATGTTGCAAACTGCTTACAGACTAAAATTACCAAAATGCAAAACATGTATGTGTAATGTTATTGTGGTAATGTTAATTCAGAGTAATAATAACACTAAAATTGTGCAAACTGCTTACTGACCATGCAAAAATAGCCAAAATGCAAATCTCAAAAAAGCAGAAATTCTGAAAAACCTTATCTTTGTTTGTACACTGAATGGTTCACTAGAAATAACAGTCGTATTTCATGATGCGTTCATTTTTTCTTGAAACATGAACGAACTGAGTCCATTGCCGTTGCCTAGAGTTAGACGTGCTATATTTCTTTAGCCCTTCATTCGACAGGTTTCAAAAAGCAATTTCTCTCAGCACACATCATGGGCCTCCGGAATCCGGAGACCAAAAACAGCGTTGCAGAATCCGGTAAAGATGGGAAATGTCCATTCCATACCGTGACCATTTCCAAGAATGCAACCTACATGTACACCTGTGTTTTGGTTTGTATCGTATACTACAACGTGTGTGTATTCGGATTCTCGTGTCTGTTTTGTTGTGACGAATTCTCCAATCCGTCCCTCCAGTTCTCACGAAAGATATATCAGTTCTAATTACGATACCACTGATGCAAACAGAGCTAGAGATGTGGTTTTTGTTGTTGTAGGATACACTTAAAATGTAGGCTGATGATAAAGTTGAACTTGAAGAGAGAGAAGGGTACTATCACTATATCAGTATCAGACTGGCCGTGCACAGTGCAGCCAGTTGCCGGCAGAGTTTTATTTCCAGGCATTGTCTGTTGGGGCGCCGTGTACATTTTGCTGAAGAAACGGGCGGCTAATTATTATTACTCTAAACATTCTACACGTGCCCCCCTCACGTTTCTTATTACCACTACCCGCATTTGTCATGGGAGGGAAAATGGCCGGGGCACATGTGGCGGTCAGACAGTATCATAAAGGATTGACGACGAAAAAAGGCCCGCGCCATTTCTGCACCAGGGAACAAAGCTATGTTCTGGTCACTCGCCACGGGTTCGCCCTTGGTGCTTGGGTCCTAATATAATTGTACGTAAAAAAAAAAAATCATCGATTTATTAACAGGCAAGCGACTGCATAATGTAGGCTTCCTACCCCCCCCCCCTCCTTAAGAAAGAAGAAAAAAAAGGAAAAGCCATTAGCCCGCTACTAATGACCTAGCATTGTACGTGTACTCAGCCCAGCGTGTTAAGTGACAGCGCGCGCGCCTAGCCACGGGGCCCGTGGTAGTCGTGGTGGCGCCCTATTAATCAAGCCACGCAGGCGTACTCAGGCCGATCGACTTCGCCTGGGTGGCTAGGGCTGGCAGTTGCGCACGAACTATTATGACCGGTGGCTGGCAGCTCACAACTGGCGCCTTCCTTGGGTCGCGTGCAATCCGGAGCCACAGCCCCCCCCCCAGCCGTGCCTATCACCATGGGAGTCGCCTTGACATTGAGCGCTGATAATTTGAAATGGAGGCAACCGAAAATAGGGTCCTTCGAGACAACCCTGTCTCTGTTTGCCTGTTTGTTTTGGTAACCATTTCGCTGTGCTGAAAACGAGAAAACGGCAGGCCGATGTCCCTGAATCAATATATACGCATTATTTTTTGTCTGGCATTGGAACTAGGACTGATCTTTAACCACGATTACGTCAAACGATATTTGGTTTGATTGGGATTTTTTTCAACCCTTCTTGTTCCGTTTGGACAATGCGGTGACTGAAATCACAAACAGTAGACATGATATTCATACCCATGCCTACCCTTTTTCACCCGATTTTTGTGATTTATTCGACAGCCGTAGACTGGATATGTTTATGCAAGGCACATATCGCCTATTATTTTGTCTGAAAACATCATTCATATGCAAAGCGAGGCGCATATTCTCAGCAAGCAATGTGGTAAAACTCCGGAGGCCTTATTAAACCGAACGGCGTTCCCCTCCAGTTCGAAACGGGCAGCCGCAAGCAGACAGCGAAAGGCGCAATTTATTCCAATTATCAGTAACTGACTCAGGATTGGTGCCAGGGTCATCATCTTAAATCACTGCCATTTTTATTTTAGCTGATGCAAGCTAACAACCAGGACACGAAAGGCCTTTCTTGTGACTTTAATTCGGTCTGAGAGTAATACGGTCACTAATGAATGTCAACGTGCTTCCCCAAAGCTGAATCCAAAATGTGATGTGTGTATGACAGTAATCTGTCATCCTTGTCAGATTTCACGTTTTTTCAGACAACATTTTATGTCAGGCATGCCCATTTTGGAGAGCTAAATTATTGTTCGTACCAAGAGAAATCACTTCATATATAGTTGGGCACTCACTATCTTTATCAATGTGGAATACTCATCGGTTAATGATTATGCTTTTGCCAATACTCTTGCTATTTTCAATATATATACATGTTTCAGAAATTTGTCATTTTTATGTAAAATAATGTCCTGTCCTTTGCTTCATCTGTACTGTATGCGTGCATGCCTCATTATTATGTACGCATATTCTTATGTCTGAATATCTTAAATGAGTGGATGCAAGGATGCACGGATGGCTGATTAGCTTAATGGCTGATAGGTGGATGCATGGATGGCTGATGGGCGGATGGGTGGATGCATGGATGGCTGATGGGTGTATGAGTGGATGCATGGATGCCTGATGGGTTGATGGGTGGATGCATGGATGGTTGATGGGGAAATGGGTGGATGCATGGATGGTTGATGGGGAATGGGTGGATGCATGGATGGCTGATGGGTGGATGGTTGGATGCATGGATGGCTGATGGGGAATGGGTGGATGCATGGATGGTTGATGGGTGGATGCATATGGATGGCTGATGGGTGGATGGGTGGATGCATGGATGCCTGATGGGTTGATGGGTGAATGCATGGATGGTTGATGGGGAATGGGTGGATGCATCATCAGATGGCTGATGGGTTGATGGGTGGATGCATGGATGGTTGATGGGTGGATGCTTATGGATGGCTGATGGGTGGATGGTTGGATGCATGGATGGCTGATGGGGGAATGATGGATGCATGGATGGTTGGTGGGTGGATGCATGGATGGCTGATGGGTGGATGGTTGGATGCATGGATGGCTGATGGGGGAATGGGTGTATGCATGGATGGCTGATGGGGGAATGGGTGTATGCATGGATGGCTGATGGGTTGATGGGCGGATGCATGGATGGTTGATGGGTTGATCGGTGGATGCATGGATGGTTGATGGGTGGATGGTTGGATGCATGGATGGCTGATGGGTGGATGGTTGGATGCATGGATGGTTGGATGCATGGATGGTTGATGGGTGGTTTGTTGGATGCATGGATGGCTGATGGGTGGATGCATGGATGGCTGATGAGTTGGTGGGTGGATGCATGGATGGCTGATGGAATAGGTGGCTGGATGCATGGGTGGCTGATGGATGGATGCATGGATGGCCGATGTGTTGGTGGGAGGGTGCATGGATGGCTGATGGGATGGGTGGGTGGATGCATGGTGGCTGATGGGTGGATGGCTGACGGGTGGATGCATGGGTGGATGCACGGATGGCTGATGGGTGGATGCATGGATGGCTGATGGGTTGGTGGGTAGATGCGTGGATGGCTGATGGGTGGATGGGTGAATGCATTGATGGCTGATGGGTGGATGGATGATAAGCTTAATGGTTGATAGGTGAATGGGTGGATGAATGGATGGTTGATGGGGGTGGGTGGTGGGAGTTGGGAGTTGGGTGGATGGGTTTATGGATGGATACATGCATGCGTGAATAAAATCAAATGAGAGTATCGCAACCTGTAGAAATTACACTGTTACTTATGATATGAATTTGCTATACAGTGTAATCGAACGCCCAATCGATTTTGGGTTCGGGACTATTCCAGCATTCAAGATCGTGCTTCGAACCTGACTGGTTTCGAAACTGAACTGAACAAAAATAATTATACCTTCATTTATTTATTTTTGCGAAAGAGGGTCGTAGACGCTGGACGCGTGTGCATTTCTAGACAATCGTATTTTTCCTACCTCCATGGTTTAACAAACAAGTTGTTATTATGGAACTGATCTATTTCCCTTCGCTCGTGTCATGAACACAAGCCAGGGGACTATACCGACACTCAGTTCCCCTTTTTTCGGTGAAAAACGCCAGACGCCAAGACGGTGAGAGCTCGTCAGAGCGTCGACCTATAGGTATGCTTTCAGTCCGAAGCCGGTAAGGTACAAGAATACGTGTGTAGGTTGTGTGAGGGGGCCGGGGGGGGGGGGGGGCAAGGCCTATCGGCCTGACAACACAGCTAGACCGCGCAGAAATATAACCAGGGCCAAATCTGACGTCGGGAAAACATAGGATGAATGTCCTTCTTGCCTGACGTCTCTATCTGCGTCTCTCTGTTTTCCCTGGCTCTCCTTCCCTCTCTCTTTCTCCCCTCTTCCCCTCCTCCTATCTCTCTCCCGGCCTTTCTCCCCTGTCTCTCTTTCTCCACCTCTTGGCCTTACATCTGTCTATGTCTCTCCGTCTCTCTCTTCCCACTCTCTCTCCTACATCTCCCTCTCACTCTCTCTATTTCTCTCCTCTACTATCTCCCCCACTCTCTTAGCCCTCTCTCTTCCACCCCCTATTTTCTCTTCTCTCACTCATTCAGTCTCGTGAGTGCTGAGTGCACCCATTCTTGCAACTGCAAGGCAACAGGGAGGGGAAGAGATGGGGCAACAGAAGGTATAGCCTCGTGCGTCGGCGTTCCTTGAAGTTGAATAGCTGTCCGCGGCCCCGAAACCCAGGCTCCAACACAACCCCCACAAGCTCCGCTCCCAGCTGTACACGGCTCCATCCTACGTGTGAAACCACTATACCCCCATCCTTGCCCAATCCCTCCTACGTGTTCCTACATTCTAATCACTCTCACCCATTAATTTAATTCCATGATAAGTAAGCCGTGGGTTCTCTCCCGGCTTCCCCTCTCTATTTTTCTGTGTGTGTGTGTGTGGAAAAAACCTAAATCCTACTAGCCATACCCCAAGATCATCATGGAAGAAGAAAAAATATCCCGTGAGCGTTCTTAATAAACATCTCTCTTTTTTTCAATCGAAAGGAAATAAGCCCTACCGGTCGATATCATTTGGGAGCGTGGCTAGTCCTTTTGGGGAGCAAATAAGCAGCACCCCCGCTTCAATAAACTGGAGATTTTGTGGGCTTGCACTCCTCTTTTGCCAACCCTCTGCTCCTACAAAAAAAGGGACTCCCCAACAAAAGTTCCGATTGTCAATGGAAGGTGCGAAGCCCGCACACGACTGTCGGCGAACATCTGAGGAACTCCGTCGGCGGCTTTGATTGTTATTTATATATGTTAATGAGCCTAATTGATCTGCGCCTGCGCGTTGCGTGTTTAAAGTACGGAAGACATGCGCACAGGGATTTCCGCAAAGTTCAATCTCTCAAATGGCGGCGGCCAAGCGGTTCTGTGCGGGCCTTTCCCCCGAAAAAGGCCACCGTTTCGCCCACCAAAACGGCGCCAGGCACCGGGAAAATGGCCACAAACATCACCCGGAGTCTCTGCTGGACATTAGTGCCAAAGTGGTGGCCCTCAACATCCCCTTTCAGCAGGTGGAGGAGAGGTTTTCGCGGATCCCGGAGCCGGTGCAAATGCGGATAGTGTTCTGGTCCTTTCCCCGCAACGAGAAGGATATCTGTATGTACTCGTCCCTCCATCATTCCACAGTCACCGAGAGCGAATATCAAAAGTTGCCTTTCCAGAGGGGAGTCCGACTACTGGACAACAATGCCGTGGATCACGTACTCCAAGTTGGTAAGGAAACCTGTGCGGAAAAACGACCGAACCCCTCACATTTTTCGCGTTAAATTCACCCCCGATCCCCTCTCCCACTCTGTTGACCCGAACCCGTGTGTGTATAGTGTACACAGAGCCTATACACAGGGACCATGGCACACGCACAGCGCGCAGACCATAATACGGTATGGGGCCAAATTGAAGGCAGAGCCCCGTACACCTGTACGTACACGCAGCTCTCTCCCCCACTCCATTCATTTATTGTGAAGCGGTGGGGGCCCCGTAAGCCAACACCGCGATAAGGGGGGTACGAAGGGGTCGCTCCTAGTCCTGGCCTCTCCCCAAAAAAACCCTGCACCCTGCCTCGAAAAAAGACAGACCCTTTTCCCCAACCACAGCCGTAACCCTTCTCCAATAAAACTCGCCAGAAAATGTCCGTACGTGAGTCAGGGGTCGCCGGTTCCTTTCATTTTTCTGTGGGTCGGGGTCTCTAAAGCGGACGGCCATAAAAAAAAAAAAAAAGCAATGGCGTCGCGGCTTGGTTTTGCATTTATTTGCCTTCCTTTTCGCGTTTCAGGGGCCTGTTGGTGGTTTGTTTTATTGTTATTTATCGTGGGCTTGGGCGAAAGCAGTTTTCCCCCCTCGACCCCTGTGAATGGGAAGGGGCATTGGGGCCTCTGTTACCCTCCTATTGTCGGCCCTCCGTCCTGAAGGGACTGCGGTAGGGGGTCGGCTTGGTTCCCCCTGCCCTCAAAAAGATTGTGGGTTTCATCTTATTTGTTTCCATTAAATGCCCGGCCTCAAACAATGTTTGTCCAACTGTTTATTCTCCACTCCAGTATGCAAATCCACTGCCACCATGTACCAGTACCACTATCCGCTCTTTTTTTTATTCACTAATTCAGCCAGCATTTTCTGTTACCCCCATTCTTGTACTCGGTATACATGTACTGTATACTCATTTTTGTGAATGGCTAGTGGGTGGATTCACACTCACAGCAAGAAGGTTTCAGTTTAATACCCTCATCGTAAAAGGGTGAACAAAAAAGAAGTAAGACCTTTCTCAAAGGCAGAGTGACAAGGACAAAACAGATACATGTACACGAAGGCATGTGTATCTGTTTTGTCCTTGTCACTCTGCCTTTGAGAAAGGTCCTGCTAGGATCGAAACGTCAGGCCCACTAAATTTTAGATTTACTTTTTGGTAATTTTAGTCAGTAAGCAGTTTGCAACATTTTTGTATATCACCAAAAAAGAAGTAAATTCACAATAGACCGGCTATTTATTATGTAGAAAATAGACATTGTCTGGCACAACTGCTGGAAAAAAATGGACACAGTTTCTCCCCAAATTATGATTTTGTGATGCATGTATACATCATTGCATCATTGCACGTAATGCAGGGATAGTGAAGGGCATGGTTTGTAGTTTGTACACCACTGCATGTTGAAACTGCTGACCATTATTCCGGTTGACACATCACGTCATAAAATCATGATTTTGGGGAATACTGTAACTGTGTAAGTCCAATTTCTTGGCAAGTGGTTGTGCCAGACTGTCAATTTTCTACATGTATAAGAATAGGTGGTCTATTGTATTGTGGATGTAGGTTTTTTCCCCACCCTTTTAATGGTGAGGGTACTCGATCCTTCGGGTACTAAAATCTTTCCTGATTCACCATGTGGGCATTACTTCATGGGCAGTCTCTTTCTCCTAACATGGTCCTGCTGGTGATTTCCTGTTGCCTCTCACCATAGAGCTATGCTCTCACCTTCCAATCCCCCACCCCCCCCAAAAAAAAAATACAGGCTTTGTTATCACTCAGACCAGATTGCAGTATGGACAGGAAATGGTCTCACTTCCAACCCCCAAAAAGCATACCCATTTTTTTTTTCAGGAGTCGACCCATTACTACCATTGGTCTTTTTTTTGGGGGGGGGGGGTGGGTTACTTATTACATGTTGATCCTTGCCTCAGATTGCGGGTTGCACAGTATGGTGCACTCTGTTTTTGCCAATTGGTCAAACTGCCCATCAGCGCCCAGTTACTGGTAAACATAATTATGTACATGTACAGTATGTCATGTAAGCGTTTTGCCATAGAGCCAGGAAACAAGACTCTCTCTGATACTGCAACCGAATGGCACTCCTACGGAGCGGATGCCAGCCACAACTGGTACATGAACGCACAAAGCCATAAGTGAAACTAATTTTGGAAAAACCTTTTCCCCTCTCTCTCTCTCTCTCTCTCTCTCTCTCGCTCTCTCTCTCTCTCTTTTTTCTTTCGGGGAAACACAAATAGCTGAGGAAGGGGGGAGACCCTCTGGGTACCAGTTTTGATTTGCCTTGGGAAAATCATGACCCCTTTGGATTAACAGCGTAATCGGGTGGATAATTAGAACCAGAACATGTCTAAGATCTCATTTCCTTTGGATAATATTGCCAGGCGTTGGGTTAAGTTTTTTTTCTTCAGTAGCCTAGCCTGTGAGTGTGATATCAGGCTGATTCTGGCTAAACTCACTTTGCTATGATAAAATGATTTATACTTAGTGCTCTGGTTTACTTGGATCATATGGTAATTCCAGATTTGCTCTCTCCAAAAACTTCCCAATTAGTGGCCATCACAGTGCATTTTCATTTGATGTCATGATGACATCACTAAGTTGTTTACCACAGATTTTGTATGTGTGGTGAACATCTGGTGGTAGTGGTTTTTTTGGCCGTAGCCCACCTGAAGTTTCAGAACATTTCATTGATGATTTGTTATTGTGTACATGTGGGTGAACTTTGTGCGACCTTTTCCTTTGGGTCCATTGGGAGTGCACTGTGAGGCAATTGCAAAAAAGTGCATATGGGACTGCCCAATTCTTTGCGACTGTTCTGCATCAACTACCGGTATTCAAGATTTGGGATTAAATTTGTAAATCTAATAACAATAAAAAATAAAATATGAAAATAGAAAATACAATAGATATTACACAGTGCTGATAAAAACCGATGAAATTGATAAAAATGTTACGTACACAAAACACCTGAAACACAAATTCAAGAAAGAAACTTCTCAAAGATAAGTTGTGCGCCTACGCAAGTGGCGTTTCCTCTGGATGGTGTTTGGGGGACTTCCAAGCGCGAGCAGATTCGACTGTTTTCTTCCGGCACGTACCGGAAGTGCTGTGGAAAATTGAATCAACCAAAAAGGAAGCATTTTATTACTGCCAAAATGAAATGTGGAAATGGATTTATTCAAGTGTTAAATGGGGAGGAACTATCAACATGCTGATTGTCTGAGTCCTAATTCCACAAGATGAGACCTTCTTTGACTCGGAAAGTCCCTTTGGAAATGAAAGCTCACGGATCTCCCTCAAAAGATTGGATTTTGGTGGCCCTCCTTCCAGTTATTCAGTGCAGTATTCTTGAATATACAGTGTAATTGGTGGGACTTTTTGTGAATATTTAAAGAAATGTGTTGGGCCTATCAATAAACAGTATTGATATAAATTTACATTATTCCACATACTAATTAAGTTTAGAATCCTATGAGTTACTTAAGACAAGATGTATCATGATTGGATATGAAAGGGAACGTACTGTTCAAAATTTTCTAGTTCAAGGATGTGTACCCTGTAGTACATAGCGTTTATCATCATTTTTTAATGATTTGGAGGGACGGACTATCCAGTTGCCATACAATGATGCAGTGAATGGGCAATTGTTACTCCTATATCTGCAGTCGCTCAGTGAATACTGGCATTTTATTACCCTCATTTATATTTTCACAGTTGTTCCTGGTACACTGTGGGTCTGCCTTAACCTTGGTCCCGTCTGTGCGTCCGCTCTTTTTCCTCTCTTCGTGGACGTGTAATGCAAGCTCGGATAATAAAATATTGTGGCTGTAAAGAGTAATGGCACTTTGTCATCAGTCTAATTATGTAAGGTTGCCTGGCCGTGCCGTGTGTGCGTTGTGTGTGCCTATCTCTGCGTCTCTCTCTCGCTTTCTGTCCTGAGATAATAATTAAATGAAAGGGCCCTATGTTGGACTATGGGCTACAAGCTCAGGAGAGATCGGTAATGGGCAATCCATGACAGTGCAGGAGACTATTCATTTATTTATTTTTTGCTTTTTTTTTGTGGGTGGGAGGGGGTCTGTGGTGATCATGGGCCTTCATGTTTGTGGCTATTGACTGGTGGAGAGCAAAGGTGATTTGGTGTGTGGGTGAGAGTGCAGTGGGTGTTTTGTGTGTGGTTAAGCTTTGTGTGGTTTTCGCCTGCCCAAGATACATAGAGAGAGGGAGACAGAGAGAGGGCATTTACCACAGGGATAAAGTTTGGGCATTGGGGCTGGCTGATGACTGACCCAAGTCGCATTGGTGGCTCACTGGAGTACATAATGGGGCCTTGTGCTGGCACTGCTGAGCATGATGTTACACACACAGGCAGCATAATGTGCATGGCTATGTACACACCGCATCATTGCGTGCCACCCCTGTTTGTGCTCCCAGCTCTAACTCAACACTCATTTCCCGTGCTCATAGAATTGCATTACTAGGTGGAAGGGATTCAGGCCCTATCTGCTCTGTCCTGCGCTGTGGGATTTGCTTGCAGTCCACATGCACTGTGTCAGTGCACAGTCAGTACCTAGGCAAGAATGGGCAGGGGGGTCTGTCTCTGTCTCGAGATGTGGTTGTGCCAGGGAAGGGGAGAGGAGGGGAAATAGAAATTTATTCTCAGACTCTCTGTCAAATTTGGCTAAGCCTCGCCCCAGTGGAAATCAAATAAGGGAATTATTTATGGTGTATTAATTCAACAAATATGTTAACGAATCATTTCTGACATCTTCTTAACCAGCTTGATTATGATGTCCAATAATGTGGGTCCAACCATTAGGCAAAGTTTGAAGTTTTTAATTGTGAAAAGCCTAGATGTGTACACTACACAGTCCACGAAAAGAAGGAAGAAAATCTGTCAACACAAGATACTCGT
The DNA here is from genome assembly GCA_949987565.1 of Luidia sarsii. Lineage (NCBI taxonomy): Eukaryota > Metazoa > Echinodermata > Asteroidea > Paxillosida > Luidiidae > Luidia > Luidia sarsii. The sequence continues at coordinate 5,134,409 of OX465113.1, forward strand.
GTCATTGAGGGCAAATAGGAAATTACCAGGGCAACACAGACTCCTTGCACAAATGTTTAAGCTTACATGTAAGCAAACACCCCGCGAGATTCAGATTCCATTGTTGCTGAAATGTAAAAGCAGGGAGAAAGTGCCGGCGAAATTTTTTGTCAAATTGATGGAAAAATCTTCACGATCGGGCCAACCGTATGATTTATTTAAAGAAAAAAAGCTGGGGGTTCTGGTGAAATTTGAGCACACACCAAGCCTCTGTCCCCTTTTTCCTCCTCTGGCGAAAGTCCCCATCCCATCCCCGGCGTGTACTTGTGCGTAAACCCTAGCCCGAAGGATGGACGCTTTGCCTTGCATCTAATGCATGCGTGAGTATACATGACCGGTTGAGTTTCCGCAAAAGTCTTGACTTGTGTTCAAAGCGGTGGGGTCCCCCATGTTTGGCGTATCGGATGTCAGATTAGCCATTCTGGGGCCCTCCCATAACACGGCGGTCTTGGGGCACTTCTTGGGGCCAAATTGCAAATCACCGCGCCCTCCTCTTCCCACCCCTATAACCCCACCCCCTTCCCCTGAAAAAAAAGTGACAGATTTGCATACTGACTGCATGGAACCCTTAAAAAAAAAGCAAACAGTTCTATGATTTCTATAAATCCTGAAACTGATCTTTGGAAATCCATCATTGTATGGGACGATTCATCTTAAACTTAAGAGTATTGTGATTTTTTTTCAGCTCATCCATTACCTAATGTAATACATGTAGCAGACCTACTGTACATACAATGTAGATGTTTGAAAACTTTGCCTGAAAAAAATAACCCATGTAAACATTCTCTCAAACTTCATTCGATTTTGGTCTTTTCAAAAAGGAGAACTCTACACACATGTACAGTACATTGTACTTCATACAGTATGTTCATATGAAAAATGATCTACATGAATTAAGTGGAAGCACACAAAGTACACCTGTTTACTCAACTGCTAAATATGCACTGTGTGACAGACGTGCTGTATGATAATTTTGGCTTTATCACAGAGCCGTTGGGGCATTGGTACTCTGTTGACAGTAAAGTTTGTGTACGTGCATGGTGCATGTGCATGTACATGTACACTGTACCGGGGGTACATGTATACAAATCGTACAAACATTTCTGCACTGTGTATGCTGTAAATTTGTATAAGGCTTAGGCTTGGGCAGTTTTTCCGTTTTTTATTTTTTTTTGCCTTGGAGACAGTTTTCCGATTTACTGGTAGATTTTTCAAAAACCATGAAATTTTAACCAAAGATGGATTGGAATAATAATGGGGTTCTTTCTTTATCGTTGGATTTTTTTTATTTTTTTTATTATTATTGAAAAAAAATCCCGTTTTTTTTGTTTAAAGCCCCTACAAAATATTGGTAAGATCGGAAACAGAAATGTTCACAGATTTACATGAAACTTATACAGTTTGAAACTTTGAAGATGGTTATGGTAGAAAACTTGCACTGAAATATTTCTGCTTAAAATGCTGTTTACGTTTATTTTTCACTTTAACCGAGATCTAAACTATTTTTCGTAACAGTATGGCATTGAATGCTGCATTTTCGCGAAACAAATGAAGCGGTCTTCACGATTTTCTCGAGACTCGGTTGGCGGATTGAGCTGAAATTTTCACAGGCGTGCTATTTCATGCACATGTTGGATCAGACAACGTATGGATGCTATTCTTTGACCTTGACCAATGTTGTGTCAGGGACTTTAACTGAGTCAAGGGTCCGGTAGTTTTGTCAGTTTTGATTTTTCCAAACCGCCCAAGCCTAATTAGGCTTTCCACTGAGATCAGATGATTCCTTGGTGAAGACCTGGGTGAGGGTATGGTGGCAGTTTGTCAGAGGGTCTAAGGATCAGTTTCGCTATTAATCACTTTCCTCAAGACCGCCTTACGATTGGGCGGCTAGGAAGGGAGGCAGTGGTCAGCTCTGCCTACGAGGAAACGCTGTAAATTAACCACAGCTGCAATTCCTTGCATGCAGCCTGGACCCGTGGCCAGAGTGGAGACCGGATGGAGTGGATGTGGCCATTTTAGAATGAAAAAAGAAAGAAATCATGTCCTTCACCACCAATGGCCATTTTCCATAATTTTAAGCCTTGCGGCCATACGCATGGACAGCAGCAAAAGGCAACAGTTCCTCGTGTAAGCAAGATTTACAATCATACATGTACATACATAATGTGTACATGTGTACTGTATGTCATCGGTATATGCATTTGTGCAATGTGTAATGCGCCTTGAAGATGTGCACGTGTACATGTACAATGTACATGTAGCAGTCATTCAAGTTATTGTTTGTGAAGGAAAAAATGACTGGGAACTGTGGACAATTTGAAAAATGGCAGCAAACACTTTGACTGAACTCGGATTTGACCTGGAGACCTCTGGTTTTGTGCACCAGTACTCCACATCTGAGCTATCCAGCCCTTACATGTTATTGAACATTGCTTAGCATACATGTGTACTGTAATATCACACCATGACATACACTGTACGCCTACATGTACAGTACACAATTTGTACACGTGTGAACCTGTGGCTTTTTAACCTGTTTTTTTTTTATTCAGCTGACCTTTTCCAGTCCTAAAGCAGGTTTGGATGCCCTGTGAAACTGTACCCGCTACTCAGCCATGATGGAGCCATATGTCCTGAGTTGGGTTTTTTATGGAAGATAAAAATATTCCAAGCTGCGTACTGATTCAAATGACCTGAGATACACAGGGCATTAAAAGTAAGAGGGCCTGACTTTGTGAACATTATCTCAGAGGCACAGAAAGTTCCTGGTAGGATCAAAACATCAGCCCCTCTAACTTTCTAAGAGATTTTCTGTCCAAGTGTAGTGTGTACTGAATACTCACGCAAAGTGCCAATGCCGGTCATTAGCCGGGTTTCCACTGGAATAGAAATTAACCGAGACGATGGTTACATTCTAATGGTCAAATTTGACAGTCGTTCCCACTTGGACTTCTGAGTCACAGTGCATGTTCGTCTTAGGCTGTGGTTTTTTACCGAGTCGCGTTTAACCGAGTGGTGCGTTTCGACTGGACTAATCGGCTCGGTTAAACTTACCTGGTCACTTTTACTGGGCAGAGGTTGCTCGGTAAAAGTAACCATTGGACTCGGTTAAAGTAACCGAGAGAATTTTGACTGGGCCGTTTCCACTGGACTTATTTTGGTCAAAGTAACCATCGTCTCGGTTACCGTACTTTGACCAAAATAAGTCCAGTGGAAATGCGGCTATTGTTACTCATTGGAGAAATGTACTGGTAATTTGTTTGCGTGTGGTCATTCAAAAGTATATTTCACATTTATAAGAGGAAAACAATTCCCAGAAATATAACTGTATCTGAAACGTTTTGAGGACTTGAATGTCAATGCGAAAACAGGGCCTTTCTCCGTGTCTTTGAGAAAGGTATGGCTAGGATGGAAATGTCAGGCCCTGGAAATAAATGTTTGAGATAAATTTCAGATTTGTTTTTCCCTCATTTAAGTCAGTAGCCCTATGCGGTTTCTAACCTGTATTGTCATCAATTAACATACATGTACAGTAGTTGAAAAATAATAGACCTGCAGTGAAGACCACCTTTTCTTGTTTGTTTGTGGAGGGATGTCAAATTTCTCTTGTCTTGGACCTGTGGTCTAGTAAATACCGTATACCCGGTACAATAAACCAGGCAGTGTACTGTACAGTACATGTAGGCCATACACTGTACATGTACAGTACGTAAACATGTGTAGTTTGTGTACATATAAATGTATGTACTGTACATGTACTGTACATGGACTTTATTACATGTCATCTGGTTAGTGTACCCTGGTAGTCGTTTCCAAATCTCCAGGATCAGTTCTGAGGCAGTTCAGGCTATATGGTCTGGAGGTCTGTGGTTTTTCCTTGAAGTTGGTGGCTTTGCGTTCCTCTTTCAAACATACTGTAGTATCTGCTATAAATGGACCTGCACTGTGGCCAATAGCTCAGGCTCCAAATGCCTGTTGTACAATATAATGGGCTAAGCCTGTGCCCAAGCGTGCTTTTCATAAAGAGAGCCACAGATACTATAGTGTAGGTGACTAGGTGTATATGGCCCTCTTTCAAATACCAGAGGATTTCAGCTCAGTATTTAAGCAGCTGTCTAGGACCATTTTACAGCAGGGCTTATTCTTACATGTAACAGTGGTCTGAGTTGCCTGAAAATAGCTACCTGAAGATCTACATGTAGGTGTTTACCAGTTGTTCGGCTGGCCACCTGAAGATTTCAGGTCACATTTTCAGGCTGCACTATAGCGTATACGTAGTGCCCATGTTTCAACTGGCTCGCATTTTGCAGTGGGTTGCTTAATGCTCTTCTGTATTTTTAGACAGATGGCATGAATACCTTCCATTCCCTACTTGTACACACATTAATGAAATGAGGCTGAATTCAGGCAGTTCAAGCTGCTCTGAGGTTTTGACAAAGTTCCTTTCGTTAAGTATTGTTTTCAGAACAGATTGTTTCTTTGAACTCCTAAAGACAAAAGCAAAGAAGAAGACAATTGCTGGACAACAGCAACAAGAAGTGGTCTTGAGAGACTGCCTGTATTTTTTTCAAAACTTGGTGATGGCCTTCAGCTGGCCCCAAGACAATTTCAACTTGACCACCGCTAAATTCCAACACTGCCGCCTGAAATTTTGCACCAGCAGTCGGTCTACTTGCCCTAGAAACAGAATACCGGGGCAAGCCGCAAGCCTCGCTCTGTTTCATGTAGAGGGAAAGAGATTGCAGATTCATGCTCCCGCACACGTAACCCCATAGCGTGCCAACGTATACATGGCTTTGGGTATGTTTCCCTGCCCTCCCAGTCACCCTCCCCTTCCCTCGCCACCGCCTAGTCCTGTAAGCGACCCGAAAGAGCCTCCGGCACTGACCAGTCAGAAACAACAGGCATGGGAAAACAATCTGATGGCTGGGCCCCGGCTTCCCGCCGTAGCAGAGGTGCTGAGGGTCAAACTCCCACTCTCGCGCTGCATGGAAAAGACCCCAGGAGGTGTCATGTACCGGAAGGAATCACCCAGAACACGTCATAGCCGCAGACACATGTAATTTTTTGGGGGGGTTCTTTGGCAGAACCGGACCCCCTGTTGCTGTTTTAAAAAAAAACACCCACAAAATCAAACATTAAACTCGGACATTGTGTTTTAAACAGACATGGTATTGATTCTAAAGGAAACAAAATCATGTTGATTAATTTCATACTTCATATCTGAGGGCATTTTTTTCCCAGTTGGTGTCTACATGTATTTTCTGATATGTGTAATAGTTACCTCTTTTTGCATATTTGCACGCATTACAAGAATTCTAGGTACATGTATACTGTACTTCTGATTTCATGAACACATTTGTCAATTAGATTCCTTCAAGAATTATTAATCAAGGAACAAGTCAATGCCACTTAACCTGTAACGTACTGTAAGTTACCATGGAATTGCCCTTGAAAAAGACTTGTCATTGACTTTGAATAAAATCACAAAATCTTGCATCAATTTTTATTTACATTGTTTACAAATGGCATTCATTTAAAACAATCAAAATGATGAAAATAGACCCATGTTTCATACGATCATAAACAGATATGGGCACAGAATTGTACAAGACACAAGTCCATTAGAAATGTCTCTAATGTACCCCATTAGCTGCTATATTTAGCAAGTGGGATCCATAGAAACTTGTGGCCATATATATGATAACCAATTAATTTGGACAAGGCTTTATTCAATTTTTTTTTCTAAGATTGCATCTGGAGAGATCATTGAAGACTGAAGACCATGCATCGAAAAGTCACAAAAAAGTCCAACATTTTCCATTAAGGGTTTGGTCCCAGGAAAGTGTCAGACTGGGACCCCTTAAACCTTAACTGAAGGCTTCTCGTTAAAACAATCCATTCATTTCCCTGTCTTCTTTTATAAATTTTTTTATCAAATTTCAAGCATGTCAGGGCTGGTTGAGGCTTGATAAAAGTCAATACTCTCTACAACTGCATAATCTGCACTGCTGTGATGCTGCACACTTTTTTTCTCTCTTTTTTTCCCCCTTTTTTTCCCCCACCCGTGAAATTGTCTATGTCTGATGTATTGGCTTTTTTGCCCACCCACCAAAGCACTCGACATGGATGCACTCGCTACTGTCAAAGGCAAAGCACAGACCATTGACTTTCTGTCAGTCAAATTGTAAGCCACAACAAAGGAGTAAATTGAAACAAACTCTTCAGGCGTACCAGTGGTCTTGAAAGAGCCCGGACTTACAGGAGTGCCCAAATTGTTTGTGGAGTGTTTAGAGTTAATAAACAGTGAAGGTTCTGTCAGTCGTTTTTTTTCTTGTTCAGCTAACTCTGAGCAGTGTTCTGACTGTTCCCTACATCTGAGTTTCTGACCAAGGAGAACACTCTCTGATCAGTCCAAATAGTGTACAAACTCCACTCGCACAAGTTCATGCACATGTACATGTACATGTACACGTACAGTGTAAGTTGAAAATTATTCAAAATTGCATAGTGTACATGTACTTACTGTATATCCAACAAATTGATTTACCTACTGTAGTACTGTACCCCGAATCTTAATACAGTGCTCATTATGTAAGCATTCATAATGTAGGCCAACGTGTACATACCGGTATGTAATACAGCTGTGTATCCTGTACCTGCATTGGCAGTCGGAAAGAGAAACAAACAGCTTTGTTCGGAAGTGGCTTATCGGTGTGGTGTTGACATTGGTCGATGACGTGGCTGGTATCCTGCTTTGCGCAGCAAGCATTACAGCATACAAAGAGAGCACCAGTCGAAAACTTAAAACCCAAGTCACATAGAGTGGTCTTTTGACTCTTATATATATGTCATACAATGCCATACATGTAGATGTATTGTATGGATTTTAGGATGCTACACTTGGCAATCTAAACTTTTTTGGTTGAATGAGCACTCGTACTTGAACTGTGAAGCGTTCTTATTTTCACTTTGTAGGGCCGGAATTTGAAAAAAAAGTCCCTGTGGGTTACATTTAGGAAATTACAGGACCAGTATTTCACTTCCTTTGGGAAACTTGTCCATTACATGTACCGGTACACGTATGTAAATGTGCCGACACCTTGCACAGAGTTGCATTTTAACTACAGTACTATACACATTTATGTATATTTTTCAAGTGGCCAGCTGGGCTACACTGTACCCGCCTTCACTTTGCGTGTGTTGCTTGCCATTCCAGTTTAAGACAGATTGCAAAATTAGCCACACCCTAATGAACTGAGTCTAAAATTAGACGGGGGAAGTTGCTCTGTGGGGGCACAGTTATCTTGAATTTCTAATTAAGTGATACTGTACATGTACACTTTGGATGTACTGTAAAATGTTTCCTTGAATGCTAGCAAGGGTACATGTACAGTACATACAGTACATGTACTATGTACCGGTACCATCTTCTTTACTTGACTTCAGCACCAACAGATCCAACAGTTGCAGTACATGTGTGTACTGTAGATTATGTTGTCAAGTTCTTGCATAGAATGGACTTTGGGCCAGACGATCTGGTCCTTCTTTTATAAGCATTGGTGTTGGAACGAGTTGTCTGAAGGAAAGTTGGTAACTTGGTATATTAGTGTTCTTCTGTTTGATGCTAGTGCTACTGTACAGTACATGCACAGAGAGCTTCCTTACAAAACTGGGGCTGGGCTCTGCTAAATATAGTCCGGTCTCTTACTCCAAATCCCCCCTCAGAGGTCTTAACGAGCCAAAACCTTCAGAACATCACTTGGGTTTTCTGTTTTCTGATGCGGTGGGTTTCTGGTGAATTTTTTAGTTCCTCATTAAAGCTATCGCGGTTTAATGAGGAGCTCCAAAATAGATTATGAATAGATTGCAGCCGGTCAATTCCCAGCCAGTTTTCTAATGACTCTTCTGGCTCGGGAAGGTGTGTTTTCTGTGCGCATAATTGGGGAGGGCTCAAGGAATGACTTTTAAGAACGAATCTTGTGAGATTCAAAATGAAGGAAGATCGGGAACCACGATGGTGTGCTTCAACCAGTGAGTGGTTTAAAAAAAAAAGAGGGGGGTGGGACCTCTCCGTCGCGTGTGTTACGCTAATTTCCTCTCACTGCCCAAAGGAAATGTCTGGGTCAGCTAAGGCTTGACATGATAAGTCTGATAGTCTGGCCCGTTGCGGCATTTCTTCCCTTACCCTCTAAACTATACCCTTCCAGTTCCAAGTCGTTACATCAGGATAGATAGATGCTCGGTCAGTGCTTAGAAAGTCTTATTCTGTCATCGGCAGGGTTAATTTGTAGTTTGAATACATCCGAAAGGGTACTGTACATGCACACACTCAATGTCAGATGGGGGGGGGGTTCTTTCCGTCGCACCAAACAAAAAACTGAACTGACAAGGCCCAAACCTATTTCCTGCAAGACTAGGACAGATAAATCGCCTAGATGTGGGTGGAAAGGAGGGGGGGGGGGTTGGGTAACTTGGGTATGGAAAGAAGTTAAGGTTTAATCCTTCGGGACTTCATGTTTGGGAACAGGATAACATTAATATGTACACGCGGGCGTTTAATCTGGGCAGGATTTAATGACTCATGAATAATTCCTCTTAAAGCAAGATTTCTCAATCAAATCCTTCCCCTCTTCCCCCACGATCACCAAGACTCCCACTTCTTTGATGGTAACACAAGTGACATACTGTAGTTGGTTTCACATGATGTTGAATCCCCTTGTGTCACTGTACTATTAAAATCCCCTCATCTCCTTCCCCACTCACATGTGTAGAGTTTTACAATACATACATGTACAGGACATACATTTGTACATGTAGGAGGGAAATGCATCATTCCCAATTTCCACAGTTCCACTCTCCCATCCGTCAGCGTATGAAATCAGAAATGACGCTGACAAGAGTTTCAAGTAAGATGTCAAAATGTCCGAGTGTCGGTGCTTTGTATATTTGAATTTTGTTTTTGTTTTTGGGGGGCAATTGAATCAGTATACAGGACTAAAGATTTGAAGAATTAGAAAAATGTGTACGGTATTGGTTATGAGTTGACAAAGGTGTGGTAAAGGTGTACATGTACATGTACTTGTACATGTACGTACAATATACTTCTAAGTTGGTTGCGTAGAGTACATGTACATGTACCTCCTTCCTTCACAGACATGGGCCAGCAGTGCATCATGCACCTAAGGGATTATGATTGTCATGTTACTCATGTAGTCATTACGTAATACGTATACATCACTTCAAAAATGTTGCAAACTCCAAACTTAGTGACAAGAAAAAGACACATGTAGATAGAAATAGTGAGGGGTTGACATTCAATCCTACTGGACGTTACCTGAAGAATGACTTTTTTTAATACACCGTATCTCTTTTTGGAACTCCTGACCATGACAGAGTTCAATGTCATCAACTTCTCATGTGACTTTTATAATTGAAGCTTGATTGTAGATAATTGTGTTGTGTTCTCATTTATTCCCTCACTTTATAACTTACTACTACTAGCAGCGCTTCGGTTTTTTAAAGGAAAACAAGAAGATAGTCTTGGCAACAATGAGTGACATCATGGTGACATAATCACCTCTCCATGTGCCAGTCATATAGATAAGCTTCCCCACCCTCAAATGATTAAAAAAAGCCCTTAGTCGGATGGGGGTTTGGGGAAAAAATCAGGGTGTGTAGTCCATTGGAGGGAAGTTACGCATGCCCACCCCAAGAGTGGCAATGACATCATCATGACACGTCAGATTCTTATTTCTCTTAGTCCATCACACGTAAGTTTATTTCCATCTCTCGGGTGTGTGGAGTCTGCGGACACTTGTTTCTACCATGTTTCTACGTACAGTCACTACTCACTAAAGTGTAGTAATTTCACTAGTATAGCCCTTTGATCTTACATGTATTTGACTACATTGGGGTGCAAGAGCATTTTGTCTGGGAACTTTCCTGTAGAAGCACTGAAGCGCTGTGGGAAAACTCAAACTGTTACAGTGCAATGCCAAACCACTCTCTCTGTCTCTCTCTCAATCTCTCTGCCTCTCTCTCAATCTCTCCCTCTCTCTGTCTCTCCCTCCCTCTCAGCTGTCTCTCTCTTTCTCTCTCTCCCTCTCAGCTGTCTCTCTCTCTCTCTCTCTCTTTCTCTCTCTGTCTCTCTCCCTCTCAATCTCTCTCTGTCTGGCTGTCTCTCTTTCTCTCTCTCAATCCCTCTTTCTCTCCTCCTTGATTTCTTTTGTAGGCGTGCATCATTATATGAATTTATGGTGCACTTCTGGGGTGCAACTACCGGTACAAGAACATTTGACTGGGAACTTTACTGTGGAAGAATTGTGGAAAATCCAAAACAACAGCAAGGGGTGTCCTTTCAGGAGTCGAGCCAAACCATTCTCGCTGTCTCTCTTTCTTTGTTTTTCTCGCTCCTCCCTCTCCCTTCTCTTCCCTCGGGTTGACTGGTGGTTTTTGTCAGGAAACAGGAAAAGAAGTGAAGTCAGAATCTGGTGGAGGCTCCCCCCCCCTCTTTTGTGTGTGGAGAATAAACATCCTATGGAGTGTTTTAGAGAAGTTGAGGGTTGAAGGGGAAGGAGGGAAGGTTGGATAAAAATGAGGGCTGTGGTGGGTTAGAGGGCTGAGTCACCACCATGCCCACCCTCTGTACCTACCCCCTCTTGGCTTGGGCCTTGCCCCTCTTTACACTAGGAATCCCGATGACACATGCTGCAGTTAGTTAGTGGGATATCCCCCTGGCATGCCTCCCTCCCCCCTTGTGTGTCAGGGTGGTGGAGGGAACTCACAAATTATAGTGTGGCGGATGCAGCACCTGGGAATTATAACAAATGCTGAAAGAATGCCAGAGATTTTTTGGGGGTTGTGCACATGTGTATTGCTGTACTCCATTTACAGGTGTGCATTGTATGATTGTACATGTACATGTGTACAATGTACTGTACATGTATGCACATAATACATTCTACCGCACTGGTAGGTGTATACATGTGTGTACTGTACAGTGTACATGTACAGTACATGTATACAAGTAAACGTACATGTACATGTGTGTTTGTACTTTGTACATGTAATTGTAATACAGGCTGTTGTTTCTTCCTTTGAGAAAGGTCGATCCTGCTGGGAATGTTTGGCCCTACTGTACTGTATGTTTCAAAATTGTATCCATAAGAATGAATCATTAAACAGTTTTAAAGTCAGTAAAGCATACTTTGCAACATTTTACTTCATAAGAACACGAAACGATCAACACTGAAATCAGTTTCTACATGTACTGTACATGTACATGTAACAGAAAGGATCAAGGTCAGTCTAGACATGTATGGCAGAATAGAAACAAAACATTGGAATATGAATGATGCAAATGGTTTACACTAACAGGAACAGAAACAAGACATCACGTTGTAATAAAGCATGTGTATGTATTCATGTATGTACTGTGTACATGTACATGTACACTTGTACAGCCCTGGAGATTTGAGGAATTGGTCATGAAGTGAGTGAAAAAAAATATGCAGGCTAGTGTGAATCCACAGTGTGGCTTACTTGTGCATGGTTAGCTCCGTATAAAGCAACAGGGGCACTATCACTTGGCCCAATTCTTGGGTTTTGTTCAGCTGCACTCAGGTCCATGTGCATTACATGCGTGTACGTAGGCTGTGAAGTGTACCAAGAAAGTACATTAACCTCATGGGTGTGTGCCAGTAGTGGAGTACAAGTACTAGCACTGTATGTGTGTGTTAGCCTGGCAAAGCAATACCCAAGGAAAACTTGAGATGTACATACATGTACAGTATGATGGTTGTGTGTGGAACTGGAAGCTTGTGCCATAATGGTTTTCACTATACAACACACGTGTACACTGTACATTGTATGTGTACAAATTTAGTATACGTACAGTACATGTACATGTACATTCACTGGTACATAATGTACATGTACATGTACAGTACATTGTACATCTACATGTATTACATGTGTGTACTACTGTACATAATTATGTACAATGTACAAAAATGTAGGCCTACATGTATCTAGATCTTTAGGGCCGGTTACTGCATGGTTAGTGTAAAATCCAATGCATGTTTTGCTTACATGTACATGTACATGTACTGTACAAAAGTTTACATACCGGTACATTGTAAGCATATTCTGTGCCTATTGTGTGGGGTGTAATGAATACTGTACATGTACATGTACATGTATCATTGTATGTTTGTGTGCAAAATTATGTACTGCACAGTAGTGTGGGTGGGAGAAAGAAAGTGGTCCGACTCTGAGATAGGTGTACATGTAGTACGTACATGTGTTTATTGTACAACATGTACCCCGTGTACCCCGTACATGTACTGCACATTGTACATATGTGTACATGTGTATACGTAGATAATGCCAGTTATGAACCATGGCCCCAAACCCAGTTATTTTACATGTACAATGAAGTCTGCCATTTACAGTGATATGCACATAATTAGTATACATGTTGGCCTAATGTCCGCACTCTTGCCTGTTCAGATCACTTCTCTTTTTTTGTCCTCACTGCAATGGCTATGCTGTCACTCCATTGGCAACCCTCGGCTACTTGATATGAAAACAAATTGACCATTTTGGAGCTTGCCTCCCAGCCAAGCACATACATACGGACTCTCCACCTCCACATTGTTTTTCTGTCCTGTTTTATTTGGAGAGAAATGAGCAGGTCTTTCCTATAGTTTCCTTGGCCCAGGAATTTGCCCAAATGTTCTCAGGTGACCCAGATCTGAAGCCATGAGTGCCACTCAAGTCAGACTGATCTGGATTCTGGTCTCCCTCTTCTTCTCCCCCCCCCCCTAGAGCTGGTTTCCATAGCGACTTCCTGCAAAAAGAGGGAGGGGGTGATGCAGAGGGGTGCTGAATGGGGGTAAAGGGAAGGGGTGGAAGGATAGTCTGCCGGTGGTTTGAGGAGGGAAGTGAGAGAGGGGGATGGGGATGGGATTGAGAGGCGGATGGTGGGGGACACTGAGTCAGCCAGAGAGGTTGCGACCGATGGCAAATCTCTCTGTTGATTTGATAGTCTGTAGGGTCAGTCCGATTCAGTCCCAAACTCCCAATTGCCTGGCCACCACTCAACAGATGGCAGACGATTTTTACCCCCACCCCCCATAAAGAATGCCTTTCTCCTGAATTGTCTCAACTTTTTTTTTTATTTCTGCACAAGAAATGGTCTTACTGTATATTACTATTACCAGTAGCTACATGTAGCACATGGCAATGTACACATTATGCTTACATGTTGTACACCAATGTATGTAGTACATTTACATGTATGTACAAATACAATGTACACGTTTACATGTACAGCAAGTTAAATGCCCATTTAGGCTGGTAAATTCATGCATTTTCAATTTTAGAGTGGCCCTAATTAAGGAAATTCACTGGCTTGCTTTAATTTGAACTTGCAGTGAGAGAAATGAGATACTGTACATACATATACCTGTACATGTTAAGAGAAACCTTTCTTAGGGTCTAAATTGTTTTTTCTATGCAAAATTCTACATGGTTCCATTCTGAACTTCTAAAATGCAAACTGCTAAGTGCTAAGTGCTATACTGACTACTAATGTAATGACGATGAAACGTGATGGAGGGACTGACTTGGGCATTCGTATTATACTGTAGCAGGGCGTTTCTGATCAAGGCAACATGAGTTTGAAGTCAATGTTTGCATCTTAATCTAAGAAACAGGGTAAACACCTCAAATGTGTATTGTACGGTATGAGCAATGTTTAGAATTTCAGATCCATAGTGTACATGTACGTATGCACATCATGATTTTCACCAATGTGTACATGTACATGTCTTAGGCCTACTTAGTTGAAGGGTTGTTGTAATGTTACACACTGTATACCCCTCCCCCCTGCAAACCCAATACCCAGGCAAGCTGCATCCAGGCATGCATATATGCACATGTGTACATGTACATGTATACTTGTTCCAGTTCTTGTGAGACGATCCCCACATCCAGTCAGAGGAGTGTAACCAAACTCAGTCCGCCTTATCGCACCAAGTGCTCCACAAGAGGTTGCGGGCATTTTTCAATATTCCGTCATTGACTAAAGCTGACCCTCGCAGGGTCATGGGAAGCCACAACTCCCCGAGTTCCATCTGAGAAAGGAGGGAAGGGGTGTTGTATCATGTTAGCTTCTCACCCCTCTCAGTCACACACTTGAAACGATACCGGTTACTTGTGTGGTTTTTTTTAAAGGATAGTTGATGTAAGAGGAGGTGGCGTCTATATGAACAATGCTATGCGCCACCGTGTATCCATCATACATTTATTCTGTTGACCCCAATATTTTGAGTCACCCTTGATGCTGAAAAGCGAACATGATCTGCCACTGACCTATTTGCACTTTCCAGCCAAGACCCCCTCTCTCTCTCTCTCTCTTTTGAAAAATATACTTTATGCCGACAAATGCACAGCTCAAGATTTGCAAGGCTCTCTAGTGTTCTCTGTTCCGGACTATGGAGTGGGGAGTCTGTCCATGTTGTTGAATTGTTAGAAATAAGAATGTAGAAAAATCAATGCCATTATCAAGGCAGGTGCTGCTTTTCCCATAGAAGTTGAAGAGGACTCTCTTCTCCGCCTGTTTTGGCGAGAGAGATGTTTGTGAATAAACTAGCGGCATGGGCGAGAGAGGGGATCCTGAGAAATGTTGGACTGTTGTGCGCTGAAGGGGTCAACTGTCAGGTTGTGTCTGACTGTCTGGTATTTCACTGTACATATCAATTGTGTGCATGATAAACCTGTGCATTTTGTGGGCCAAATACAGCCTTATCTGCATACTGTACATTGTACAGTAGGTTTTTTCTTTTCATTGTGTACATTCTTTACTACAGTATATATATGTACCGAGTACGCCATCTTAGTCCCAATCATGTTTTTTGCCTGTGAGTGCATGTTCTAAGAAACACTGTACATGTACATGTAGCTCACGAGTCAGAGTGCAAATCCTCTCCTCATCTGAATTTCTGAATTGACTTGTCAAGGAAGATACAGCATGTATACATGAACGCACATTGTGGTGCCATAATGACATTTGATTGTCCAAAAGTTGGAATGACAAGAAACTGGGACTAATGGGAGCAACCCAATGCAAAATGCTGGCTTGTTGAAAAGACGTCTGTTCTCTTATTTTGGCTCTCATGCACACTTAATCTCATGTTCACAATTACCAACATTTGCTTTGCAAGTGGATGTACATAAATGTGTACATAATGCATGTACAGTGTACATGTACAGTATGTGATGGCTGGCCCTCAAAATGAATGTAAACACCATGCATATTCAGAGTGGTGGTTACCGGTATTCATTTGTATACATGTACATTGTACATACAGTACATGTACTGGTACTGTATGTCTGCTTGTATTGTGCATGAGGACTCTTGATGAAAGGTGCCAGTCAGCAACTTACAGTGTGGTCCAACATTGTCTATTGTCTTGTTCTTTTTCTTTTTAACCAGGAATGGCACATAGTAAAGTACACATTGACATTGAATTTCTAATCCATTTCTTCATGAGAAAACCTACATGTATCTTCCACAGTACTTATGCTGTACACATTGTGATTTACAGAATTATTCAGCACAGCTACTTGGCTATGCCTGTCCCTCACAAACCACAGCTTTTCAAGGGTTTTTCTTTTCTTACTCTCTATTTTCTTTTTATCCCCGGTCAGTGAATATCATTATTCCAATGGTAATGGCCTTGCCATTGGCAATCAATCCAGCGCCTGCTGACGACTTGAGTGGTAGCAGTGTACACGCACAATGTACGTGCGGTGCACACTGGCACGCTGCCTGCCTTGCCTGAGCGAGTTAAGCATGTTCACGGACCGCTTGCCGGCCGGGCACGCTCAGTGGTGGCCGGCTGTGTGGGGTGGCTCGGCGTGTGCGTGTGCGCTGGCCAGGGCGGGCAGGCAGGGGGAAGCCAGGCGTACGGGAGGACTGCCAATAAACGTCCGTGTGCTGCCGACTGTGAGAAATGAGTGGGGGCTGGCTCTTGCTGTGTGCTGCAGAACTGGACACTATGGAGTTGCATAGAATATGCAGCATTGACACATACATGTACTGTACATATGCGATGTATAAATCATCATGTAGGCCTTACATGTGCATTGTACATGTATACATGTATACATGTACTTGTATCGTATGTACAGTGTATGTACATGGAGATGCACATGTACATGTATACTACATGAACAATGTACGTACATGTACATCATACATGTATCTTTTCTTTGTTGATGTTTACACGTATATACACGTATGTACTGTATAATACTGTACATGTATGTACTGAATGTTGGACATGATGCTTACATGGAATATGATTACATGGGTATTGTGCATATACCGGTACTGCATGTATCCGTTACATTCTTAGACCTACACACATGTTCATGTACATGTACTGTACATGTACATGTACATGTATGGATATATCAGTACTCAAAATTTTATACAGTGTACGTAGGCCGGCCTACATCAGTACCTTGCCTGATTGAATTACACAGCATAAAGGATAAATCTAAATCATCACTCCTTTGCCAGACTTTGCTGATTGAGAATGCAAACTGAGCTCCCTAGGCAATTTTGTGTGTGCTACTGTAGCTGGAAAAATGGCCACAAATTTCCATTGGGGATATATAATTCCAGCTTTTTCCATTTGTATGCTATACAAGGAAACCCACTTGAAGTTGAGTGAGCACGCATTGCACAGTTGTACACATACTGTACATGTCATGTACACAGTGCATATTCCCCTATTTACATGTTAATTGCATTTGTACTCTGCGCGCTCATATGCAGATTATGCCCTGTGCAAATGAATCTCACACCATGCATTTGTACACATGTATGCAGAATGAGTCCAATAATTGCATGGGCCTAATGGCTATGCATTCTGTAATATGGGCAAGCTGAAATAGTAATGCTAAGGGTGGTACTGTATATGACGTCCTGGTATCTGATTGAGTTGTCCCACTTTGTCCATGCTAATTCTGCTGGCAAAGTGAGAGACATTGCCATGGTAACCCGGCTAAATCACCCATACCTCCTATTGGTCTGTGTAATTAGTAGGAAAGATGCTATTCATAGCTAATTTTTCATCACCAGCTCTAGACAATGAGGTCCACGTACAGTGTACATGTACATGGACTTATAGTGCCTGCCTGTGTACATACAATAAGTACATGTACATTCATATTATGTACAGTACGTACATTAGTATACTACAATGTACATGTACACGATGTACATGTATGTAGCACTTGTACATTGTGTGTACACCTTTTCTGTAGGCCTAGCTACACTGTACATGTACATGTACATGTATCTAGTACAACTGTGTACATTGTGTGTTTTGATTAACTGAGTCCGAGTCCGAAATGGGCTTCCAGAGCTACGGCTAGGGCTATTGTCTTCACATACATGTATC
This sequence comes from Luidia sarsii, assembly GCA_949987565.1. Taxonomy (NCBI): domain Eukaryota; kingdom Metazoa; phylum Echinodermata; class Asteroidea; order Paxillosida; family Luidiidae; genus Luidia; species Luidia sarsii. The sequence continues at coordinate 5,151,928 of OX465113.1, forward strand.
TCCGTGTATTTCCAATAGGGGAAAAACCTACACCTAGCTCTAGACGCCCGTTTCGGACACGTCATTATCTCCATGCCAGCGAGAGATTCATAAAGTTCTGTACAAGCACATATTTTGTGCAGTTTTAATGAAACAACAGGAATAAATTTGCTTTCGCAAAGGAACCTAAAATTATATCTTCATACTTTTCAGCTGATTGTTGTGAAATCACGACTTTTGTTTCCAAGGAAACAAAGGTGTGATTTCACAACGGCATTGTCTGTGGCGGCATATCTCAGCTTACTGATTGGAACTCATGTTTGCATTTTAAGATCAACATCTGCCTTTTGTGCAACAGTCTTTTACAGAGCACAAGCCATGATGACACAATAGAACTGGATCGACTATAATCCTACAGTACTATTCCTACATGTTCTGTACGTATGAACATGTATACATATACAGTCTCAGCCTCAGTCAAAGCAAAAAGTATGATATTCCTTGTCTTGAGTCACCATGGTGATGAATGATGCTTAACATGGCTCTGCAATTAAACCTACGCAAAGACGGTCACATGGACTCTACACGTGGGACCAGTCTTAAGATCCCCTTACAGTATGTACAATGTACTATAATACGTGTACATGTACATGTACAGTAAATGTACATGTACAGTACCTGTACACACTGTACATGTAGGATATTGCTTGCTCAGTTTGATATCAGTACGTACGTCCCTAGCTTTGTCATACAGTACTGTACTGAAGCATATACTGTATATCCAATACCAGTTACATTAGTTTGGTTCTGACCTCTAAGCATTGCCTGTACACTGGTTTGTCTCCCACAGAGGTATCACAATGAGCCAACTGTGTACAATCAAATGTTTCCACTATTTGCTTGCACCCAAATGAACGTCCATGTATACATGCACACATACTTTGAATGTTTCCAGGTCCACATACATGTACATGTACATGTACAGTATATGTAGGCAGACATATCCAGCACATAATTATGTAAGTTAGGTGTAGAGTTTTTATGAGACTTTAAGTTTTGCATGGTGAAATTACAATGTATACCAAGAGTAAGACGTTTGTGATGACACAATGTACATGTACACATGTACGTACATGTACATGTACATGCATGTAGCACATACTGTACATATCTCTTTAGAGGAGTGTGTGGGTCTGTTAAAGAGCCGGCAACACTCATGACCCAAATCCTGCAAGATCCTACAATCCTTCAGTGTTAAAAGCCCCATATTTAAAAGGAAACTTTTTGAAAGGACAATTGTTTTTTTGTTCTTCTGTGGCTAATAAACTTTACAATTACAATTATGCATAATTTGATAACCATATGAGCCGAATCCTTCCAAATCCTATTTTGGTGTTTTTCCCATGAAGCCCCAATTGTACAAGATCATCCTCCATCACATTGGGCCCGTAGTAACCCGTATCCTGCATTTTCCTACAGTGACAAAACCGCCTTGTGCCCCCAATCCTGCAAATTCCCACAATGCATTAATTACGACCAAGTGACCTCAATCCTACACATTCCCGCACTAGGACTATAGGATTCTGTAGGATTTTGCCTTTTGGGAAAGTTAAGGTTTTGATATTGAGCAGTATTTACATGTATCCATGTACCCTGCCAGTTGTCAGGAGAACATAGATGTAGGGTTGTCCACTCTAAAGCCTATAGTACTTGTCAGAGCTCTGTTAACAACAGAGGCATGTTACATCTCAACCCTTCCCATCCCCTCTTGATTCACATCCTGCATTCTGTGGGTAAAACCGCTGTCAAGTGTAGGGGGGGGGTTGGGAATTCTGGATCATTTTCCTTCCCCCCATGTCCCACATCCAGGAGGAAGTGCCCTACATGTACATGTACACGTAGATCAGTAGATCAGCATTCTGTAGGCCTAATTTTGTTTTTATTTTATTTTTTATATATTTTCTTTTTGGGTGCGGGCATGTTTCTGACTCCCTTTTCATCTTCGCTTCCCGTTTCAGGCCCCCTCCTCCCCCACCCCAATTTGATAGTGTGGTTTGGGATGGTTGGTGGATTTCGTTGTCTGCTTCACTGATTCCCTCTCGTATGCTCTTGCATTGGCCCTGCCTTGATTGTGTTGCCATTGCGCTTGGTTGGCAAATGAACTGGCAGCTTCAGTTGCTCTCAGTTTCTCTTTTCCCTCTCTTAGTTCCTCTCCCTCTCTTTCCCTGTGTCTCCTCCTCGCTGTCTCTCTGTCTCTGCCCGTCCCTTTATCTCTTTGACCCTCTCTCTGGCCCTCTCTCACCCTCTCTGTCACTTCCTCTGTATCTCCTTGTTTCTGCCTCTCATTCTGTACCTCACCCTGTGTCTCTTTCATCCGTGACACACTTTGTTTCTCTCTCATTTTTCGCGCTGCATTGCTCAGCAAGGCTGAACGTATTGATTCAATTTCAGGCCAACGCAAATTCTCTCGTCAGAACAAAAATACAACAGCAGAAAGCCCAACAGATCAATCACCGTGAAGCGGGCTCTCCAAAACCTCTCCCAGTTCTACCTTGAATATGCAATCAAGTCTTGATTGAACCGAGTTCTGTGCCCACTGATGGACTATACGCTCGCAAATATGAACCAAAACAACAATAAGAGAAACGCCCCACAAGAAACGTCAATATTCTAGGGGTGGAGTTGGTTGGACCAATGCCTGAACATTTTAGCTCGAGGTTGAATCTGGTCCTCTGGACCCCCGCACAACAAAGGGACCTCTTTCTTTGGAGGGGTGGGCGAGGGAGGGAAGGAGGGAGGACAGAGGACAGAGGACGGACTGTGATCAATAAATGTGCACAGAGTGATGGCGGTTGCGCTTCGCTGCTCAGGCATAAACGGGACCGATCAGCTGTGAAAATGGCTTTTGTCGGCAGGCTCTGTGGACTATACACGTACCCCCTCCTCCCACTCCATCCAAAACCTTCCCCCACTCCCAAACGCTCCGCCCATCAACTCCCCAGCATTTGTCACCTCTGTATGAGTTTGAATAGAATGCCCTCCCCCCCTTCCCCTCCAATAACATATCTTTGGAGTAATACTGGGTCCTCTGTGGTTTTCTATGGACTCTTTTTTCCCCTCTTGAACTATCTGAGCCAGGCCGAGGCAGATAAGTTCAAATACGGCCCTGTTTATTGTTGTTCATTTAAAAAGAATAAAAAAATATCAGAAGTAGGTCGCAGGTTGGGAGCGCCTAGTCCTTGAACAAAAAAAAAGAAGAGGAAAAAAACCCCATGACAATGTTGGGCCAGGGGTGAGTGACCTGATGGTCATGACTATAGCCCCCCCCCTTGTGTGTGGGTGTGTGGGTAGACAGATTCAGAATACAAGTTCAACAAAGGGCCATTGCTGATTCATGCTTTGGAACAGGAGTTTAGTTGTAATGGGTTTTTTTTTGGGGGGGGTTACTCTCTTTGCATTTTTTGCAATTCCGTTGTTCTCGCTTTCTTTTTTTCTCTCTGTGAATTCTCGGAAATTGCTTGGAGTGGAGCTTGGATGGTAGCCCCCCCCCCCCCCTGTGTGTTACAGGCCCACCTTGGTATTCAGTTACATTAGTCTGCATCTCAATTGGGATTGACAGGCATCGATAGAACCGTCCTACTGGTATATATATCAGAGGAGTATGAACTGTGAGAAATTGAACAAATTCAAAGGTCTACCAGTGAGTCTGAAAGAACATGTTCATACATACATGTGTACATGTACATTAATTGTTGCTGTACACGTACAGTACAAAGTGTGTACGTGTGTACATACTGTACATGTACAAGTACAGTATGTACAATGTGGAATTTGCATACGTACATGTATTCAACTTAACATTTGGATGAGATTTGAACACATCTGTACTTATGTGCATCTTCTAATGTGCCTGCATGTTGGCACAAATTTGTCTTTGAAGTGGAACACTTGTACAGTACACATGTACATGTATGTTGTTGTACATACATGAATGTATGTACAGTACGGGCATTGAGGTACATGTACATGTATCTAATTCTGGTTCAAAAACCTTGTTGTAGTTTGTACCTTTGTACATTTACACCATGTACGGTACATGTAGGCAGTCTAGGACATATCCTATTCCATCAGCCATTCACATACAGTGTACAAATCTTCACGTCTCATAATGTACAATACATTGTACAGTACTACACCTGTACATGTACATGTGTGCATACTGTACTAAATTTTACTTCAAGAATGGAGCAAAATGTGTACCATGCACAGCATACAAAGTCTGATCCAGCCCACAATGGATGCATAAACTAAAATACAGCTGTATAGTGTATACACCCTACACATATGTAAAGTACTCTCAGAACAAAAGCACAGGAAAGACAGGGCTGCATGGTTATATTTGGGGAACATATTGTGCACCAGTACTCGGCAGTCACTCATAGGCAGAGAACAGAGGAATAATGCTGGTACTGCCAGGCAGCATTTTATTTACGACACCACGTATTTGCATGTGTATAGGTAATTGGAAATGTTCCCATAGAGATGTACAGGTACATATAGTACATGTAATGTACTAGCAACACTGTAATTAAATGGTGTACATGTTAAGCTTCTCCCCCCCCCCCCAAATAAACACAACACATGCAAGTGCACATGGTGCATTTACTGCCTTTGCAGCAACAAAGCAATCATACTGCCTGCGCCATTGTTGTGTGTTGTTGTCTCACCCATGATAAATGATCATCCCACTCCCAGCCATTATTCTTGGAGGTTTGCATGTACATGTACATGTAAAAGTGCGATTGTACAGTACACTCGCGCCCATCAATACCTTTTGGATGACTCGTGTTTCCTCCGACTGGTACATCTCTGGAAATGTGGTGTCTGAACAGGGCCCAATTTCATTGATTGTCAAGAGAATGCTAATTATAAAAGCAGAACATTTTGTGCTTACGATACATGTACATGTACAAATGTACAGTATAATGAGTACATTATGCTTCGATCTTCATGAAAAAGAAAGGCATTTAGGACTTATAAATGCATCTAATGCAGTTCTCGCAAATGTACAAGGGACATTTTCATGACAGGTTAAATTCCATTAACTTCTTGACTTTACATGCACTGTAAGCATTAATGTTCCTTGCTCTATGCTGAAAGTAAACAAACGTTGCCATGATTGAGAAAGATGCAGAACACGGTCCATGAATTTGGGACAGGATCTTGAGATGATTTTGTTAAGTGTTAACCCTAAAAGTAACACACCAAATCCGTGTAAACTAGGATGCAAATTTGGTCCAGAATTTTTTGGTGAGTGTGTTCTGTGCATACATATTGAAAAACAAAACTGAACCTCTGCAATATGTGAACATGTAAATCTACAATGTACTTACAAGTACATATCCTAGTCGTGACTGCACTTTGTCCCTGACTTTAATCCCCTCCTGTTTCTTGCTAATGAAATGTACGAGTAAGCAATATAATTACTGTATTCAATTCCATAGAAAGAAATTGCGCTGGCAGGCGTGGCAACCTGGCAATGTTTATTGGGAGAAAAGAGATAGAGAGAAAAAGGTGACATGTTTTGGGGTTGCCAGTGCTTACATGTGTATGTGCATTTGCATATATATTTATACATTATATGCGCACTGGAATCTATTACATTACCCACCAGCATTCAGACATGTTCATACATGTACATACTGTACTTGTGTTTTGCTGTTCTTGACAGAATGATGAATGCAAATTGACTCTTCTTAGTCTACTTGTGACAGCCTGCTGTTCTCTAATGTTTGCACAATACACGATACACTGTACATTATGTACATGTACATGTACATGTGTGTACAGTACATGTACATGTAGTATACTACAGGGCCTCCCATACAGGCATACATGTTTTTTAAGATGTCATTGCTGAAATACCATAAATTGATTCTCTTGAACTTGGTTAAACTTTCGATAGAAAGGTGTGTGATCTATCCCTACTGATGTTCATGTACATTTACCATGGTTATTGTGTGGAAAGTAGGTGGTACATGTACGTGACTTCATACAAATATACATTTACAGTATGTACATGTACTGTACCTACCTATAGATGTACATGTACGTGTACGTCCCATATCTTTCATGTACACATGTACATGTACATCAAATCTCTTTTGAAAATACTGTACATGTAAGAATGGCTCTGAGAACAACGGTATCTCAACATCCCGGGCAGTGCCTTCTGTCTGGATTCCAACCAAAGAAGTTTGCCTTTCAAGTCTAAAATACATGTATGAGCTACATACAGTGTACATTTACCATACCAACTGTAGGCTACCGGTATTTATTCATGTACATGTATGTATGTAACATGTATTACTAGGAGGGTATACAACCTGTACATGTACCTTTCCTTTCCATAGATTTACATGATGTACATGTAGTTTAGATAATTGATGTAAATGTACTTTGCCTTAAATAGCACATCTACATGTACATGTACAGTATGAGCTACATACATGTACAGTGTATCGTCTTTTTGTTAGTTGGGCTAATCACAACCTTGCCACACAACTGCAAAGTGTTAAAATGGCATCCATCTTACAGTACAACCCACCCTTTCATATATATATGCATGTACGTGTAGTGTACACATATATACACTATATGTACTGTACATGTATACTTCACATTTAGGTCAGTCGAACCTTGCAGCACCGTTCTACAAATCCCGGGATTCGGTTACACTGACTGTACATGTACGTGCTTACACCCTTGTACTGTACCACTAGTACAGACGTATGCGGCTTTTATCAAATAAACCCTTTTTGGGGGCTCAGTTTTGCGTGATGGGATGGGGGAGTCTTCGGTCATGAGATTTTTTTGTCCAGCACATACATACATGTATGTACTTCGTGTACATGTAGAAGGTACAGTATCATAAGGTCAAAAATTGGCCGGCCAAATCATCAATGCAAATTTGATAATAGAAGTCTGTCATGTGAGTGCAAGTTCGATGCTCAGTCAACCTCTGTTTCAGGTCATGCAATGGTACGGTACATGCATGTGCGTGTATGGAGTAGGCTACATTGCAGGTACATTATGTATGCTTGGATTTGAAGTGTCTGATTTTGGAGAAAGATCCTTCCAGGATCGTACCTCGAGCTCTGTCTGTTCACAATTTGTACATTTGTAAAGTAATTGTTTTAGCCATAATGCAACTGGTGTGAAATCATCTCATAAAATTGAGAAACTGATTCTTCGATCCTAAAAGGACTTTTGCTAAAAGGCAGCATTCCTTTCATGAAGGCACATTCTGTGTTTGAGAAAAGGGTCCTGCTAGGAGTGGAACATTGGGCCTTCAATTTTTACTATGATTTGAGGAAAACATTTGGATGGTCTGATGATTTGATCCAAGCAGGACCCTCGTCTCAAAGTCATTCTGCCTCAGAGAAATAAGGTCCTTCTGCAATCGAAGCATCAGGCCTCTGAGAAGGGTCCTGCTAGAACTGAAATATCAGGCCCTCTCAGTTTGTTGAGAATTTTCTTCAGCATTTGGTCAAGGTGTTTATATGAAGCTGTTTGAAAGCGACCTCTTGCCTCGTCGTCAACTTCATATCCCTACTCCAGTGGTTAACCCGACATGAGTCTTTGGCCAATTCCTGACGAAAAGCTCAAGTTCACCGTTGCCACATTTCTGCTCGGTCTTGTCCAGGGTTCCACCTCAGCGGCACCATCACGGAGCCGGGCAACCAGCTGTACAACGAGCCGGAGCAGGTCCACCGGGTCTCCATCAGCTTTGACCGCTGCAAGATCACCTCGGTCACCTGCACCTGCGGCAACCGCGACATCTTCTGGTGCCAGCACGTGGTGGCGCTCTCCCTCTACCGCATCCGGCGGGCGGGCAGCGTCCAGCTGCGCCTGCCCATCTCGGAGACGCTGCTGCAGATGGACCGGGAGCAGCTGCAGAAGTTTGCCCAGTACCTGATCACCGCCCACCATACCAATGTCTTGCCAACCGCCCAGCAGCTTGCTGACGAGATTCTCCAGTCCAAGTCCAGGATCAACCAACTACCTGGTAGGTTGGCCCTCCCCCGGTGCCTTGTCTTCTGTTGCCTTCCTCCTCCTCCTCCTCCTCCACCCCTCACTATCTCCTCTCTCCTCCTCCCTCTTCCTTTCTTCCTCTTCCTATTTCTCCTTCACCCCCTAATCCTCTTTCTCCTCTACCTCCTCCTCTACCTCCTCCTCCTCTACCTCCTCATCTTCTTCTTCCTTCTCTTCCTCCTCCTACTCCTTCCTTCTTGTCCTCTTCCCTCCTTCCTTCTTGTCCTCTTCCCTCCTCCCCTCTCCTCCCTCTCCTCCCTCTTCCCTCCTCCCCTCTCCTCCCTCTCCTCCCTCTCCTCCCTCTTCCCTCCCCAAAGTCCAGGGTAAACACTTCCCTTCCAAAGGTACTGCTACATGTAAGGCAAGGGGTACAGTCAACTACGGTGTACATGTATGCCATGCACTTTGTAAACTGTCCCTTGATCTTGAAATCCCTAATACATGTAGGTGGTCATTGTTGATATTGCCAACTGCATGTTCGGCCTCAGTCCCCCTATCCAATGATCATTTGGCAGATGTGCAAAGGTCAGCCTTCTGATCTTAGTCACTTTGACTGGACTGTAATTGTGATAGCCAAAGTGAAATTTCCAGACACTGGAGTCAAATTTTAACCAGTGCTCTGGTAAAATTTAATTGTGGACATGGCCACTGCACTGCTGCAGCCTATTGGCTAGCTGTGTGAATTGTACAGTTCAACCGGTAGTGTGCTGTGTAGAGTGAAGCTCTGCAGACAGACATCTGTCTAGTCTGGGTCATTTTGCCATAACCACCGAGTCTTGCCCTTGGTTCCGGCACCACCGTCACCTCCTGTCATTCAATAGTTTACACAAGGAGAAAAAAACAACATATCAAACAGTTTGTGGTTTGCTTGCTTTTCCCCCTCTGGAGTTCAAAGTTTCAGTTTCTTGTCCAACAGAGAGTGTAACTCTATCTCTGAATCATCACCGCAAGCCATTGTTTTGAAGATGGATCCCAGAAGTGGTTTGAAAAGGAGCCTGCTGTAAATACTCATGGACTTAAGTCATGAATTTGATAACATACATGTACATGGTTTGGTATCAATACACATTCTGAGGGTAGAGCACATACATGTGTACAGTACAGTACAAGTACATGTTCATGTATAATAATCCTACAACTTACATGTCACTGCTGTTTTTCAACAACTTGTTTCTGCCTTTGAGAAAGATCCTGCTGGGATTGAAATTGCAGGCCCTCTATTTTTTTTTACATGACTTGTTTATTATTATTAATATAGGAAGGTTTGCGGTGACATTATGTATAAGGTCTCTAAAAGGAAGAGGTGTGGTACTGAAAAGAAACTGAGTGGTAACTCAACGTTTCGACCAGTATGCTCTGGCAGTCAAATTATTATCATTATTATTATTTATTCGGCGAAGGAAAACAAACAAGTAGTACGTTCAAGGTGAGAAAGGTCATACAGTCTAAATCATGGAAATTCAAGGTGGGAGATAGAATGTTGAATAAATACCAAACAAGGAGAATAGATGTACCGTACATGTATCAGAGATGTGATAGGTCAGGATGAGAAGGGGAAGAGATAGGGACAAGGACTGGGAATGAAGGGGAACAGATTGGACAGGAGGGTAAGAGGGAAGGAGTACAAAAAGCTCAATAAGGGCAATCCAATCTAAGATGGCCAGGAGGAACAAAAGTGAAAAACACTGTGACTCAAAAGCCTGTTCCTCCAGTCTTATGTTGGTGAATAAATAGCTCACTAGTAAACTTAGTAACTTAGTAAAAAACTATCAAATCCAAGTAAATGGCAGTGTTTTAGATAAATCTTGAGTTTTTAAAAGATGTTTTCATGGAAATACAGAATAAATTTGAGAAATATAGATATGAATAATTTTACAAGAAACAATCAGCTGAACAAGTTTATGAGTTAAAACATTTGAAAAAGTCATTCACAAACAGAGGACAACCAGGAAAACCAAAACAGATACATACATTACTCAAGGAAAGTGGCAAGCAACTTAGCAAATCCATATTACGGTTTCTACAGGGTGAGATCAAAGGGAGGGTCAGAGAGGGACATGGAGTGGGGTTATGGGGATTTGCAGAGGGCGAAGATATACTGTAAGTGGAAAGTTGACAGAGCGAGAACAAAGGTAAGGGCAGGGAGGGTCTGGGAGTGGGGTCGGGATTAGCAAAGGGCAAAGACAAAAGCTCGGAAAGCTGGCAGGGTGAGGTTTACATGAAGTCGTGCACATATTGAAGTAATTGCTCAGTTCATATCCCGTTTTGTGAAGGAGAAATAAAACGAAAGCCTGAAGATGGTTGAATAGGGTGTAGAATGAGAACAGTGTCTTGTCTGTTCAAGGAAGTGCAGTGAGCGGTGCAGTCAGTATGCAATAGCATACCGGGTACATGGACTTGACTGAAGGATCGCTGCTTCGTTCCAAAGTTGGCTCACGTGGTTTAAAATGGCCATCGGTTCACCTGAGTTCCCCCAGGCCCCGGACCCTTCCCCTGGCACTTGCACGCCGGCCCATTAGATTGACAGGCACATTGGCACATGTACATGTACTGTACATGTGCCACGCACGCAGCGCAGTTAAGGCCACCGTTCAGGCCCCTCCATCCATGTGCAATGAAGACGAAAGAGCTCCCCGCAGGAAATTTCCTCTGAAGGCAGTTTTCCTGTCGCTGCCGAGAAGGTAGTTGGATCAAATGAAAAAAAAGAAAGAAAAAAAACAAGTCGGAAAGTATCGGAGTGAGGATTGCATCCAAGTGATGTGATTCAGAATGAGTGTTGCATCGACCGCCTTTGCAATATGCTGGCCATCTGTTGAGGGTTTTATTTTTTTTGTTTGGGGGAGGGGGGGGGGAATGGGATTGAGACTTGTAGAGTCCTGTCATGTGACACCCTCCTCCCACTCCCTCCCCAATCACTACCATTGCCACCACTGCCACCACTGCCACCACCACCACCACTGCCACCACCACCACCACCTCCTCCTCCGCACAATCTGCTCCGCTATAGGAATGAACTTTTCACTCACCCGGAGGCCAGGCTTGTGTTGCAGAGGAGGCGGGGTTTTTTGCCTGACGCACACTGCTCTGTTGGAGGAGAGAGAGGAGAGAGAGAGAGAGAGAGAGAGAGAGAGTGAAAGAGGAAGAGACGGCAAGGAGGAAAGGGAGTCAGAGATACATGTACATTGTACATTTACATGTGTAAATGAACTGTGCACATATGTACACTGTACAGTGCATACATGTACATGTAGATAGATAGGGAAGAAAGAAAGGGAGTAATATTGAGAGACACACACATGCAAACAGACAGGTAGTGAGACATACATGTACACATGAACAGAATAAAATGGATAGAGAAACAGTGAGGCAGTCAAAGAAAGGAAGAGAGAGAAAGAGACAGTGAAAGACAGAGGGAGGCAAACTACCGAAGTACATGTACATGTATAGAACAGGTACATGCATGTACAGACTAAAGTGAAGGGTCGAGATTTTATTTTGGTAGAAATCTTCTCCTTGGCCTCAAACCTGACTGCCCTGTTAACAATCACATACTGTGCAGTATGCACCAATCCTCATTGCAATCTTGTCCAGACTCACAGGGTACATTTTGTACATGTACAATGTGTTTGCCCAAACTCACCTCCATATGAATACATTACATGTACATGTACATTACATACATGTGCACATGTTATCCATACCTTAAAATTTAGTGGGCCTGACATTTTCGATCCTAGCAGGACCTTTCCCATACGTTAGTTTTTCCAAATGACAGGCTTGTTTGCCTCATGTGATGTACCAAGGCACTTTCTCATGACTTGGTGGCCATTGTGGGCTCTACAGTGTGTATGTATCCCAGGTGTGTTGTTTCAGGCACCTGTGCACCTGTACCCCCATCAGGGTACATCCTGTGGGCTGACCTTTCCCTTTGTGTTTATGAGGGGATCCATGTACGATATGTATGTGGTCACAGAAATCTCCTGCCAGTACCAATGTACTGTACATGTACATACAGTACATGTATGCGGTATACACTACATGTACATTTACATACACTGTATATGCATATAACAAACAATACATTCTTATTGAACATTGGGACTACCAAATAATAGAAGGTTCTTCTTCTTTCTTATGAGTAAAGCCGCGTCCGCACTGGACTTAAAATGGGTAAACTAACCGAGCAAATGGGTAAATTGACCATTTAAAGTCTAGTGCGGACAGCCCAGGAAGTTTTCATCCCAGGTAACTTACCCGACCCCAGTGGGTAGTTGAACCGACCAACTTCTGCCCGGTTAAATTGACCAGGTCAGTTTTACTGATTGTCTCGGTTAATTACCCGAGTCGAAAAGTCCAAGTGCGGACGCCGGGAAGATTTACCCATTGGAATGTTACCCACGGGCTCGGTAAAAATAAGTCCAGTGCGGACACGGCTTTAGTAATAGTAGGTAGTGTAAGTCAGGTTATTTCTCTGAGTTGGGTAAGCCAGTTGATTTATTCATTGTTTGGGCTTGATAGGTCAGTCATCCCGTTAGGTGGTTGGAACTTGGAGGTCAGGGCAGTTGTAGATGATATGATCTGCCGTCTGCTCATGTGAATCGCGAAGTTTCCAGCGATGCGTGTTGGCGCTGAATCTGCCAGCCCCATTTCGCAGCTGATTGAGTGTTACCCACTCTCTCCGAGGTAGTTCAGAGCCAGCACAGGAGCTTTGTTGCCAGGGGAAACTCAGTGAACTGCCGTGGGCGAATCGTCTCTTCCCAGCTCTTTTCCCCACTCCTGAATGAGGCTGAAGTCTGGTCTGATGAGGGTGGCTGTGTGTCGGGGGGAAAGGTCGGCGCGATCAGAGGCGTTGTCGACCGAGGTCCCGAGATTCTGTCGTTATTTTGTGCAAGGGGTGGTCATCATCGGCCAGGGATTTGGTTGTCAGCTTGTCTGTCAGGTGCTCACGACGTAGTCTTGGTGGCGCAATACCAGCGAGGACAGGAAGAAGATCTGTTGGTGTAGGGACAAGACATCCTGTGATGAGCCGCATGGTGTCACTAAGTGCACGTTCCAGCTTTGTAGTGTGAGTGCTCCTGCACGTACATGACTGCATGTGCATGTACATGTAGTGTCATGTACAGTACATGACTTCATGTACATGTACTGTAATACATGTACACTGCAACATTTATATTGATTCATCCTGGTGCGAGCTCTTGTAAACATTGCTTGCCACTTTGTGGTCAAAACATTGGCCATCTGACAACTTGCTGTCGATGAAACTCACCATGTGCCAAATATTCATGTCTGGGAAGACTGCATTGTGGAGACACTACCGGTAGAATAAACATACGCTGCACATGTACATGTAGGGCTACATTGTACATGTAGTGTACATATGTAGGCCTACCGGCACAGTGTACATGTACCTGTATGTGAGCATGGGACTGCACGCATGAACCCTGGCTGCATCCTGCATGCATGTACAGTCTACATGAACACATCTTAGGAAGGAAACACAAAACAGATTTGTCTGCACTCGCCAAGCATCATTTCGGACAATGGGACTTGAAATCAATCTTTGTTGAAAGAACAAACTACATGTAGTTAAGGCTGTCTTGCCATATTTCTCTTCAGGCTTCTGAGGTCATTTTTCAACTATAGCCCTGTCTGTCACCAGTCCACAAATTGTTCTACTGGCTCTCTCATTTTGCAGTGGGTTTGTCATTTTCTGTGGTTTTGTCAAAGCCCTCCTCAGTGTTGTGCTGCTGGTCCACATGTAGGGTGTTTCTTTGAGCAATTGGCAGGCAAACCACTTATTTTCCCCCTTCAACTAGCCACCCAGGCCAGTTTTGGATGGCCGTCAACTGGCTGCTATTTGGCCACAGGGGCCACTGTCATATTGAAGCCCAGACCTTGTTTCTATTTTGTCTTTTTGTCAGTTTGTTGGAGTGGCTGCTGTTGTGAGTTGATATGTGATGGTGGTGCTTGGTTTTCCTTTTTTTTTTGCGAAATCTCCTCTTTCACCCCCAGCGTCAAATCAAATATTTTGGGCAAGCTGGGAAATGGGGGTTTGAAGTAGCCGGGCTGAGCGAAGGAGAGGGTGAGGGTGGGGGGAGGGGGGAGGCCAGCTGCCTAGCCCCTTCGTCTGCCATGCATAATGGAACGGACCGTGTCAGGGCAGTGAATCGCCAGGAAGTTTGCTGACTTATTCACGCCGGCCCGAAATCCAATATCTCTGCTCCTCCCTTCTCCCTTCTGCCTGCGCCTGCCCCCCCCTCTTGTCCCTCCCTCCACCCCGTCCCTTCCTCCACCCCGTCCCTTTTTCTTACCCCTTCTCGTCTATTCCTCCTCCTCCTCCTCCTCCAACCAACAACGCCACTGCCGATGACAAATGTAATGCCTGTGAAGAAGCCTATCCCCTCACCTGCACCTGATGGTTAGCTGTCGAGAAGCGCTCTCCATCTCACTCTCTCTCTTTTTTAATACCCTATGCATGCTGCTTTGAATTATCATTCCCCTGCAGTGTTGAGCTGCCCCCTCCTTCTACTCCCTTCCAGCATGCAAGTGGACACACAGGAAGTACCACTGTCCCCCATTCATAATGGCCACCGCCACTAGCTTGTCTGCACTCGGCCTGTTTGGAATGACAAATTTCCCCCCTTAAACCCCTCTCTTCCATTCCTCCTCTCTCGCTCTGTCTCTCCCACTCCTATCTCTGTCTCTCTGTTCCTCCTTCTACAACATGTATCCCTGTTTGTCATGTCGATCTCTCTCGCTAACCATCTGCTGTCTCTGTGTCTGTCTGTCTCTCTCCTTTTCCTATTTGTCAGTGGGTGTCTGTCCCTCTCTCTCTCTCCCAGTACCTGTCCGTCTCTCTGTTTCCCTCCCTCTTCTATCTTTCTAAGTCTTGGTCTGTCTCTGTCTCCCTCTCTCCTCTCCCCCTCCTCCCCTCTCCCTCTCCCCCTCCTCCCCTCTCCCTCTCCCCCTCCTCCCCTCTCCCTCTCCCCCTCTCTGGCTCGCTTGCAGCTAAGCCCTTTCCTCAGCCTGTGCCAAGCTTAATCACTCCACCTTTGCGGGGTCCCTCCTTCAGTTTTGGTTTGCTTCAAAAAGAATTGGGCATCCAGTCTGCCCTACACGATAACATTGTGCAGGGCTAGTACCTGTACCTTTTCTTGTGGGAAGACAACAAAACATGACTCAGTTTATGGTTGGAAATGCAGTGACGAACTGCTTGTTTTGATTGTTGTCAATATGGGACCAAGTATATAGTGCCTGCTTCTTGCTACAACAGTCCAGCCTTGCCATTGTCAAGGTCTTCACAAACCCGCAATTGCTCTCCACTTCATTCCCTTAAACAAAATCCTGTTCGAAAAGAAAAACAGAAGGATGCTTACTGCATTGAAATAACCCTGAAATGTACAGTTTATCTTGAAAGTTAATGTGCCTGACATTTTGTTCCATGCGTTGTCCTGGAGCGAAATGTCAGATCCTCACAATTGCACCTGCATTATAACCTGTATTACAGTGTGTACCTATTATCTTAGAGATGTACATGTAGGCTTGTACATCCCTGCAGATTTGCAATTGTGTGAGTTTGGGAGTGTTCATGTAAATTGATGCGATTTCAGACTATTCATTCATTCATAATGGAGGCAGCAAGTCAAGAATACATTGTACATGTACAGTCTAGTTTGCAGTGGCACCATGCACAAATAGCCTCTATTTTTGAGTAGCGCAGTGTGCACTGTCCATTGTCAGGAGACTCTAGTAATGACCCAAAATGCCCTGATCAGGATTCAGGCCTTCTATTTTTGGAGAGATGCATTTTTGATCATGTAAATCGCTAAGCCGTTGGCAGCTTTTTTGCACCTATTTTGTTTTTAACAATATTCTTCTGACTGGCGGGCCAACCTTCAGCAAAGAGAGTTGATTTTTTTGAGAAGACGTCACCTAAGAATTCCTGAGTTAGAGTGCTTAGTCAGGCCTGGCTTTGCACATTACACGTACATTAATGGACATGTATATTATTAAATGTAGCGCTGCGAGCCTGCGACATACCTGTTATTTTTCAAATCGGGAACTGGTTTCACTGAACCATTCAGGAACCGGTGTACCGATTTCCCTCTACATGTACCTCAATTGTCAAAAATTTAACTATAGGAATAAGCGTGTGCTCTAATTCCATAGTTGTGAGTTTGTAACATCTTTTTTCCTCATAAATATCGTGAGTTTTCAATATACTACCAAAGCAGTGATTTGTCTCATAATTTTACTCTCTGAAATTTGTTTGCAGCTTTCAACACCCTTTTGATCACGTCAAAATTGACACTCCACTGTCGTGACGTCACCATATGAATATGCATTCCCAAACCAAGGGGGAATCGATCTGTCACCTTCAGATCAATATTCATGAGGCAACCTTGGAGGGGATTTAAATGACTGTTTTCCCCCCTTGACATTCAATTCATTGGACTGGTTCCCTGTCTTCTCCTCCCACAGGTGCACCCGACCCCACGGCAGGTGCCAGCATCGACGACGACAGCTGCTGGCATCTGGACACGGAACAAGTTCAGGAACAGGTCAAGCTCTACCTCCAGCAAGGGGGCTACTACGACTCCGAGAAGCAGCTCAACTCACTCTTTGCAAAGGTCGGTGGGGGGCTCTGCTCTGTTCTGCTCACTCAGCCAGCAGTTGGGAAGTCTGAACGCAAAACGGTCTATCACTCACTAGGGTTTGACTGTACTGGCGTACATGTACATGGCCAGGCAGGCCACTAGCCCTCCAATGTTCGAACCGGCCAGTATTTTGGAGTGGGTTGCTCATTCAATTGCAGCACGCTACACTATTTTATCAATATAAACTATAGGCCTATTTCACTGAAGGGAGCGGTTTCTGTGGTTATGCATCCAGTGTTGTCCATTCTTAGAGTTTGTCTTTGAATGCTCTCAGACCATGAAGGGGAGGAGGTGGCTATACTATAAGAATCGGTGAGGCGACTGCCTTCTCCAGTTTTTAAGAGAGCAGTTGGGGGGATGGCCTTATATTGACCCCTGAACAATTCCAGCGGTCACTTTGCCATAGCACCACCACTGCCAAAATGGCCTCTGCAAGTCAGACAACACCTCTCCATCTGAGATTTTGATTTTTTTCGGCCAGTCAGACCAGCCTAGGTAAAGAAAGTCAAGAGCATTGAGCAAGTCACAGTGACACATTCACTATGAATCCCGTCCATTCAAACTACATGCAATGTATTTCTAATATCCGCGTAAGGAGGACTTTCCCAGCACATAGTAGTCACGGCAATTGTTCTCCCCGGTCAACCAGGTGCGGGAGATGCTGCGCGTGCGAGACTCCAATGGTGCTAGAATGTTAACGTTAATCACGGAGCAGTTCATGGTGGACCCGCGGCTGCAACTGTGGAAGCAGCAGGGAACGCAGATGACCGACAAGCACAGGCAACTCTGGGACCAGCTGGGTAAGTCACGACGGGAAGGGGGTCCCACAGTGCCTCCAAGTGGAAAGTGGAAAGTTTGCGGTGACGCCATGTGTCTCTTCTCTTCCAAGAAGCGTGGCTCTGAAAAGAGCCGGTAACTCAAAGTTTTCGGGTAGTGTGTATTTATACAAGGTTGTTTGAATCGCTTGAATTAAATCGCTTGATTTACAACATGATTTAAATCATGATTTAAATCAAGCGATTTAAATCATGATTTAAATCACTAAAATAGAAAAAAAGATCACTCATTAAAATCACCTTTAATTTTTTATTTTTTTTATGCAAAATAGTATCTTACTGCAAGAACTTTAAAAAGACTTTACTTTGCACCTCAACAACTGTCATGACATACATGTATGTTGTACATCTTACAAGTCATTGATGAAACCTCTTTGTCTTTGGTCTTTGTATGGCCACATACTGGTACATGTAGCCCACCCATATGTAAGCATTTTAGTAAGGAAGCAGTATTTACACTTGTGGCAGTCAGCAAAATTGTCATGGATTTCTGTGTTTCGGTACATTTGAATGATCACGATGGTACTGTAACTGCATTTAAATGATTGTTGAAAGCGAATGTAGGGTGTTTAAAGCAAGTGGTCATGATGGTAATATGTTTTTATTTTAAAAAAATCTGATTTAAATAAAATGAATCTGATTTAGTTTTAACAAATCTGATTTAAATAAGAAATCTTAATTTAATTTTAAAAAATCTGATTTAGATAAAACAAATCTGATTTTTAAACATTTAAAAACCAAACAAAATTAACGATTTATATCAATCCTTGTGTGTAAGGCTGTGTACTTGTCAGGAGATGGGCAGAGTACATACTTCCAGAAAACGTTGAGTTACCACCGGCTCTTTTTCAGATCCACGTTTCTTGAAAGAGAAGAGATACACGGTGTCACCGCAAACTTTTCACTTAGTTTTTCCACCATGCAAACCTTCAAGTCTTATCCAAAAATGCCTCCATTTTGGATCAGGAAGAAAGTGGGCATATCAATGCTATTATGAATTTATGATGCAGCAAGGAAGGGGTGTGGTCAGGGTACCAAGGCGATATCAGGTGATAGTCATTATTGGGGTAGCTTTTCCCAAATGTTTTCTCTGCTAGTTTTAGGGTTGCTGATGTTTACCGGCATATTGAACAAAAGAAAAAAAACGTTACTCAGGCATTTTACAGCATTTCACAAATGTAATTTACATCATTACATATATTGCAAAG
The DNA here is from genome assembly GCA_949987565.1 of Luidia sarsii. NCBI lineage: Eukaryota > Metazoa > Echinodermata > Asteroidea > Paxillosida > Luidiidae > Luidia > Luidia sarsii. The sequence continues at coordinate 5,170,705 of OX465113.1, forward strand.
GAGAGGAGATGGGTTTGGTTAGTGAACCAAGGTGATATACACCTTGTACAGTGTACATATAAGTTGTTAATATGACAGTTGATATCCAAGGTCAATTCCTAGCCCCTCCCCCTCTATGATTGCCATAATTATGACGTGTCTACAATAACGTCCAGCAAAATGGGTATAGAGTAGTCTCTGTCTCTCTCTCGCTCACTCTTGCTCCCTCATTTGTTCACTTTTTGCAAGATTGATTTTCAAGTCTTCGCCTCAAGGTCGGCTCCCCCCCCCCCCCCCCCCCCCCCCCCCCCCGTCCATTACGCATTTTTGACAGCGTCGCCATGCCGACACTTAAATCACATTCACGGTTGTTATGGAGTCGAATTTTGACTGGCTAATTATTGGATTGTCAAAGACCGCTCGCTCGATATGTGCGCACGCACTGAGTGACCGACTGACTCTGGTGAGAATGTACATTACCTGGTCATTGAAGGGAGGTAACACTTTGTTCTGCATTGTACATGTACAAATACACTTACATGTAAAATGGACACCAGTTCAGTTTGACAGCAAGATCTGGACTTTGCTTTACTGAGTTCCAAATACTAAGTTTTAGAATGTCACTCAATGAGTTTGCCTTACATACCAATATCTTTGAGAATGTTACTGTTAAAACACTAACAATTTTACAAATACAAGTGCAGTTTTAATGGCTTAAACTAAGTGGAGTTTTCATAACCAGCGCAATAAACAAGAAACTCCTGCAGAAAATCTACTTAAGTGATTGAGTTGCTGTTCTTATATTGTAACTGTATGGGCGAAGGATTTATTCTTGCCTATAAAAAGGTACATGTACACACACTGTACATTGTACATGTACAGTGTATATACTGTACATGTGTACATGGGGAACAGATCATGAATTAACAATGTACTACATCATGAACATGTGTACTGTACGTATGTACATGTACTATGTACATTGTACTGTAGTTCACTAGCATTAACTATACATGTGCAGTACATGTATGGCCCATGGATTTACAATTTCACAATAGACTGTTAGCAAAATGTTTGTTCCAAGATCAAGGGCATACTGTACACATAGAAACCTTCATTTATCATGGTAATTTGTGAAAAGGTACATGTGTACATGTATAGTGTACACAGTGTACAGTACATGTACCGTACATGTATGTTGGAGATTGCAAAACTGGTTTGTGGGATGCCTCTGAAAAAAGGTCAGGTTAGGTTCAAATGTATTTTTTTTTAGAGAACCACTTCATGTACACTGTACTGTACATATTCATGTATACTGTACACACCACCTGTACATACTATAAAAACCAGAAAACAATTTTATAATAACATGTGTGTGTATATGTGTAGCTTTGAACTCCTCCAGTATCTTTGTACATGTATTGTACATGTAAAGTACATATTCCTCCCTTTGTGCTTATTCCGTGCGTCTATCAATGGTATATTCACTGCTAGCTTCAGTGAGTCTCACTTTCTGCCAGGCCACAGTATCGACCTTCATCATTCATACATGTATACTTCATGCACACTTCTGCAGTGCTGCACACCACTAACGCATGCAAATGAGTCCTGGTGCCCAGGCTGCATTGCTCTTCATATGGATCCGCCTTTGTTTCACCTCGGCTGCAACATTTATGTTTACGGATGAGCAAAGCAGATAAATTGCCTACATTAGTGAGTGTAGTCCCTGCCGATATGCACGTGTACATGTACAATCCAAATGCAATAATCTGAGTTTGAATTTAGCGATTGCAGTTGACAATGTCCCGGGCAAGTTGAAGGCCATCCACAACTGCTGGCCTTGCCAGTTGAAAAAAATGAAAGTCAAACACATGCAGTCTCAAAAACACATCTTTCAGTATAGCAATCTTCTTCCAATCATGACTTTTTCCGGCCAGTGTTAACAGAAAAAGAAGAATAACATTGATCGGGAAGAAATTCAGCAAAATGGCAACTCGCCGTCATCTGAATTTGGTTTCATTTCAATTAGTGCTTGATGTGATAGTTTCAATTGCAATCTGTCTGAAATGAGAGTGACAAGCAGCCTACTGCAAAGTGGGGGCAAGCTGAAAAATTTGCCAGTCCGGTACAGTCAAAAGATGGCCTGGATGACCAGTTGACAAAAATAGTTAATTTCAAATCTGGCTCATCTTCACCACAATGGAGGGGAGGCAATTGGAGATTAGTTTCAGGAAAGCGTCAACAAGATCAGTGGTGTCATTTTGTTCTGGCTATATTTTGTGTTTAAAAAACATGGAAATTTACATTTTTACAATGTTAATAGTACCATCCACTTTTCTCTCCCTATTAAAGATTACCTCCCTTTTTGAATCTCTTCTGGCATCTTATTGGAGGGTAAGGTAAAGCCGCATTTCCACTCGACTAAAACTTAACCGAGACGATGGTTAAATTTCCAATTGTGAAATTTGACCTTCGTTCCCACTTGGACTTTTGAGTCGGTCAATTTAACCGAGATGCGGGTTAAAGTAACCGAGCTGGCAAAAATTATTTGTGCACAGTGCATGTACACCGAGTCGCGTTTTTCTGAGTAGTGCGTTTCCACTGGACTAATTGGCTCGGTTAAACTTACCTGGTCACTTTTACTGGGCAGAGGTTGGCCGGTAAAAGTAACCATTCGGCTCGGTTAAAGAGAGGAAATTTAATTGGGCCGTTTCAACTGGACTTAAAATGGGATAAGTAACCATAGTCTCGGTTTCTTTGACCAAAATAAGTCCAGTGGAAACACGGCTTCTGTTCATTTCTATTCAGATCAAATGTGTGAACAGTTTTTCCATGATCTAGCCAATAGAATGCCCCATAGTGCATAGCTCATCTATCCACATCCTGTACACAATAGGTTATCCCATACATTGAGTTTAATAAGAAAAACTAGATAGCTTGCATTTTGAATTACAAAAATGCATTTAATATCAATCTCTTAGTTTCTCAGTCCGGTGCGATGCATTTCTCAGCCATGTTGCCAATGATTTAGGCTGTGGCCATTTTGCATGGATAAGCATGGAGCTTTAGTAGCTCCATGGAATAAGCAATAAGCAATAAGCAATGGGCACATCGAGTGTATTGCCCAACTAAGTCTGGAAAGGGACCTATTGTGAACATTTGGGAGGCTGGCCCACTGAACCACAGCCAAGCATTGGACTCCATGTAAGCCAGACCACCACATGATGCAGGGCACATCTGTGAACACATGTACACTGCACTTGAATATGTGTCTGGCATGACATTCTATCCACAGCATTTGATCTGGCGGCTCTGTCAGCCAGGTCTCCATTTCCTCGATGGCCTGCTTTGTCAGGTCCTATAGTATAGTTGCTTGGGTGACTTTTTTGGTGCGCTACGTAGGAAGGCATAGTGCCTGCATTTTCCCCCCCTCGTGCACATTCTGTGGTCACCAGTTCTTGTGAAATGAAACCGGAGTGAGGAGAGAAAGAGAGGGAGCTTTTGAAAACTCCCATAGGTTGCATGATTCATAGGCAACATGCTGGGAGCCCCAAGACCACACACAAACACAAATCTCTCACGGCCACAGAGGACAGCCATCACAGGAGTAATGAATTACAAACACACCTCCCCTCCCCCCCTCCCTTCGGCAGGTTCCATTTTACGCAAGAGGGGGACCGACAAGTGTTGTTTTCATTTTTAGACAAAGGGGACCTGGGTGAGAGTCCTTTGAATGTTTGCCGCCCCCGCCGTATACCTCTGCTGCAGTAGCGGCTTCATGACTGACCGCAGTCAGGCGGCGGTCTCCGTTTCAGGCGGGCAATTTTTCTTCTTCTTTTTTCTTTCTGGAGAGAATTGCGGCCACCGGCGATAGGCAAACATTTTGTCATCACGAACAATCGTTGCCCGATGGACGTATCCAAGCATCAATACAGCACCCGCTCTCTATCACAAAATATCAAAATGAGATTCCCATTGCCCCCGAGTTCTCTATCCTAAACTGATCCAAATCTCACATCTACAGCACATCTATTTATGGTGGGGCAGGTGAACTGGAAAATAGAAATTCATTTGTTTGTCTCGTCTCAATGATTTTGAATGCCTGTATGATTATGCGTGTTCGCATGGTGCATTGTTTTAAAAACACATGTACCCTACAGCACTGCAGTAGGTGGCTTTTTTAAAGGATTTTTAATGAGGGAGAAATGTGCATAGAAATGTTAACTGGATATTTCAATTTGGTTTTTTTAACCGTAGATGGTATATCTTTTGGTACCCCCGACTGGGATTGTGGGTTACAAATTAAAGGCCCAATACAACATTGAGAAGATCAGAACACATCGATGTCCACAGATTTCCTTCTGATTTACACAGTTTGTAGATGGTCATGATAGAATCCTCAATGATAGAATCAATGATAGAATCCTCAATGCTGTACATATACATGTACTTCTCGAGAAATCTTCACCTAATCATCGACAAATAGTTGAGAAAGGTCCTGCTAGGATCGAAACTTCAGGCCCACTAAATTTTGAGATGTGCATTTTGGTAATTTTAGTCAAATTTTTGGTATGTCAAGTAGTTTATTACTCGCAAGTAATAAACTATTTCTCACACTACAGAACGGTGGGAAAACCATGACGCTTTTTTGTCCTTTTCCACTTTCTCAGATTACCATTTGAGCTGGTAAAACCATCACAGGATTTTTTTTTTTTTTTGAATGTCTAATGGCTTAGCACACGAACTGTGGCAATCTTTGGACTTTATGGACTTTACTTTACATTGGACTTTACAATGTTGGATTTGTGTTGTGTCAATTTTTGGCGGTGAAATTAGAAGCAGGATTCTTTTACATGCTCAATTACAGAGTTAGTGTTAGACAGAGCAAAATCAGACTCCATTCGCCGTCCCAGCTGCTGGACACATTTACGCAAATCTGCGATTTTTATCTATGATTGCAAGAGAAAATGTGATGTTTAATTTCTGTACGTGCATAATCTTTTATTGCTTAGTTGTTTGGGTGAGGGGGGGGGGGCTTTTTAAGGGGCTTAGAGAATGGATTGCACGCCTGGTTACGTAATTTAAGCAGTATCCCTACGTTGATAGATTTTTCCCTCTCCCCCCCCCCTCCTGAGACCAACACCTCTCCCGATTGCAAAAAGAGCTTCCTCCTCATTCCTCCTCTTTCCTCCTCCTCCCCCTCTCCCCCTCCCCTCCCACTGATCAGGGGGGACAAAGGAGTTCATTATTCTTAAGTGTTCCATTCGGCCGCAAAATAATTGTATTTGTGATGATCGGATCTTGCCTGGGAGCTGCACGGGTTGTGTGTGTGTGGGCAATGGTGGTAGGGGCACTGGGCAGCGAGAACGTCTTTCCATGGTCTCATCAAGCAGCTTCTTAGCTATTCAGTGGGCTGGATGCACGAATTACATGCCCACTGCTTACTCTATCTCACTGCCTCTCTCAGTCCGTCTGTCTCTGCCTCTCATGTCTCTCTCTGTCTGTCTGTACCCACCCGTCACTCCCTCTCGGTCTGTCTCTGTCTGTCTATCTGTCTGAATCTATCTGTTTGACTCTGAATCCACCTGTCTCTCCTTCTCTGTCTCTGTCTGTGTGTCCGTACTCCGTATCCGTCTGTCTCTCCTTCTCTGTCTCTATCTATCTGTCTGTCTCTGGCTCTTCCTCTCTGTCTCCAATGTCTCTATCCATCTATATGTAGAATTGAGATGTACTGTATTTCTACATAAATTTCTATCTCTCCCTCTGTCTCACTATCTGTATGTCTGTCTTTCTCTGTCACTCCCTCTCTCTCTCTTCTGTCTCTTTATGCCACTCTTTGTCTTTGCCTGTCTCTGTCTCTCTGTTTGGCTCTCTGTTTGTTTCATGCTCTCTTTCTCTGCCCCCACTCTCTCTCTCTCTCACTCCATCTCTTTATGTCACTCGCTCGCCCTCTCTCTCTGTATCTCTATGTCTGTCTCCCTCTCTGTGTCACTCTCTGAATTTCTCTCCCTCTCTCTATGCCACTCTCTATCTCTGTCTCCCTCTCTCTGTCCCTCTCTCCCTGTCACTCTCTCTCTCCCCTCTCTCTATTTCACCCTCTGTCTCTCTAGCTCTCTGTATCTCCCTCTCTTCATGCCACTATCTGTCCCTCTCCCTCTCTCTGCCACTCTCTTTCTCTCTCTGTCTCTCTCCCTCTCTCTCTCTCTTTGTCACTCCCTGTATCTCTTCCTCTCTCTATGTCGCTCTTTGTCTCTCATGTCACTCTGTATCTTTATCTCCCTCTCTCTATGTCACTCGCTATCTCTCTCTCCCTTTATGTCACTCTGTCTCCCTTCTCCCCCTCTCTTTCTCTCATTCAACTCCCTCTTTCTCTCTCTACCCCTCTCCATGTCACCCTCAGCCTCTCCTCTCTCTCACCCCCCCCCCCTCTCTCTCTCTCTCTCTCTCTTGGCAATTATGCTAATGGATTTAAGCACCCCATTCCAAAAGGGGAAAAAAAAGCACTAGACATTTTTGTGGTTACACGCAGATCAGATCATGACATTGGGTGATGTTCAACTTTGCAACACGAAAGGAGAATCCCGCCATCCCACCCCACCCTCTCTCCCCCTCCCCCTCCTCCCTCCTCCCTCCCCCTCCCCCTCCCTCCCTCACTACCCAACCCTTTTCATGAATAATCTTCATTAATATACACCGCCATGCGAACGAAACAAGTCACGAAGACCGTACAGGACATGGGTCTTTTGTCGTATTGGATTTAGCAATTGCCAATATTATGTGAGCTTTGTTGCAAATACTCCAACGAATACAATAATTTGGATTGTTTTACAATGTACACCATTTTTTTTAAAATGGATTCTTCT